>CM055125.1:125578240-126153240 GCA_029206835.1 Rana muscosa
CCTTTGTTAAAGGGGGCTTCCAGATTCTGATAAACCCCCCGCCCGCAGACCCCCACAACCACCAGGCAAGGGTTGTGGGGATGAGGCCCTTGTCCCCATCAACATGCCAGGTTGTGTGCTCGGATAAGGGTCTGGTATGGATTTTTGGGGGGAACCCCACGCCATTTTTTTTATTTTGGCGCGGGGTTCCTCTTAAAATACATACCAGTCCTTAAGGGCCTGGTATGAAATTTGGGGGGACCCCCACGCAGTTTTTTTTTCCATTTTTGTTCAATTACTTTTATCTGTATTGCCGGGACCCGACAATTCATTATAGCCACGAGTAGTTTTAAATTACTTTTTTTCCTTTAGAAATGTCATTTTGTGCAGGGACAGTTCTAAACTCAGGAAACATGCGCTAATTTACAGGCATACTATAGACACCCCCCGGGTACGAAATTTAAAGGAATATTTCAATTTTATTGTTTCACTTTAAAGCGGAGGTTCACACAAAAACTCATCACTGTCTCCACCGCATCAGTGTGCATGTAGAAGCTAAAATCTGCCTTTTTATTTTTTTTAAATAGCAAAATAGCAAAATACCTTAGTATTGAATAATCCGACTCCCGCGGGAGTAGGCGTCTCCCCAGCACCGCAGTGATCTATGGGAGCTCACGTGGTGTGTACTGGGGATGACGCCGCCCGTTGCTATGACAACTAAAATGCTTACGGCGCAGGTCGCCGTAGAGAGTGCGCATCCCCGAGAGTGAGCCGCAGTGATCTATGGGAGCTCACGCGGCATTTACTGGGGATGACGCCGCCCGTTGCTATGACAAACATAATGCTTACGGCGCAGGTCGCCGTAGAAACTGCGCATCCCCGAGAGCGGTGAATGCCGGGAGCCGAGCATTCACCGCATCCAGGAAGCAATTGCTTGTGGGCTTCACAATGCCCACAAGCAAAATGGCAAATGCATAGATAAAATAATAAAAGTTTATCTTTACTATGAAAACGGACGGGTGATGCTGCAAGACACCTAAAAAGTGAGTACTCAATTGCGATATATAAATCCACTGATTTAATACAAAAAAAAATGAATGGTCGCGGAACCTCCGCTTTAAGCATTATTAAAATCACTGCTCCTGAAAAAACTGCAGTTTTTAAAACTTTTTTTTGCATTGATACATGTCCCCTGGGGCAGGACCCAGGTCCCCAAACACTTTTTATGACAATAACTTGCATATTAACCTTTAAAATTAGCACTTTTGATTTCTCCCATAGACTTTTAAAGGGTGTTCCACGGCTTTCAAATTTGCCGCAAACACCCCAAATTGTTCGCTATTCCAATGTTCGAGTCAAACTCATGTTCAACCCGAACATAAAGCTCATCCCTACTTGCCAATAGGGTGGTGAATCACCCATGAGATACAACTCTGTGATCAATACCAGTATCAAGCATTTTGATTATTTGAAATACAAAAATGTCACTACATGTGATAGAGTGTTTTTGTAATATACACAATAATATTTTTCTCTTTTTCTTTGTTGTATTATGTATTATGCATGTTTAATGGTGGTAGCCCTGATTGGATCATCAGACTATTGTTGTAAGGCGTGGGAAGGGTTTGTGACAGAGGTCAAACAAGCATGCTCCAAGGATGGTGCTTCAGAAGCAGACGCAGATGGGTACTTCCTTGGATACCAAAGGTTAGTCGAAAAAAAAAATGTCTTTTTGGCACAAGGAATTCTTTAACAAATATATTGAAAATCAAGTAGTTCCTTGGGGACTTCGCATACGAACCTTTCCCAATATCAAGAAAGTAGAACCTGATGTCAAAAAAGCATGGGAATCCAATCTGCAGTCATGCTCTACTAGAATGATGCAAATTATTTGAAATCAATATTACTCTGACATTAATGACATAGATAACGAAATACAGGGGTGGCAAGATGACCATTGGAATGTGGTTTTCTTTTGCGGATTATCTGGACAGGGATAAAAAATTTAAGGAAAACCTTACCAAGTATTCTGCTAACTTTATCAAAACTAAAGAGAGCAAATTTGCCAGAGACGAGAAGGCGTATGATAATGAGCAAGCATACAAATGGTCCCAACAAGGGGCCTATCGTCGGAGGCGTTTTTATAATACAGGATTCCCTGTAACTATGGTAATCTTTATTAGGAATGAGCCGAACACCCCCCTGTTCGGTTCGCACCAGAACATGCAAACAGGCAAAAAAAATATTTGAACACAAGAAACACTGTTAAAGTCTATGGGACACGAACATGAAAAATCAAAAGTGCTAATTTTAAAGCCTGATATGCAAGTTATTGTCATAAAAAGTGTTTGGGGACCCGGGTCCTGCCCCAGGGGACATGTATCAATTAAAAAAAAAGTTTTAAAAACGGCAGTTTTTTCGGGAGCAGTGATTTTAATAATGCTTAAAGTGAAACAATAAAAGTTAAATATTCCTTTAAATTTCGTATCTGGAGGGTGTCTAAAGTATGCCTGCAAAGTCGCGCATGTTTCCCGTGTTTAGAACTGTCCCTGCACAAAATGTTGTTTCTGAAGGAAAAAAAGTAATTTAAAACTACTCGTGGCTATAATGAATTGGCGGTTTCCTAGCAATACAGATCAAAGTCATTGAAAAAACGTCAGGGGTCCCCCCCACAGTCCATTACCAGGCCCTTTGGGTCTGGTATGAATATTAAGGGGAACCCCAAACCCCCCAAAAAAACTTGGGGGTTCCCCCAAATTCCATATCAGGCCCTTCAGGTTTGGTATGGATATTAAGGGGAACCCCGCACAAAAAAAATGGCGTGGGGTCCCCCCAAAAATCTATACCAGACCCTTCAGGGGGTTCCCTGTGATAAGGACGGGTGACCCCGCCCCCTCTTACACGTCATGGGGGTTTTCTTCCTGCTGGAGAGGGGAGACTGCAGCTTTGCTGGAGAATGGATCATCGTTGGACATCGACGGGATTACATCGCTGGAATTTATTTATTTATTTTATTTTTAAATAAAGGACTTGTCCAACTGTGTCTGTTTTTTTTTTAAATGTTTACACTTTCCTTGTGAAATGGTAGGGGTACAATGTACCCCGTTACCCATTCACATAGGGGGGGCGGAATCTGGGGGTCCCCTTTGTTAAAGGGGGCTTCCATATTTCGATAAGCCCCCCACCCGCAGACCCCCACAACCACCGGGCAAGGGTTGTGGGGATGAGGCCCTTGTCCTCATCAACATGGGGACAACCTCCCCATGTTGAGGGCATGTGGCCTGGTACGGTTCAGGAGGGGGGGTCGCTCTCTCGTCACGCCATTTTTTTTATTTTTGGTGCGGGGTTCCCCTTAATATCCATACCAAACCTGAAGGGCCTGATATTGAATTTGGGGGGACCCCCACGTTTTTTTGGGGGGTTTGGGGTTCCCCTTAATATTCATACCAGACCCAAAGGGCCTGGTAATGGACTGTGGGGGGGACCCCTGCCGTTTTTTTCAATGACTTTGATCTATATTGCCGGGGAGCCGACAATTCATTATAGCTGCGAGAGGTTTTAAATTACTTTTTTTCCTTCAGAAATTCCATTTTGTGCAGGGACAATTCTAAACACAGGAAACATGCGAGACTTTACAGGCATACTTTAGACACCCCCAGGTATGAAATTTAAAGGAATATTTCACTTTTATTGTTTCACTTCAAGCATTATTAAAATCACTGCTCCCGAAAAAACTGCCGTTTTTAAAACTTTTTTTGTATTGATACTTGTCCCCTGGGGCAGGACCCAGGTCCCCAAACACTTTTTATGACAATAACTTGCATATTAACCTTTAAAATTAGCACTTTTTATTTCTCCCATAGACTTTAAACGGTGTTCTGCGGCTTTTCGAATTTGCCACGAACATCCCAAATCGCATGGTACCGGTCACACTGAATACGGGTCATGTACTTAATAACACTTCTATGCCACTTTCCTCACCCACAGTAAATATCAATTCAGTATCACTGCCAGCGGGACCTCTCTCTCAGCAGGACAATGAACATTGCACACATTGGCAAGGTCCACAAACGGACATTCGCACGACACCCATATTTGATTCCAACATTTCCACTGAATCAAAAAAGACACCTCGAACTGCACTGACACCGTCATGCTTGTCTGCTCAGACCCCAAAGCAGTTGGTCACGACCTCCACTCAATTGGGGGCCAGGAAACTAATGACATTATAAATCTATCCTCATATCCACTGTGTCAGGGCTGGGCTCAGACCTTCCTTCTCTGAGCTGACCACTCAGCTGTCGGCTAATTGCCAGCTCCCATCTCTCCACAGTGACTCACCTGTTGATGATCCTGCTCGTCAGGCCTGCTTTCTTAAGCCGTCCACCTGCTTGCTGTTCTACTATGTTTATCTCTGGTTCTCTGACTTTGGCTTGGCTGACTATCCGATCCGGTTGCTGAACTCTGGCTATGTTTTGACTATGCTTACTCTGTTTATATTTTTATTATTATAATTATTACTAAACAAGAGTGATTTAACTGTACTTCTGTCTCAGTCTGATTCATGGTTTCTGACAGTAGGCGAAGGCCATGAATTCAGAAGATGCAGTCAATTCACTTGTTGATAATATTTTTTCCAGATTGGATGACCAGGATCACCACATGGAGAAGAGTGGTGAGCTGAGACCTTGTATTGATTATAGGGGTCTCAATTGTTTCACGATTAAGAATGCCTATCCGATTCCGTTGATTACATCGTTATTTGCCTCAAGGAAGCAACGGTTTTCATGAAGCTTTATTTGAGAGGGGCATACAATCTCATGAGGATTAAGGAGGGCGATGAGTGGAAAACAGCGTTTAATACAAGAACAGGTCATTATGAGTATCTCGTAATGCCTTTTGGCCTTTGTAATGCTCCGGCATTTTCCAGGAGTTTATTAACGATGTCCTCCGAGATTTGTTGCAGTTATGTGGTGGTTTATCTTGACGATATCCTCATATTTTCCAAGTCCCTGGAGAGCCACTACACAGATGTCTGTTGTGTGCTTCAGAAACTAAGAGAGAACAATCTCTATTGTAAATTGGAGAAGTGTGAATTCCATCGTGAACAGGTTAAATTCCTGGGTTATGTCATTTCCACTGCTGGTTTTTCGATGGACCCAGAGAAACTTTCAGCAGTCCTACAGTGGCCTCGACGCGTGGGTTTACGTCCTCTGCAGCGTTTTCTTGGCTTTGCCAACTATTATTCGTAACTTCTTGTCTCTGGTCAAGCCCCTGACTGATATGACCAGAAAGGACGGTAACCTACAGAGTTGGTCAGAGTTTGTCTCTGGAGTCCATTAAGGCCTTTGAGAGTCTCAAGGCTGCCTTTGTTTCTGCTCCTGTGTTGGCACATCCTGATCCTATGTTGCCTTTTATCCTTGAAGTTGATGCTTCTGAGACTGGAGTTGGCGCCCTTCTGTCTCAATGTCCTAGCTCTGAGAGTGCTATGCATCCATGTGGCTACTTTTCCAAGAAATTGTCACCTGCGGAGTGCAATTATGAGATTGGTGACAGAGAGCTGTTTGCGTTCATTTCAGCCCTGAAAGAGTGGAGACATCTCCTCGAAGGTACTACTGTGCCGGTTCTCATTCTTACTGACCATGAGAATCTCACATTCTTGTCTGAGGCTAAACGCCTCTCTTCCAGAAGGGCACGATGGGCTATTTTCTTGTCAAGTTTTAATTACATTGGGGGCGTGTCTTGCGCGCGATCGAGATGGCCGCTTAACCCGACAGCTCTGACTAGAGAACTAAAAGGGTGGGACTTTAAATGAAGCATGCTGTTAACTGAAGGGACCAATCAATGTAAACATAGTTTATTGAAGCAAAAAGGGGTATACATACACATGTAAAATAGTAACATTTAATAATATAAGAGGCTGCACAGTGCATGGTAATACACAATTGTCTCCACATATATATAGTAACAGACCTTAGGCATGTAGACCAAAATTGCAGTGGTAACATGTAAATGTGGTAACAATGTTGAATCGATTCATTATAATAAAATACAGATATTAAACATTAAAACTGACATAGCATTATCATATCAAAGCTCTACGCGTTTTGTGGTTTTATACCACTCGTCAGGAGCAGATGCATAGTATGGGGGTATCTATAATGAGATAGAAATGCCACAATGATATAATAGTATAAAAAATATAGACTAGTAGAAACACAGAAGAAAGAGGGGGAACAAATAAGGTCCCAAACACTCTCACCTCTCTGTATTGTATGGGTACAATTGTAGGATGATATCGAAGGTAGTGGGCAACTATAGAAGGCATCATCCCCGGGAGCTGAGACGGTGGTGCCCATGGCACGGCAGTAGCACCAGCAGCCAGTGGTAGGAATAGGAGAAAAATAGCCAGTTGTCAGCTGGGGTAAAAATATAAAGTGATGTAGTTCAATGTATGAACGCATTCTAAGTGGTATCTGTGGAATTAAAAAAAGAGTAGACCAGTTGGTAAACAGGAAAGGGATTCAGGTGATGGGAGTGACAGTATCAAGTGACTGGACAAAACAAAAAATTAAGTGACCATAAGTGAAGAAAAGTATAAGTGAAAACCAGCAAAATGTTATAGGTGGTAACATAGTGAGACATAGGTACCTGCAGGGGTATGTAGGAGAGGTATTCCAAGGTGCAAGCGTGTCAGCCAAATAGCACAAACTAAAGTGATGGCACTGGGCATAGATGGTGTATATAGCAGCTGTGAACAAAGGGCGGCCGTCAACGCCAATGCTTCAATAAACTATGTTTGCATTGATTGGTTTCTTCAGTTAACAGCATGCTTCAATTAAAGTCCCACCCTTTTAGCTGTCGTGTTCAATCTACCCGGGATGGAGGTATATATAGCTATTGCCTCATTTAAAGTCCCAACCTTAGCCTAGCCTTAGCTCTGACTAGAGACCGGGGACCAAGCGACATTCCAGTGAGATTCCATGCATCAGAAGCTCCCACAAAGAGTTACTTCACAGACGGAACACACCCGATGCAGTCCTGCAAAAGAAAGAAGGACCGATACCCTAAAAAACTCACGGATTTCTTCATCATGCCAGCGACGGTGGGGGAGACTCAGCAAGATTGCGCTGACGGAGCTTCACAGGCCTCTTCCTCCTACACCGACCTCCCAGATGACAATCCCAGGCTATGGGATGCAGGGATTTCTCCATTACAGGCTCCAGACTCTCCTCCACACAGTCCATCCTCCCACAGCCCAGCGAGAGAACAGATGAGGATGGATCCCGTGGCACAGGCCTCAAGCACCGGGACTACAGCGCTCCGTCAAGACCAGGTAAGCCTTAACTTGACATCCTCCATAGCGAACTTCCCCACATCAGGCCAGCCGGTCCTAGACACGACAATGAAGGACATGCTCCTGTCCTTACAGTCATCCCTGATGCTGAACCTGTCAGCAATGATTAATAACTTTTCCTCCTTGAAGGGATGGGAGAGAGAGTGCAGCATATAGAGCACAAAATGGATGAATGCGTCATTACTGTAAACGATCTTGTAGATCCATACAAGGATCAATCGGATAACACAGATTGGATAAAGGCCAAACTCGCAGACCTGGAGGACCGGTCGAGGAGAAATAACATCAAACTGAGGGATGTACCCGAGTCTGTCCCTCCAGCTGAGCTGCAAAAATATGCAGGTGACATGATTGCCAAAATTCTCCCTGAAGTGTCCCCGATCGAACAAATTATCAATCGCATTCACCGCATACCGAAACCTAAGCACTTGGAGGCCTCAGTACCAAGAGATGTCCTAATGAAGATTCACTTCTTCCCAACCAAAGAAAAACTGCTGGCAAAAGCCAGGTCCCATCCTGATCACCAACTGTCACGTACCTGGTGATGAGCCTGGGATGCAGGGAGCGGCCTCTTTTGCACCTCCTACTCCAGAACCCCTGATGGTGGGAACAGGGAGCTCGGGAGTGCAGGGTCGCACAAGTGCCTGTCGGGAACACTGGTGCAGAGATGGAGCTGGACTTCAGGAAGCTCTTGTGCAGGTGTCAGCGACAGCAGGGAAGCTGGAATGGCAGGCAGGCTTGGCACACTGGAACAGAGGAGAGAGGCAGCAGACAGCGGGGAGGTGTCCTGTAGTACAGGGCACAGGCAAGTCCCAACAGGCCGGGTCAACCACTAGCTGGCAGATCAGGTGCAGTCCAAAAGGCAGAGGCAGAGTCGTTATTCACTCCGGGTCGGTAACAGGCAGTCAGCAGGTGGCAGAAGGAGCAGGCAGTAGCAAGGTCAACAAGCCAGGGGTCAGAGGGCAGGCAGAAGGCAGGAAGTGTCAGGAACAAGCCGGGTCACAGGAACAAATCAGTAGGGTATCAATCAGATAGCAGATGGGTCTCGGGAACGCTGTAGACCAGACAGCAAGGAGCCCAGTCATCAGCCTCTTTAAATAGCCCCAGATTGGCGCCAGGAAGTGTCACTGCGCGCTCCCGCGCGCCCCCGCAACCGCGCGCGCCGAAGTGTCATTACTGCGCACAAGCGCATGCTTGTATAATGTGTACAAGAAACTCATTTTTCTCAGGATGCTACTCCTCATTGTCAGCACAAATCTTTCCCGCACATATATATAAAGCATGCTACGAACGGAAACAAAGGGGAGTTTTAATGGCTATCAGAGACACTGTTTCCTTCCAGCTACAAACATGCACTCTGGATCCATAAGGAAGATTTATAATTTTAGTATGTACCATAGACAATGTAACCTATACTATAGCAACTATATATGCCCCAAACCACGAACAAATGCAGTTCCTCAAAACCACTTTGAAGAAAATAAGGGAAAAGCAGCAGGGCCACCTACTAATTTGCAGGGACTTTAACCTGGTGCCCGATAATGACATGGACTCATCCTCGGGTCCCAAAAGATTTGTTTCTCCACTAACCTCCTTTCTTACAGCTAATGACTTATTTGATGTATGGCGATGTTGTCACGCGACCGAGAAGGACTACACGTACCTATCCCCGCGCCACAATACCTATTCTCGTATTGATTTATTCTTCACTGATAAATCTCTTTATTAAATTTTCCTTTTTTCTTCACATATTACATCATACATTTTACATCTTATACATCCTATCTTCTTAAATTAAATTATATATCCTCCATCATACATTTCACCTCTTACAATTCAATTACACCAAAAAAAAAAAAAAATATCCCATCAGTCCTCACATTCACAGAGATAGGTTTGTGTGTTTCTTAACCCTTTCCTCCATTGGTGTAGTTCTATCCCAATTCCGCACCCCCCTCCCCTGCAGCTGTTATAGCATTTTCTATCCAATTTTCCCAGATTATCCCATATTACTCTTCTTTTCCTCTATTGCAATGTGCCTCCTTGTACAATATCAGTATGTTATTTACTAGATTTTTCCATTGTGCTAGTGGGGGAGCTTCGGCCTTCTTCCAATTTAATACTATTGCCTTTCTTGCATAGAAAAGCAGAAGGCCTAGCTGTGTTCTTCGTTCTAAAGAGAGCGTATTTTCCCCAACTAGTCCCAGTAAGCAGATCTCTGTCTCTAGGTCCAGCTGAACTGACGTCACTTTATCAATTATTCTCAGGATCTCTCTCCAGAATGTCATTATCTTTGGACAGGTCCAAAAAATATGGATAAAGTTTCCAGGGGTACCTGCACATCTCCAGCAATTTTGAGAATTAGATGGTGATATTTTAGATAGTTTGTACGGTGTAAAATAACTTCTATGTGTTATCTTAAATTGAATTAGTTTATCTCTAAGTGAGATTAAAATTTGGAATGGAAACCTATATATCTTTCCCCAATTTTCTGCTGATAATCCTGGAATATCTCTTAACCAGCACTCGCACAATTTCTTCATATCTGATTGTTCTATCTTTAATAGATGATTATATAGGATTGAAATCATCCCCCCTTTCTCTTCTCTTTCTCATCATCTTTTCTAAACCCGTTTCTATTAACTGAGGGGTACCCTGTGGGAACTGGGCTGACAACGCATTCGCCAGCTGGATATATCTAAAGAGGTAGCTCTCGGGGATGTTCCATTTTTTTCTCATATCTGCAAATGAGGATATTTTCCCTTCATGTATGACTTGTGATATTTTTTTAACTTCAAATTTGGTCCATGCTCAGGATTTCTCCATAATGGGGTATTTGGGGATATATCTGTTTTTAGATTGCTCTCTCTTATCATGCCAGCCTTCCATGCTTTTACTGTCGTTATCATTGATGGAGTTAGATCTCGGCTATTTTTCAACCCGCGGAATGGTAGTGCCTGCAGTGCCTCCAGAGACTGGACCACTGCAGCCTCCACCGTTGTAGCGGGTTCATATCTGTCAGGACTTAGCCACCTACCTACTGTTACCAGCTGTGCTGCTAGATAATACCTATATAGGTCAGGGAAAGCCAGCCCTCCCTGTGACATCGGGCGCATGAGTGTGTTTAATTTTATTCTAGCCAGTTTATTTTCCCATATAAATGAGGATAGCACACCATGTAACTGTGTAAAAAAACTTTTTGGTAGCCATTGTGGTGAATTTCTAAACATATATAGCAACTGAGGGAGGATCTTCATCTTTATCAGATTTATGCGTCCCAGTAGGGACAGGGGTAGCTTTTCCCACATCTTTAGTTTTTTCTTATTTTCCTGTAACACTGGATCTAGATTCAAAATTTTTAATTTTTCAGCCTGTCGTGATATCACTATGCCCAGATATTTGAATTCTGTTACCCATTTTAATGGCAGGTTTGGGGTTGCTGTATCCTGTGCTCCTTGATCTATGGCAAATAACAGTGATTTACCCCAATTTACCTTAAGTCCTGTGTACAATGAAAAGGTAATAATAACTCTAACGCCCCATTCAATGACGGACCCGCATCCCTTAAAAAATAGCAGCATAGCATCTGCAAATAGGGCTACCCTCTCCTCCAGCCCTCCTATTCGGTGTCCCTGAATCTCTTGTGACGTCCTCAGAGCCTCTGCCACTGGCTCTATTGCTACTGCAAAGAGTGCTGGAGAGAGAGGGCAGCCCTGTCTTGTACCTCTTGTACCTCTGTACAACTCAAAGAAAGGTGATAACCTTCCCTTGAGTTTAACTGCTGACATAGGTTTCCTATATATTGTTTGGACCCAGTTGATAAATTTTAAAGGGAACCCCATTCTCCTAAGTACTTCATATAGAAAGGGCCATTCTATAGTATCAAAGGCCTTTTCTATAACTAGGTAAGCTACCGTCCTAGATCCTTCACATTTATGGTGTGCATATATGTTCGTAAATAATCTATGCAGATTTACATCTGTCGTTCTTTGTGGCATAAATCCCGTCTGGTCTGAGTCTATAATGGATTTTAATAAAGGCTGTAATCTAAATGTTAATATTTTAGTTAATATTTTAAAGTCTATATTTAATAGTGCTATCGGTCTATATGAGGGGCATAGTTTTGGATCTTTGCCCTCTTTATATATTAGGGTTATATGTGCCTTTCTCATTGAGTCTGGCAATATCTCCTTCAGCAGTCCCTCTGAATATACCTTTACTAATTTTGGAGCTAATAGATCTTTATATTTTTTATAGAATTCAACAGGGATTCCATCTGGCCCTGGTGTTTTTTCCCCTGGGAATGTATTTATGGCCTTTATTATTTCTTGGCTTTTGATTGGATCGACCAATGCCTCCCTCTCCCTGTCCAACAACCACCCGAGGGCCACCTGGTCCAATAAGTCTGTCATGGCCCCCGGATGGAAGCCGGAGGGGAGAGAGGAGGCATACAACCCAGCATAGTAATCGCCAAAGGTTTTCAAAATCTCATTTGGTTCTTTTACTCTTATTCCTTCTGACGTTTCTATTTCTGCTATGGTTGTAGGTTGGAATTCCTGTTGTGCCAGTCTCGCCAAGAACCTCCCACTTTTGTCTCCCATTTCAAAAATATTTTGTTTCTTTTTGTATAATTCTAGCCTGGTTATCTCCTCCATGTGTAGTTTTAGTTCTCTTTGTGCCGCCATCATTGAATCGAAGTTAGGATTACTTGGGTCTTGACTGTATTTTTCTTTACTACCCTCTACCTGTATTTGTAACTCCTGTACATTGACCTTCTGTTTTTTATTTATTGCTGCAATGTTTGAAATATATTGACCTCGTAGATATGCTTTGAACGCATCCCAAACTATGTCTACTGAGGGTGATCCCTCATTATTTTCCCAGTATTCATTTATTATGGTTATCATCTTTTCTGATATCTCTGGGTATGTCACCCATTGTGGGGACAACCTCCACAATGCTGTGTCCCCAGAGGTGGGAATGCGTATTGACACCTGCAAGGGGACATGGTCTGATAGGCCGCTCGGTAAGTATTCAGCATCTACAATGTCTGTTAGCATTGCAGAATCCGCAAATGCCAGATCTATCCTAGACGCTGTTTTGTAAGATGTAGAATAGCAAGAATACATAATTTTTTCTGGATTTCTCCATCTGCATATCTCCGTTACCCCCATCATTTGTGCCCAATTATATTAATCAGCTGAGTGGTTCTTGGGAGGTTTCGGTCTGTCCAGTTCAGCGGACATCACCGAATTGAAATCTCAAATGAGCATTAGTTTTGCTGGAAGATACTGTATAATTTTTTCCATTATCTCATTTAAGATTTTTACTGTAAATGGGGGTGGGATATATATTGCTACTATAATATACCTTTGTTGCCCGATCTTGTATAATAAGATCACATATTTCCCCTGTAGATCTATATAAGCTTTTTCCACCTTTCCGGGAAAGGATTTATTAACAAGCACTGATACCCCTCTAGCATAGGATGAGTAGGTGGCATGATACTCTTTTTGTATCCAAGTTTTTTTTAGCGTTGTTGTTTTTTTTCCCACTAAATGTGTCTCCTGTAATATAATTAGTTGCGGACTGTATTTTCTTATATACTGAAACATCAGAGCTCGCTTAAACCTAGAGTTCAATCCTCTGACATTCCATGATATTACTGAATAGCTATTATTATTAATTTTTTTTCCTGACATTGTATTTGAAACCCCGGGGGCTACCTCTTACACCTTCCATTTTGGGGAGAGAATCTCTTCTGGAATCTTAGACTACACCTCTGGGCATTTATACATCTATTCTTACGATACTCTTTCTTCCCTCCTCCCTTCCCACCCTATCCTATCCCTCTCCACCTCCTCCTTAAATCCAAAGTTCCATTCATACCTGGACGAGAGTGGAGAGGCATTTCGACTAACCCCTTTTTTACCGACCATGGTATCCATTCCATAGTCAGTACCCAACATTTCTCAAACTCAACCCTCCCAACACAAAAAACAAACAAATACAATTTCCTTTCATACAAGCGTGTGGCGGGTTCAACACTCAGTGTAATATGCCATCGTTATTGCCTTAAACAGGCATTTCTCCATAAAGTGATAAATACAGGGATACATAAACAGAAAATAAGATATTGCTGCTATAAATCCCTTTCCCCTGAACATTGCTATTCAAATTATATTTGCCATATATACCCCTCCCCATCCCCCCCAAACTCCCTCCCCCCCTCCTCCTCCTCCTCTTCACTAATAAATGGTTATTGCAAAACATACATGAAGCCCGAATCCACACCATCACCTGGTCAGACCACGCCCCTGTTAGCATCAAACTGTAAAAATAACAACTCTAAACCTAATTCATTCACGTGGCGAGTTAACAATTCTATCCTACAAAACCCACAAAACTAGCTGATTTCTTCCTCGACAATACAGGCTCAATGGCTGACCCGGCGGTGTTGTGTAACGCTGACAAATCGTACATCACAGGTTTCTTTATACCACTTGGCTCTAGAATGAAAAAAAGGAGGAGGATGCAGATGTTGGATGAATTGACAGCCAAAATAGCAGCTGTTGACCTTCAAAACAAAACTAACCCTTCACCTTCATTACAATCCCAAATATTTAAACTGCGACATGAACTCCGATCATTGCTACTTGAAGGCTATGAACTTAAACTTAGGAAGTTAAAAGCTAGCGCCTATGTCACCAATAACAAAGCTTGGAAAGTTATGGCCCACCGAATCAAGGGACACCGACTGAAAACCAGAATAGCTCACTTATACCACCCTACTACCCGAGACAAACACATTAACCCCTAAGCTATTGCGGACACCTTTAGCTCCTACTATAGCGACCTATACAACCTCAGGACAGACAGTCTTACGCACCAACCCACTCAGGAAGAGATCCAATCCTTCCTTACCCACATCAAACTCCCGACGCTCTCAAATGATCAATTATCGCATTTAAATACACCCTTCACGGAGACCGAAATACAAACAACTATTGAGAAACTACCCAACTCTAAATCCCCCGGTCCAGACGGATTCACGAGAGAATACTTCAAAATGTTCAAGGCAATTTTATCTCCACACTTATGCGAGCTATTCAACCACACTGCTTCCTCCTCCTCATTTCCAAAAGAAATGTTATCTGCCCTTGTAATTACACTACCTAAGCCCGGAAAAAAAAACACTTCCCCCCAAAATTTCCGCTAAATTACTAGCAAATAGGTTCATTGATATCCTCCCTACCCTAATACACAATGACCAAATGGGATTTACTAAAGGTCGTCAGACCTCTAATGCCACCAGAGGAATAATAAATGTCATCCACCATACAAACTCGACCGGAACGCCTTCTCTGCTCCTGTCCTTGGATACAGAGAAGGCGTTTGATACAGTAATTTGGACCTACCTATCAATGGTACTCCAAAAATTTGGTTTTGGTGGTCGTATACTCCAACCTTTACTGGCTCTCTACACCACCCTCTCGGCACGGGTATTCACATCCAATCTATTATCGACCCCATTTCTTATAACTAATGGCACAAGATGTCCCCTATCTCCCCTCATTTTTAACTTGATCATGGAACCTCTAGCTGAACACATCAGAACTAATTCCAAAATTTCAGGCGTAACCATAAGAAATCAAGTGAACACATGAAGAGGAAGCCATGGAGTGAGAGAAAAACTCCATGAAGATATGGTTGTAAGTGGTGGAAAGGCTGCAGCGATCCCTGCTTACTGAATATACACAAGAGTTGGAGAGCATCATCTTTAGTTTGATCAAGGCTTTATCTGACCCTTTTGGGTCCATCAATAAGGTGAGAGGCTGGTATCATCGGGGGAGGATTGTGAGCATATGCCTGTTATAGTTGATTCCCTATTGATGTGAAAATCTGGACTCCCATGCCTGTTCTTCTCCCTCTCTCCTATTCTTGTTTGCTGGAAATTTTCATCTTTTTTTTTGGAGATCATTACCCTTTGTGTAAACTTTCTATTATACACTTTTTTTTGGGACACATCAATTTTTTGGATACATTTTTTTACATGATTATTGATTTTTTATGCACATGTACTTGTATTAGTCATTTTTAGATTTATTGTGTTATTGGACTATTTATAGCACATTTATAGCACATTTCACTTTAAGCATTTTGCACTTTGACATTTAGCGCTGCTTCAACATTTTTCACCATAAGAAATCAAGTCCACAAAATAAGTCTCTTTGCAGACGATGTAATATTATTGCTAACAAGACCCTCATCTTCACTCCATGAAGTCCAAAATCTATTAACCTGGTTTGGAGAAGTCTCCTATTACAAGGCAAATGCTACAAAATCTTATATCCTTGACATAGGAATTGATGCGGTAACGCGCAATCTACTACAACAACAATTTCCATATACCTGGGCAAAATCCAGTATACCATACTTAGGTATCCACCTCACAAGGTCCATAAAATCCTTCTTCTCCCACAACTACCTACCTCTGCGAACTAAGCTACAAAACTACCGCCACAAATTGGGTAAACACGATTTTTCTTGGTGGGGTAGGCTAGCTGCGTTCAAAATGATTCAGCTCCCACAAATACTCTATCTTTTCAGGAATCTCCCCATCCCAATCCCTACCAGCTTCTTTAAATCCCTCCAAGACTTAATATCGAAATTCGTCTGGAATGGGAAAAAATCCAGATGCTCTCACTCCAAATTAATTAAACACAGGATGTATGGCAGAGTGGGATACATAAACTTCTAAGATTATTTCTCAGCCTCAATATTGACCCAGCTAACAGAATGGTTTCACCTCGAGCCACTAACAATGTGGGGGAATATAGACTCTACCTACTGTACCTTCGGCCCAACAAAGTTATGGTTATTTGGTGTCCAATTGGGAGTTAGGATTACATCCTACCTACCTCCTACAATGATAGTATCTATCAGAACATGGCTCAAGCTATTGGCTTCCACATGCTCAAATGACTCAAAGGTCTCAGTGCAAATTCCAATCACTGTACTGCACTTTGTAATTGACCAGGTGTCACTCAACCTTTGGAACATAAGGGGTATAAAATATCTTCACAACCTATATACGAACAGACCTTTTAAATCCTTTGCCACCATCCAGAAGGAATTTAATATACCTCAAACGGGTTTCTACCAGTATTTACAAATTAGACATTGCCTGAACAATTTACCCGACCCTCTGCAATACCTGCACACATCGGCGTGGTCCTTCCTGACATCTATTACACCACAGAGAAAGGACATTACCCTATTTTACAACATGTTCCAACAAAAACACAACGTTGCTAAGTCTTCTTCCAACTTACAATGGGAAACAGACTTACAGCAATCCTTTACACCACAACAGTGGCAAACAGCATGTAAAACCAATCAGAAATCATCCAATTGCTGTACACTGTGGGAACTAATGGTTAAAATAACCCTATGTTGGTATTATATGCCAGTTACACAGTCCAGATTCAATCCACAAATCTCTGATAAATGTTGGAGACAATGTGGCTCCAGAGGAGATTTGCTGCATACACTATGGATCTGCCCTAAACTTTTATCATACTGGACAAATGTATTTGGGCTATAACAGAAATTATATTGAATACAAGGTCCACTAAACCCAGCTCTGGCACTCCTTTCCCTAGGGATTGAACAATTCCCCATCCATATACAACGCACCATCACCCACTTTCTTCTGGCAGCTAGATTAACTATTACAAGGAAGTGGAAAAACGTACACCCTCCCACAATTGTTGAAGTTATAGACCTAACCAATCTCCACTGCACCTACGAGCGGATGTTGGCATCCTCATTGGGACGGCTACACATTTCACTGGACCACTGGTCACCTTGGATCTCCTGGTATGCAAGTACTAAAATGTTTCCCACCCCTTGAGTATGTATGACCCTCTTCTACCCCACGATGGTATGGCCGAGCCCTCTCTTGGACACAGATTGATCCCCCAGGGGTGTCCAAGGGGAGGTTCGGTCCTCTGATCTACTTTCACTAGCACGGCTTCCAACAAAGGGGTACCTTGACCCATAATATAATCATAACAACTCCACATTGTATAGCCACTGTTATGCTACTTGTACTGTCTAATCGATATTTTATAACTCAAACCGTTCAGTTAAAGGGGTTGTAAAGGTTCGTTTTTTATTTTCTAAATATCTTCCTTTAAACTAGTGCATTGTTGGTTCACTTACCTTTTCCTTAGATTTCCCTTCTAAATGATTTTTTTCTTTGTTTTCTTTGTCTGAATTTCTCACTTCCTGTTTCTCCTCACTAAACTTCACACCACCATCCAAGTGGTGTTGAGTCAGCCAGAACAGCTTACTGAACAGCTTACTGAGGAGGAACAGGAAGTGAGAAATTCAGACAAAGAAAACAAAGGAAAAATTTTTTTTAGAAGGGATATCTAAGGAAAAGGTAAGTGAACCAACAATGCACTAGCTTAAAGGAACCTATTTAGAAAATAAAAAAACAAACTTTTACAACCCCTTTAACTGTGTTCTGTTACTACAAAGTTCATCATTATTTATTTTTTCTGTTAAAAAATTTAAAATCAATGAAAACTATTGAGACAAAAAAAGTTTTAATTACATTGTCTCATTGTTACCCGGTACTAAGAATGCAAGGGCTGACAATTTTCCTCCACTTCCAAGATGGAGTCGGTTCTGGTTCCTGTGACTCCTGATTGTATGCTGTCTACGGTTCGCACCAGTCTCACTTTTCCTTTGGGTGACAAAATTCTTGCTGCTCAGGTCGATGCTCCACCTGAGAAACCTTGTGACTGCTGCTTTGTCCCAGAGAGTCTCCGTACTGCCGTGCTCCAGACTTACCATTATCCCAAGGCTGCTGGCCACCCTGGGAAGAATAAACTCTTTTGGGCTATTTCCCAACAATTCTGGTGGCCTAGTCTACGTGATGATGTAACCGCCTTCGTAGCTGCCTGTTCCCTGTGTGCTCAGAGTAAGACTCCACAACACCTTCCAGTGGGCCTCCTACAAACCATACCCAATGGAGAGAGGCCCTGGACCAACCTGTCTATGGATTTCATTGTGGAGTTACCCAACTCCCAGGGCAACACAGTTATCCTTATGGTGGTTGACCGATTCTCGAAAATGTCTCATTGTATTCAACTTAAGAAGTTGCCCACTTCTAAGGAGCTGGCTTCCATTTTTGCTCTGGAGATCTTTCGCTTACATGGGCTACCCAAGGTGATTGTCTCAGACAGGGGTAGTCAGTTTGTGTCCCGGTTCTGGCGAGCCTTTTGTGCACAGTTGGGAATTCAGCTTGCTTTCTCCTCTGCGTATAACCCGCAGTCTAATGGGGCCGCAGAACGAGCCAATCAATCCTTGGAGCAATTGCTACATTTCTATATTTCTGACCAGCATAACAACTGGTTAGACCTCTTACAGTGGGCGGAGTTTTCTCACAATAGTGCCTTGAATTCTACTTCCCGATTGTCCCCGTTTATGGCGAACTATGGTTTCCAACCTTCCATGTTGCCTTACTCGTTTGTTCCGCAGAGTATTCCTGCGGTAAAGGAGCATCTACGTGGTCTTCGTTCCACTTGGGCACAAGTCCAGGAGGCTTTGCAACATGCTAACGATAGGTACAGACTCCATGCTGACCGCAGACATCTGCCTGCGCCTTCAGGTTGGGGACAGAGTCTGGCTGTCATCTCGAAACCTCCAAATTCGTGTTCCTTCTTTGAAGTTCGCACCTCGGTTTATTGGGCCTTTCCGTATCCTTCGCGGGATTAACCCAGTGGCTTACGTGTTGGACCTTCCTTCTAGTATGCGTATCTCAAATGTGTTTCATGTCTCCTAATTGAAACCTTTGGTCTGCAACTGCTTTACCACCTCTGTGCCACATCCTCACCCTATACAGGTTGAGAACCATGATTAGTATGAAGTACAATCCATTATTGACTCCCGAAGGTTCCTTGGGCGCATACAGTACCTGGTGCATTGGAAAGGGTACGGTCCGGAGGAATGCTCTTGGGTCTCATCCTCGGACGTACATGCTCCTGTCCTCCTCCGTGATTTCCATAGACGTTTTCCCCTCAAGTCCGGTGGTCCTCCGAGGGGGAGGGGTTGTTGAGGAGGGGGTACTGTCAGGGCTGGGCTCAGCCCTTCCTTCTCTCAGCTGACCACTCAGCTGTCGGCTAATTGCCAGCTCCCATCTCTCCACAGTGACTCACCTGTTGATGATCCTGCTTGTCAGTCCTGCCTACTTAAGCAGTCCACCTCAGATAATCTCTGCCTTCGCATTGGTCAACATCACAGAGACTATCTCCTGCGTTCCTGTTGAAGACTTGCTTGACTGACGTTCCTTCTGGCTCCAGATCCTGATTGCTGTTCTACTACGTTTATCTCTGGCTCTCTGACTTTGGCTTGGCTGACTATCCGATCCGGTTGCTTAACTCTGGCTATGTTTTGACTACGCTCACTCTGTTTATCTCTTTATTATTATTATTAAACAAGTGTGATTTAACTGTACTTCTGTCTCGGTCTGATTCATGGTTTCTGACACACTGTCAGAAGATGAGTCCATCTTTCCTAAGGCTCAGCAACATGCAGTGTTTTCCACATGGGCCTCACATGGCCTTTCCAGTTTTGCTCAACTATTTGATGCCTCCTCAGGGATACCCCTCCCTTCTTCACTAATTCTACATCTGTTCAAGATACCCACCCGCCACCACCTACTATACATCCACCAAGCAACAAGCTTTGTGGCCAGTATATGCCCTCCTAGAAACGTACTCTTCAAAACTTCCCTCCTGGACACCTTCCTGGATTGGCATTGTCATAAAATCGCTGATCTCTATAAACCTCTGAATTCAGTCTTTACAAAACCAGTCTGCTCCACCACTTCCATCTCTTGGAACAAGGATTTGCAATCTCCAGAGGCACTAACCCTCATCTTGGCAGGCTACAATACCACGTGTGCTTTTGTAATGAACACGTTTTGGCGTGAACAACAATACAAAATCCTTCACCGGGCATACATTCCTCACCTAATTTCCAAAGACCATCCAGATCACGCTAACTGCCCTTTACTGTATGTAACATCCGCAAACCTTTTAGGCTCCACAGGCTTTGGTCTTGCCCTCTCATCTCACGCTTCTGGAACAAAGTTGAGCTTTTCACACAAGATAATTTACCCCCTCCTATTTGGATCCCTAGAAGCTCCTAACCAAGACATGCCTAGGTCACAAGCCAAGATCATACAATACCACAAAGAATGGCTATCTACATGCTACATGGCTGCTAGGAAAGCAATTCTCAAAACATTATTGCATACAATATTACACTATTTTTATGGGATTTGCTATAATATGTTATACTTATTCCTGCAAATAGTCTATGATTAGATCTCTCATTTCATTTGTCTTTGGGAATTTTATAAATTACCAATTGTCTATGTAATATATTCCTTTGTGTACGTTATATTGCAAAGACCTTGACTTTTCTTTTCTATTGACTGAATATGTGCAACATAGGTGCATGTTTTTATCACTGTTGCTGTTGTTACGTTATGCCCATTTCAATTATAAAAACTATTTTGGATTAAAAACGAAGATGAATTTTGAAAAATATCTGGTAACTGAAATTAGATTTGCATGTATATTGAGGGAATAGAGAGTTTTCATCACACACCCTTTATTTACATCACTGCATTTTCAAAACACAAACACATAATATGCATATTACACAATTTGTGAAGGGCTAAGCACACAATACCCACCTTCTGTAGTTACAGCTAGTTTCAATTCCCAGCTAAAGTGACTGACTTTTGATCAGGGAGTTCAGCTCATTATAAGCAGTATACAACATTTTGGCTTTTATCCCAGACAGAGCTTAAACTGGATTTATCGTTTTGCCAGTGAAGCCTGAGAGATGTGGGAGCCATAGAATACCTGCAATGTTTAAGAAGCATGCAATATTTTATCAGTTATAAGTTGTTTCTAAAGTGTTTTGCCCTATGAACATTCAATCTCAGTGAGGATTATGATTTACAATGAATTACATCCACTTAGATAATTATCATTTAAAGCATACATTGTTTCTTTACAATTGACTTGAAGGAAATCTCTAGAGTTGTACTTTATCGTTCTGCCATTTGGTAAATCATGTTATTTTCATAATGTACTGTTGAGTAAATTTGAACATGCAAGATTCTGGATATTTATTTGCTTGCAATTTAAACTCTAGTGTAATTTCATAAAATCATGGCTTAGATCGGGTATTATCCTCAAGAAATTAAACAAGATGAATGCCACCTCATGTTTTTTTTTTCCAGCTGTTGTCATTAAATGGGTTAATACTGGGATTGAGTTACCAAAGGAAAATAGACTGTGCACTTTGTAAGTGCAGCTACACTCTGAAAGTGAAGCTGGTCCACAGCTTAACAAATGAGGTGAAGCTGCACTTTGCAAAGAATACCCAATCACATACAAGGGAGAAAAAAAAAGCTAATTTGCTTGCACATGATTGTATGATGGAAGTCAGCAGAGCTTCCCCTCATTTACAAAGTTCTAGAACAACTGCACAATCTATTTCCCTTTAGCAAATCAACACAACTGTATCCTTATTGTGTGCAGTCTAAGGTGTGATGTAGGGTTGTGTGATCAGCATCATGCCTGTCATTTGCATCTAAAGTGATGTTCCTATTGAGACATAATACAAAACACTGTTTGCAGAACTGGGACTTTCTAGGTCACTTTTTATGACATTTCCAATACTGGTGTGAGGAGAGGACAGAAATTATTGACCTCTGTAAGTAGTGTGGAGCAATTAATCCTTAAAGTGTTGCTAAACCCACAACAGTAAAATCAGTCTGTACATGCTCAGTTTGGTGTGTTTTGCTAGAGAGGTTTTTTTTTTTTTTCGAGTGAGTGCATGTGATCAGCACAAGGCCAATCAGCACTGTCCAGACAGAGGGTCAGGGGTCCTACAGCCTCATAGGACAATCAGGGAAGAATGAAAACTCCTCCTCCCAAAATGAAGCTAGCTAGCCGTAAATGGGAGCAGGATCTGTCCATTGACCTATCAGAGATAGACTGGGAAAAGGCCCAGTCAACGTCTTTGCACAAGAAAAAGTGTTTAAAATATTCTCCAGATGGTACAAAACCCCACACAGACTTCATAAAATATCACCTGACCTTCCACCCCAGTGCTGGAACTGTGCCAAGGAGTTGGGATCGCTCCTCCACATTTGGTGGTCCTGCCCTCTTATACAACCTTTTTGGAAAGAGGTACACAGACTCACAAACCAAATAACCACACTTACTCTTAACTACACGCCAGCCCAATTTCTACTGCACCATTCTACCATGCCGAAAGGTGTATACTTACGCTCGCTAGCATTAACATGGTAAAAGCAGAAAATATGTGCCTACCTGCCAAATGGTGCTCTTCAGAACCTCCAACCATAACAGATTGGGTCAGACGCATACAAAAAAACTCTGCTATGGAAGAACTCATCCATCAAGCGAATGATACCCCTTCCAAATTCAGAAACATTTGGTCCTGCTGGCAACATTTTATCACTACCGATGAATATTCCAAACTTATGGCTTGATCTTTCACAACATAGACCAACAGGCATATAATCATGCATCCTGGGCCCATTACCTTCCCTCCCCCCTCCTCCTTGCGATGACTATTAAGGAAATCACCTATCCCCTTAAAACCTACTGCAACCACTACCATTGCCCCCCTTTATCACCGGTGGTACAACCCTGATAGAGAATACAAGCAAATGTATATACACCCAGAACACCTGCATAAAGACTTTGAATACCACATCCACAAACGAGCTGAGGCAAACATGACTGCTACAACCAACCAATTCTAGTTCATTCCTGGAAGTTTATGTTTCTGTTTTTTGTTTGTCTGACATGCTCCGATAAGGGGTTAACCTAAATCTAGGCATACTGCCTTGCCTATACTTAATTACACCAACATATTAGCTTATATGTACGTGAGACAAGCTCTCAACCTGTTTTACGTAGTTCCTTTCCTCTGTTAATATAGCGGCTGCACCCACAATACTGTGATTTCTCATATATACCCTTTATAAATAATAAATACTTTTGATGAAAAAAAAAAATCTGTAGCACATTTTTTATTCTATAGGTCATGTGCTTTTACAAACTCTAAAAGCTGTAAATGAAAAATGGTAACCTCCAGATTTTTAGAGTAATTTTTTTTATTTACAGTTTTATACACCTTCAGTTTTCACCATTTTACAAACAGTCACATTTTAAAATGTACAAATATTTTTTATTTATTAACTCAATACAGTTTACGTGTTTATATGTAATAGGAATTTAGCAGGAATTTTGTAAACGTTGCCATGTATGTATCCACTAATTATGATTTTAGTGTATTTTTAGCAAAAAATGTTGTTTTGAAAAACACTTGCACTAATATCACAGGGTCTAAAAATATCAGTAGCACCTTTTTTTTTTTTTATCTACTGGTCCTATGTTTTCAGAAAATATATGATTTTGTATATATGCTTTTTTCCTTACAGCTCTGAAAGCTGTAAGGAAAGAAAACAGAATTTAAAAGTAGAGAACAGGGCCTGGCAGCAAAAGGGTTAATATGATATCCTCTACTACAGATTCAATAACTGTGAACTTCCTAGAATAGTATTAAGAAACAATTAGGAAATCAAAACCACAGGGGAGATCAAAATAATTGCATAAAGTTTCCATGTATGCATTAGAAATGTCAGATTTCCCATGTATGTATGATAGATACTTGTCCAGTGTTTTATGTGGATTATTGAATCTCCTTTCACCAGAGTAAGCTGTCATAATGTAATAAAGTATTTAACAATTTGCTCTACACAGTAATTGAACACATTTTCTTTTCAATCTTTGCACTGCAGTACATGTTAACTATACAAAACAAAGATGAATGTCTGGCTGCATACAGAATAGCAAATTACATGGGTTTATCATTTTTAAGACAGTGTATACTCATGCTTTAAAATAAGGAATCCAAAATACATGCTATACATCACGGCACACAGGTCAAAAAAATCCGGCTAACATGTTTCGCACTATGCTAGTGCTTATGAATAAGCACTAGCATAGTGCGAAACATGTTAGCCAGATTTTTTTGACCTGTGTGCCGTGATGTATAGCATGTATTTTGGATTCCTTATTTTAAAATAAAGGCTTTTATTTTTTGGAGTGCTGCAGTCCAGAAGACTTGTTCGTTCCTGTTTGCTGTCAATAGCATTGCTTGCACCCTCGGCTGCTGGGAGGAGGTGATTTGAAGGATTTCCACACCTGAGCGGCTCCCTTTCTCCTATACTCATGCTTTACTGTAGATCTTTACATGTAGCAGCCTAAACATCTTATAGAGCTTTTTCACACACAACTCAATTTCACTTTTGTTTTACACTTACATATCTGCATTGCTTGCGTTAAACAATAATTTAAAGTCAATGAGGTGATTCAAACTTTCGGATCGGTGTCCTACTACAAAGTAAATGTTGCTAAATGCCATGCTCCGACCACATGGATACAGGGCAACTAACTTAGAAGAGACGTATGGGTTTGTTTTTGTTTTTTTTCCATCATACTTACCAGGTTGGTCCAATGCTGCATCTGTTCCCCAGGGCATCTACACTGAGAACCGAGCCATCGAACATCTTTGATGGCTCAGTTCTCACAGCTCCCCAAGCAGAGAGCTGATGACTGTCAATCAGCATCTCTCCACTCTGCTCCTGCATGCTCACTGAAGTGCTGAGCTGTGGAGGGGCGGGGAGCGGTCATCTCAGGCTCTCAGCGGTTGGCTGAGAGGCTGAGACGGGTATCAGTCCAGGCACCTGGCGGATCCAGACTTTGTCGCAATAACGCAGTGCCTGGACTGATTCCTGTGACGTTAGCAGAGAGTGGACTTCAGTCTGCTCTCTGCTGAAAACGGGTCACAGGAATGCAAAACCAATTGCACTCTATGACCTATAGGAGAAGCCCAGCAAAACAAGATTAGGCTAGACTTCTCCTTTAAGCACTTTAAAACATTATTATCTTGCTCCTAGGAGTCCAAATTAATCTAATACCTGGGGATTTATTTATCTACTCCCTCTACATGACTGTATGAGTTTAATCATGGGGGATGACCCGGTGGCCCTTGGGCAATGCCTAAATGCATAGTTGCCAACATTTCAAAAATATTTTCAGGGACACTTTTTTACCAGTGGTATATTTAGAGTAGCTGAGATCCCCTATGTTCCTCTATACATCACAGTAGTAATCACACAATTAAATAAGTACTAATAATGGGCAGAACAAATATGAGGACTGAGAAGATTTCCTTTAGTTGAACTAACAAAAGTGTGCCCATTCTAGAGCTGGTAACATTGAGGATATTCAGTATAATTTTAAAGAACTGTTTTTGTGGGTAAGAGGCATAGAGGAGGAGTGTAACGGGAAGGCCCGGGGGACTCAGAATCGCTTAGGAAGTATGAAATACCCTTGCGCCAGCTTCCCCAATGGCTCTTATGTGTCAATCACCCTGTGTCTCTATTAGGGGCACAGGGTGAATGAAAACCCCAATATGGTCTATGATAGCCATATTCAAGGCTGTATATACATTGTATATAGATTGGATGTATACTGTATGTGGGGGTTAAGTATCATTGCTGTGAGGAATTAAGTTGTTTTGCATTTCTATTGTTCATTTAAGTCTGTCCTTGTGTGTATTGTAAAGTGCCAGACAGACTGGCTGCTAACCCTTTGTGAAAAGATGTGTATTGGAGATCGTATATTCTATTGTGTTGGGATCTTTTGAAGCCTAGCAGACGTCAGGATGAGGTGTTGAGTCTTGGGATGTGTGGGTGGAGCTGGGCCCTTGTTCATGTTAAATCATGTGCCTTGAATTGTGTATAAAGTTACAATGTTTCTCGATAATAAAGTCATTCCTACTACAGAAGAGACAGAGTGCGTCTCGTCTTCTTCCAGAGGGGTTGGCTCCTATAGGAAAGGGTCGTTTAGCTGTGGATATCGGTAGCGAGTGGATGTGTGTCTAGGAGAGGGAACATCTTAAACGGCGTTAATACCCCTTGAGATTGGGGTGCCGTTACAAGGAGTATGGATGGTATAAAAGTGGAAAGTATGTACAGGTGAGGGAGAGAAATGTGGGGGTATAACAGTGGGCACTATGCACAGGAGAGGAGTGTGGAGGGTATGGCAGCAGGCACTACTGTATGTACAGGAGAGGGGTGTGGGGGGTATTACAGTGGGCAGTATGCATAGCAGAGGAGTGTGGATGGTTGACAATGGGCACTATGTACAGGAGAGGAGTGTGGAGGGTATGCCAGTGGGCAGTATCTACAAGAAAGGAGTGTGGGGGTATGACAGAGGATAGTATGTACCGGAGAGGAGTGTGGAGGGTATGACAGTGGGCAGTATGTACAGGAGAGGAGTGTGGAGAGAAAGATAGTTGGCAGTATGTACAGGAGAGGAGTGTGGAGGGTCTGACAGTTGGCAGTATGTACATGAGAGGAGTGTGGAGGGTAAGGTTGAGTTACAGTATGTACAGGAGAGGAGTGTGGAGGGTAAGGTTGAGTTACAGTATGTACAGGAGAGGAGTGTGGAGGGTAAGGTTGGGGTATAGTATGTACAGGAGAGGAGTGTGGAGGGTAGGATGGGGGCAGTATGTATAGGAGAGGAGTGTGGAGAGTATGACAGTGGGCAGTATGTACAGGAGAGGAGTGTGGATGGTATGAAAGCGGGCAGTATGCACAGGAGAGGAGTATGGAGGGTATGACAGCCGCCACTATGTACAATAGAGGAGTTTATGAAAGTGGGCAATATGTACAGGAGACGAGTGTGGAGGGTATGACAGTGGGCACTATGTATAGGAGAGAAGTGTGGAGGGTATGACAGTGGGGACTATATATAGGAGAGGAGTGTGGAGGGTATGACAGTAAGCAGTATTTACAGGAGAGGAGTGTAGAGGGTATGACAGTGGGCACTATGTATAGGAGACACAATAACACTTCGAGAATGATTCCCCCATCAACAGATCAGCAGGTGAGAGGGTGTGTGGGGACAGGCTGGGGAGAGAGGTCTGTCAGCAGGGGGGTGTGAGGTGGTCATGGAGGGATATCATTAAGCGGGTGGGGGGAGAAACTGGAAGTGATATCTTTTGGAGTAGGGTCTGTCATCTGCAGGTTGTGAAATGGTCACCTGTGATAGGTTGAAGGGAGGTGACTAACATGGGAAGTGGCTGGGGAGTGACCTGGTTGGTGGTGAGTGTGAAATAGATGATGTGTTTCAAGTTTCTTTCACATTTGCGGTAATGTATACTCCCCTCTGAAAAGTGATCTGTGGTGGATTGCTTTTCAATGAGAGGTATAGCACCAGCTGACAGGCGTTCATGAGGTGCTACTAACGCCTCCTTGTTTTTTTTTTTACATTGCTGAATGGTAGTTTTACATTGTTGGACTATGCTGCTACTGCGAGAGAGGTTGGCTTGCAGTTACAGAGTGGCCCCATTGGGCGAGTTTGATAGGCGGTGCTGCCTGACAAACTCTGTTAAAGATGCTGCAGCTAAAGAAATGACAAAAAAAAAAGTTGCAGCTGTGAAGTAAAGCATCACAGCTACGGCATTCGTACAGCCCTGTCCAAATGTATTTTTAAGATTTGGGTCAGGGACGTGCGGTGAGGTCAGTGGCTGGTGAGGCACTGGCGCTAGTATCAGAGCAAGATACACACAGGTTACATACACCGCAAATGTTAGAGCGAGAACAATAATTCTAGCACTAGACCTCCTCTGTAACTCTAAACATGTAACCTGTAAAAAATTGGGCTAACGTTTGTGTTTTGTGTTTTATGTTCTTTAAAAAAAAAAACATGTTTGAAAAATTGTTGGGCAAATATTGTGTAACATTAATAGTTGCAACGACAACCATTTTATTTCTTAGGGTTTCTGTTAAAACAATATATATAATGTTTGAGGGTTCTGAGTAATATTCTAGCAAAAAAAAAAAAATATTTTTACATGTAGGAGAGAAGTGTCAGAATTGGCCTGGGTGGCAAGGGGTTAATTACTATAAGTAATATACAAATAATTATTATAAGCAATGTAAGCTCATCCTCTCAGTCTTCTGCAGAGTGTATCAGCTTGTATTTAAACTGGTTGCTCTGTATGTAGCTTCTTACAGGCTGCGCAAGCAGCCCCATGTCTCCGAAACAATAAATTATAGGAGCCCCGCATTTTCACCAGTGGTGGGGCCACTTGTCACCAAGTAGGGACGAGCTTTATGTTGGAGTCGAACTCGAACATTGGCTGTTCGTCCATTCGGCGAACAGCGGACAATTTGGGGTGTTTGCGGCAAATTTGAAAAGCCGCGGAACACCCTTTAAAAGTCTATGGGAGAAATCAAAAGTGCTAATTGTAAAGGTTAATATGCAAGTTATTGTCATAAAAAGTGTTTGGGGACCTGGGTCCTGCCCCAGGGGACATGTATCAAAGCAAAAATAAGTTTTAAAAACGGCCGTTTTTTTCAGGAGTAGTGATTTTAATAATGCTTAAAGTGAAACAATAAAAGCGGCACTTGCATGCAATCAAAGATACCACAATCGAATCAATAAGATGGTCCGATCACGCCCTGATCACACTAAAATATGCCATTTTAGATACCCAGAAATCACAGAAACGCCCATGGAGACTTAATGAAAGCTTGTTACAAGACACAGAGGTCCTGGCGAATGTAGTAAAAGAAATAGGACACTATTTCAACACTAATTGCACCGCTGACACTAAACCGGAAGTGGTATGGGAGGCCCATGAAGCCGTGGTCCGTGGGATACTCATCAAACATGGGTCTAGACTGAAATGACAAAGAACGGAACAATTGACAGCCTTACTCCATAAATTGCAGGCGCTAGAGACGCAACAGAAACAGACACCTTCAGGACGTTTAAGCACTGAACTTGACATTGTTCGCAATTAGGTCACTGACCTATTGCATTTTAAGGCTAAAGCAGCTCTCCAAGTTTGCAGGTGGAAAGTATACAAGTCGGGTAATAGATGCGGGAGAATGCTGGCCCAGGCCCTTCGAACGCAGAATCTAGCATCCTATATACCGCATATTCTCTCCCCCTGAGGACAGAAGGTGTCATTGCCCCATCATATCTCACAGGAATTCAGATCCTTCTGTAGCGCCCCCCTCCCAATCTTTGGGGGCGCTATGTAAAATTTAAGGGCAGTCTGAGCCGGTAATTGGGCTCAGACGAATTGTGTTCAAGTTGTTGTTCTGCTTGGGGTGTGTTCCTGCTGGCAGTGTTATTCTCCTTTGCTTGCAGGTGGCGCTGTCACCGCCAGCACGGGCTGGATTATGGGGGTATCACAACACCATGGGTGTCCTCTCCCGGCAGCCACGCAGTGGGTGTGGTCTACCTGCTGTGCATGCTGGGAGAGGGTACAAAGGGGGCAGACGCCTTTTGGCATGAGGCGATTCCAGGGGGACCCCAGGGCTTACAGGGGGGGACCTCTGGTCCAGTGAGTTTGCCTCGTGGCCCCTAATGGCACGAGGTGCGCTAGAGTGCTTAGGCCTTGAGCACCTTCAGTCCGAGGTCCTGTTGCTGCATTGTAGGCCCAGCTCCGCTGACTAGGGCCTACGCTTCAGAGGAGATTCCCAGGCTGACCGTTTGTAGGGTGCCCATCATTAGGAAAGGAGTTCCAGGGGAAGAACAGTCCCGGCGGAGATAGCGACGGTAATGCTGTCTCCGGGAGAGGTCTGGAGGCCTACCTAAAGGGGAATTCATCATCTCTGACGTCCGTGCTCCATCCCGGCTGCTAGGACTGCTCTCATAGGGACTATCTGGGTAAGAAATACCCACTCAGGCTTGAGTGGCAACGAGTGTAGATATTGGACTTAAGTGTTGCGTGCCTGAACCTTTCCCCACATCTTTCAACTCTTCGGCCTCGTACACACGACCGATTTTCTCGGCAAGAACCAGCAAGAAACTTGCTGGCAGAGAGGTCTTGCCGAGTAAATCGGTCGTGTGTACGCTGCTATCGGGTTTCTCGTCGAGAAAACCGACAAGAAACCTCGACGAGAAAATAGAGAACCTGCTCTCTATTTTCTCGTCGAGATTCTCCTCGGCATGTTTTTCGACGAGAAAAGTGAGTGTGTGTACACTTACCTGTCCGCCAAGAAGCCCGCGCATGTTCAAAATGAATTTGACGCATGCGCGGTAGCTTCCTAGGCATACGTAGGGTATACCAAGATGGCGGCGACGGCATCAAATGTGACGAGCGCATGCTCGACGTAGTCGATGACGTCACCGCGTACACTCCTTTCAAAGAACCGCGGGTTCTTTGAAACGAGCGTGTGTACACTCGGCCGGGACAAGTTTCTTGTCCAAGAATCTCGTCGAAAAAAACAACATGTTTTTTTCAACGAGAATCTCGGCCGTGTGTACGAGGCCTTCTACTCTTGCTTTTCTTCAAGTTTAACTTAAAGTGCAGAAAAAGAATAAAGCCTTGCTGATTAAGTTTTACTCAAGTGTGGACATTGGCCTTATTCCAAGGAGTCGTCGGTGTGCCTAGACAACGGAATTAAAGGATCCACTCGTGGGAGGTATTTTGCTGCAGACCCAAAGTAACGAAACCAGTAGATCCCATTAATAAATCGGGGTCTGCGGGTGTGTGGCATACCAGGGCTTGACAGCAGAATACCTAGCTTCTTCCCTTATGCCGACCCTACCGACAGAAACAAAGGACCTTTTAGAGGAACCCATTACTCTACCAGAACTTCAGTTAGCTTTGAAAACCGCCAAATCGGGTAAAGCCCCGGGACCAGATGGACTTACCACGACATACTACAAGACCCTCCTCCCCTCCCTAGGCAACCGTCTGGTGACCCTATTTAACAGTCTTGGCACGGGTAAAAATCTACATGAATCCACACTGCAAGCGCAGATATCTGTAATCTCAAAAGAAGGCAAAGATCCAGCCCAATGCGGTAGTTACCGCCCAATTTCACTATTAAACACCGACCTCAAACTTTTCACCAAAATTATCGCCACTAGAATGCAACAATACCTTCCCGACCTTATTCAATTAGACCAAGTGGGGTTTGTACTGACGAGAGAAGCCAGGGACAACACAACCAAAGTCCTAAATCTGCTGCACATCGCCAACACTACTAAGACGCCATGCGTATTCATTGGTACGGACGCTGAAAAAACATTCGATCTGGTGAGCTGGCAATTCATGTTCTCTACCTTGAAATTTATAGGCATGGGCGAAAAAATTATAAACTGGATTTCAGCGGCCTACTCGAACCCGACGGCTAAAGTCAGGGCGAACGGGGTGCTATCGGATTTGTTCCCAATTACCAACGAGACCAGACAGGGATGCCCTCTCTCGCCCCTTCTTTTCGCACTATCCCTTGAACCCTTTCTAAGTCATGTACGAATAAACCCAGACATTTCCGGAGTAGAAGTCAATAAAGCGCAGTATAAGGTATCTGCCTATGCTGACGATATGATGTTTTCACTGACAAGGCCCACGGTTTCTCTTCCCAACCTAATGAGAGAGTTTGAAAAATACGGGAAATTGTCCAACCGAAAAATTTACTTTAATAAGTCCGTGGCGATGGGCATGGGTATACCCCCACAGCAACTCTCCCACCTGCAAGCGTTTCCATCTGAAATGGACTGATACGGCCCTGACGTACTTGGGCACACGTATCCCCCCGTAATTCTCACAACTTTTCAAAATCAACTTTCCACCTTTACTCAAATCTGTGCAAAAACTGCTGACTCAATGGACCACAGGCCTGGACTCTTGGTTCGGTCGGTGTAACATACTCAAAATTACAATTCTGCCCAAATTCCTATAACTTATGCAAGCCCTCCCGATACATATCCCGGCAGATTACTTTAAACAAGTTTACTCAACATTTAAAACATTCCTCTGGGCAGGGAAACATCCTAGAAAACATAAGACGATGCTCTCCCTTTCTAAACAATATGGAGGTATTGTGATGCCAGATGTCCGGACCTACTACCATGCAACGCATTTAAGCCGACTTGTTGACTGGTGCCAACACAGGGATACCAAACTTTGGCCGCGATTGGAGCAGGCACAGAGTGAAACCCCTCTGCGGCGTGCGCCCTGGTGCCACACAGCTATACAACAGGATGTCAAACGTCATCCGTTGATAGGGAACACCATTAAAATATGCGCTTATAAATTATAAATTTGCTGACACAGGCAAATTTATGCTCTCGCACCTCACCACTACGCCCAGTACTGCGCAACCCACACTTTGAACCGGGTATGCGAGATAGGAGATTCTGTGCCCTGAGAGAATCGGGCCTTTATCAAGCTTCCCATTTTAGTGACGCGGGACGTTGGAAAACATTATCAGAGCTCATAGACCCGGCGGGCAGGTACCACCTGGACTTTCTGAGAGCTGGGCAACTCTGTAATTTTCTTGGGACCATTCCACCCCCTACTGCTACGAACTAACCCCTCACGACTTTGGAGGAGTTATGTTCTGACTCAGGCATGTTGCCACATACCTTGTTCCTTACACATGACCTGCTGATTACACCAAGGGAAGATTACCAGGTTCCAAGCCTCTCCAGGTGGGAACGGAATCTGAACTGCACATTTACCGCCAAAAAGAAACAACATATCCTCACATTCACACACAAATCATCCATATGAACCAAAATACAAGATACCAACTACAAAATCCTTACAGGTTGGTATAGGACCCCAGCTCTTCTTAGAAAACTCTTCCCGACAGCTTCAGACCTGTGCTGGTGCTGCCAAACGGAAAGAGGCACACTACTACATGTCTTCTGGTCCTGCCCTCAACTCCGGAACTTCTGGATAGAGGTCAGGCGGATAACACAAAAATTCATGGAACGCGTGGTACCAGATGACCCAGCATACTTCCTCCTACATGCAAATGACACCCCTGCACGCATTTACAAGAAGTCGGTCATTCGCCACCTGTTAGATGCAGCAAAAGCCTGCATTCCACTTCGCTGGAAATCACCACACCCGCCGACCATTGCCATGTGTCTACAAAAAATAGATAAAATCAATAAAATGGAAGACCTCATCCTCACAAGCCAAGACAGACAAGAGTCGTTCTCCAAAACCTGGCAACTCTGGAATATATTTACTCACTCAGATGAGGGACAAGCTCTCAGAGGTGGTGACACTTCGACCTAAATTCCTAGATTTTACCTGCAGGAGTCTCCCACAGTGGGTCACTATAGCAGTGTTTCTCAACTCCAGTCCTCAAGCAAGGCGCACCAACAGGTCATGTTTTTGGGATTTCCATTGATTTTCACAGGTGATTTGAGCAGTTTCACTGCCTTAGTAATTATCACAGCTGTTTTATCTGCAGGAAATCCCAAAAACATGACCTGTTGGTGCGCCTTGAGGACTGGAGTTGAGAAACACTGCACTATAGCATCAGACCTAAATATCCACGTAGAGGATGCAGGGGACTATGTTCGTGAATCCCCCACCAATCCCCCCCTCTCTCTCCCCCCTAGTGCAACACCCCCTCTATCTCTTTCGACTGTACTTTTCCTCCTTATCTGCTAGGGCATTGCCTGTAATCTAAAATGCTTCTCTTCTTTTTATTACTATTTTTTTGTTATTTGGGAAAGAAAGGGAACTGGGCCCGCGGGGCCATGGTGACCCAGCTCAACTTACATACACGGATTAAGACATCCAACTGGAAACAATAACATGTATTGGGAGCTTATAAATGCTGTGTCATCAATAGTTGTACTCCAGTTCATAACACACAGACCTTGCCTATTGACATGTGTACACAAAGGCCTGTATGATAATGTTCCCTCAGCCGATATACAGTTACCTATCTACCTGTCTTGTTTTTTTTTTATCTGTATCTATATTTCTGCCATTGATTGTATTGTCATGGTGGCCCATTTCCCTGTTAATAAAAAAAAATAAAGAAACAATAAAAGTGAAATATTCCTTTAAATTTCGCACCTGGGGGGTGTGTATAGTATGCCTGTAAAGTAGCGCATGTTTCCCGTGCTTAGAACTGTCCCTGCACAAAATGTAATTTCTAAAGGTAAAAAAAGTAATTTAAAACTACTCGCGGCTATTCATGAATTGTCGGGTCCCGGCAATACAGATCAAAGTAATTGAAAAAAAAAACAGCAGGGGTTCCCACCCAGTCCATTACCAGGCCCTTTGGTTCTGGTATAAATATTAACCCCGAACCAAAAAAAACAAAACAGCGTGGGGTCCCCCCTAAATTCCATATCAGGCCCTTAAGGTCTGGTATGGATTTTAAGGGGAACCCCGCACCAAAATTTAAAGAAAATAGTGTGGGGTCCCCCCAAAAGATCCATATCAGACCCTTATCCAAGCACACAACCTGGCAGGCCGCAGGAAATGAGGGGGGCGAGAGAGTGCCCCCCCTGAACCATACCAGGCCACATGCCCTCAACATGGGGAGAATGTCCCCATGTTGATGGGGACAAGGGCCTCATCCCCACAACCCTTGCCTGGTGGTTGTGGGGGTCTGCGGGCGAGGGGCTTATCGGAATCTGGAAACCCCCTTTAACAAAGGGGATCCCTAGATTCCGCCCCCCTATGCGAATTGGCAACGGGGTACATTGTACCCCTACCATTTCACAAAAGAAAGTGTCAAAAATTTTAAAAACCACACAGACACAGTTGGGATAAGTCCTTTGTTAAAAATCAAAAAATAAAAAAAAACATTCCAGCGTTGTAATCAATTCTCGATGTCCCGCAGTGATCCATTCACCAGCGATGCTCCAGTCTCCACTCCACACAAAACCCCCATGAAGTGTAAGAGGGGGTGGGGTCACCCATCCCATTATTGGGTAACCCCCGGCTTGCCCAATGACAGGGATGGGTGACCCCGCCCCGTGACGTCAGGGGGCAGGGTCACCGTTCCCGTCATTGGGAAACCCCTGGCTTGCCCAATGATGGGGACGGGTGACCCCGCCCCGTGACGTCACGAGGCGGGGTCCCGACCCGTCATTTGGCATCATGGGGGTTTCGTGTGGAGTGGAGACTGGAGCATCACTGGAGAATGGATCACCGTGGGACATAGAGAATGGATTACACCACTGGAATGTTTTTTTTTTTTTTAAATAAAGGACTTATCCCAACTGTGTGTGTGTGTGGTTTTTAAAAATGTTTACACTTTCTTTGTGAAATGGTAGGGTACAATGTACCCCGTTAACAATTCACATAGGGGGGTTGGAATCTGGGGGTCCCCTTTGTTAAAGGGGGTTCCAGATTCCGATAAGCCCCCCGCCCTCTGACCCCCACAACCAAGGTTGTGGGGATGAGGCCCTTGTCCCCATCAATATGGGGACATCCTCCCCATGTTGAGGGTATGTGGCCTGGTACGGTTCAGGAGGGGGGCGCTCTCTCGTCCCCCCTCTTTTCCTGCGTGCTCAGATAAGGGTCTGGTATGGATTTTTGGGGGGACCCGGCTTCAGCCTACACGGGTCCTCTCACAGAAACGGCGCCTGCCATGGAGTTAAGCGGTGGCCCAGCCCTCTCCTCCTCACAGAATGACACAGCCCCACAGCATAAAGGCGATCAACACACAGAGCTCATTGCCCAGGCCGTGGCAGCTCTCCTATCCCCCATGATCGCAGCCTCTGTGGAGAAGGCATTCACCGCAGTCATGCAGCAGCTCCAGGCCCAACTAGGGGAACATGCCTCCAGATTAAATGAGGCTGAGCACCGCATAGCCAACATTGAGGAGAAACTCTACCAGGCACAATCCACAGGACATGCCCAGGACAAGACAAGCAAATATATTCTAGAAAAAATTGACGATTTAGAGAATAGGTCCAGAAGCAGCAATCTCCGTTTTGTGGGTTTCCCAGAATCATTACAACCTTCAACCCTCACGGACCTCTGCGCGAGGTGCATAACAGAAGCACTAGGCCTCCCAGGCCTTTGCACTGTGGACGCGCCCACCATATGGGAACCTTTAATTCTGATCGCAAATCCCCCCAACCGATTATCGCAAAATATCTGAACTACTCCGACAAAGCTTTCATCCTACAGAAATACAGGCAATCCAGATCTCTTCAGATCGATGGAATGAAGATCCTGATTTTTGCAGACTACTCCGTAGAAGTGTCCAAGAAAAGGAAAGCATTTTAACAAATATGCTCGGAGCTGCACCAGCAACAAATCAAATTTACCCTAGCCTTTCCAGCTACCCTTCGGGTCAAAAGCTTCGAATGGTGACTAGCTCTCCTTCCATGACCCATCCGAGGCGGAGGCCTTCCTAAGATCACTACGCACAGGTCTGCACCTCAGCCCCACTTCCAGAATGGTCCAGACAGAGCACGGTTGATGGGAGCCAAAGGAGCCCACGCAAAGACTCCCCAAAACGTTTCAGAGCCTCTGGCCCGGACCAACGTCGATCCCCGCCTCATTGAGAGAGCTCCACCAACGACACTACAGCCTCTGTTATTAATACTCATCGACCGGCCTGTCGGACCATCCCAGGCTGGGATAGATCTCACCCAACCCTCTCTCTGTTTTGTTCCCTACTCCTCACCATATACTGTACCTCAGTACTGGTAGGCCGTACCTCTATACTGATACGCATAATGTTATAATGTTATTGCTTGTTTATTGTTTATTTTTTCCCTTAAACCGCAGTCTTCTCCTCTGGCCTCCCTGCGTAGATAAGTCCACGCTTCCCATCCATAACCCGAGCTGCCAGCATACACTACCCTCCAATCAGTGAGTTCAGAAGCTGCAGTCAATGGGTCTTGTAATGGGAGCTGGACTACACAGTGACCTCCATGTGAAAAAAGTGAAGTGTTTCAGTAATGTTGTATTGTTTCTACATGTTACCCCCTTCCTTCTAAATCTCCCCCTCCCCCACGTACTCCAATCCTGTGGATCATTTGCATCATCAAACCTTAGCTCAACACTCTCATATAGCGTAGACTCCTGCATATCTCTGCTTGTATTCGCAGCCCACCTACATATGATCTTCCTATCAACTCATACAACACCAGCCCATACCTCCCTTATGGCCCCCCCAATATGAAAATAGTCTCTTGGAATGTGAAGGGGCTACATTCCCCCTCCAAGAGAATGAAAATTGTTCACCACCTCATAAGGCTTAAGACCGACATTGCCCTGCTCCAGGAATCCCATCTTTCCACCCTTGACTTCCAACGTATAAAGAAATTCTGGGTGGGCATGGTCCTAGGTTCTGACTCAAATGGCCGCAAAGCAGGGGTTCTAATACTTATACATAAAAACCTCCCCTGCAAAGTCCTATCTGTTGACTCTCTTTTATCTGCACATGTCCAAATAGGGGCCAAAGATCTACTAATCTCAAACATTTACGCACCCAATAACCCCACAAAACAGTTTTTTAGTGAACTATCGACCTGGCTTCTTCCTGACCCACACCTCCCACACATAATCTGCGGGGGCTTTAACACTACCATACACCTCATTAACGACAGATCATCTCCAAAACGCCCATGACCCCTCCAAGATCCCAGTGCTCCAACACTTCTGGCCTCCACGATGGACTCCCTCCATCTTCATGACATTTGGCGCCTCCATCACCCAGCTGATAGAGATTTCACATTCTACTCTAACCCTCATAATGTCTTCACTAGAATTGACTACCTTTTCTGCTCGGACAACCTTGTCCCACTGATTTCTGATGCAGACATACACGACATTGCTATATCCGGCCACGCACCCATCTCAGCCATGCTGGACAACCCTGACTTACACCCAAGTCCCAAATTATGGCGCTTCCCTCCTACCTTCACAATAATTTTGACTTCTGACTGTACATGGAAAACGCTTGGTCTGAATACACCTCGACCAACGCACCACATGCAAACAATCCTAATCTATTCTGGGAAGCAGGCAAGGCCTTCCTCAGAGGTCGCATTATTTCTTATGCGGCCTCTTTCAAAAGAAACACTTAAAAATTACAAAACGGCCAGCTCCCGATTGCACCTAGCTCAACGTTCCCTTTACACGAATGACTCCTCCGACAATAGAAAGACTTGGCAGGCAGCTAAGCAATCCTTTGATACTTAGGCTGAAACCCTGGAATTAATTAAAAAAGCGCACATGGATGCCACCCTCCATAAATTCGGCAATAAGGCAGGAAAATGACTTTCCAGACTCTGTAAGGGCCCCCACCGTCCAACCTATATTACCTCCCTATGAGACGCATCATAATCTGGATGCTCTAAACGCACCCATCTCCCTTCCTGAAATATCTGCTGCCATTCCGAACCTAGCCTCTTCTAAAGCCCCAGGCCCAGATGGTTTCCTGGAACGTCTATCAACACATATGGTCGGGCGGCCCTTACCTACCCATGGGTAAACAAGCCATCATTAAACTATTAGCAAAAGCAGGTAAGGACCCACAAGAACCAGGTTCATATAGACCTATTTCACTTTTAAACCTTGATGTCAAAATCCTCTCCAAAATTATTGCCACTAGATTAGCCTCCATTATCCCCTCTCTGATCCACCCGGCCCTATCGGGGTTTGTGAAAGGCAGGACTGCCACCATGAACATCAGAAATGTGATGATGGTCCTGGAACACGCTAAATGCAATCCAGAAGGAGACCACGCAATCATCACCCTAGATGCAGAGAAAGCCTTCGATAACGTCAGTATCGAATGGCCTTCCATGGTCATGACTAAAATGGGTTTCTCTGGCCCTTTCCCCCATCTTATCAAAACCATGTACACCGCCCCGGCAGCTAGACTAGTAGCGGCAGGACTCCTTTCAGATGAATTCCGCCTCCACAAAGTCACAAGACAGGGCTGTCCCCTATCCCCACTCCTTTTCAACATTGCATTGGAACCCCTGTCCATGTACCTATCCTACATAGCCCCATTACATGGCATTAATATAGTTAAACATGAATTACGAACTTCACTCCTCGCTGATGATGTCCTTATCTTCTCAGCAAACCCCACCTCTGACATGCTCACGATTAAATACATTTTTGACCAATTTAGACTATGCTCGGGCCTTCGCATCAATTACAACAAAAGTGAAATACTCCCCATAGACACTCAGTCCAAACCTCCCTGGACCAACCAATCTATCTTCGCTGTCGCGAAATCCCACATCACCTACTTAGGAGTAAAAATAGGGAAACTACCCTCCTCTCTCTACCACCTCAACTTCCCCCCCCTATTCACTAAAATCTCTCAGGAACTAGACAACTGGATGGATCTCCCCCTCTCGCTCCTGGGAAGATGCCATCTGGTGAAAATGGCCAGTTTTGCCCGCTTGCTCTATCCGCTTCAAGCCATTCCTTTGCTTCTACCCCATGAAGACACAAAATTTCTCAATACTGCTATCTCTATATTCCTTTGGCGAAACAAAAGACCACTCATAGCTTTCACAAAGTTATATCTTCCCAGACGCGAAGGGGTATCAGCCTCCCTAACATCAGAACATACAATTTAGCATGTCTATTGAGGACGTGTCTGGACTCGGTAGCCCAAACGTCTCAGTACTCCATCTATCAGCTGGAAACCACAATGGTACACCCATACTCCTTGGTAGCCCTCCTCCAATGCAAGTGGAAATTCCTTCCACCCCCACTTCAACATAACCTCCTGCTACGGGACACAGTAATTGTTTGGAGAGAAGTAAGGAAAAGCCTCAAACTCTCACCCTTCATATCCAGACATCTTCAAATACAAGGAAACACAAGCTTCCCTCCGGGCCTGGAACATCAACCCTACGTCACATGGCAGCGGAAGGGCCTCACAAAATTTTCATTACTGTGTGACTTGGAGACTGGTCATCCTATTAAACTACAAACTTTGGCTGAAAAATTCTCGCTGCCTCAATCACATGCCTTACAATATGGACAATGCATCAGCTTTCTAAAAACAGCCTGCAGAGATGACCGTGAAAGGTTCAAATCATCTTTCACAGATGTCCTTCTCTCAGAAGACTCATACAAAATTTCGGACATTTACCGACCCCTTCTTCTGAAAACTACTCCTCCTCTAACAGCCTCATCAGCGGCCAACTGGGCGAAAGACTTTCCAGATACTGAGCTGGTGGATAAACTCCTACAAGGCCTCATTGCCATACACAAATTGATTCCCAACGAATCTTGGAGGGAAAACCAACTGAAAATTGTACACCGGGCTCACATCCCCTTTCTCTCGTCCAAACAAGGCCAAACTACCTGCATCTGCCCCCTCTGTCACCACCCCAAACCTTCCCTGACTCATCGATTCTGGTCGTGCACCTACATCTCCTCATTCTGGGATCAAGTCCTATCCTACATCTTTGAAGTAACCTTACTGAAATTACCCAAAGACCCCCTGCTCCTTATCTTTGGCCACTGGGACCCCCAGCTACTGCCCTGGTCACTCAACTCTACCCCCACTGGCAAAGACTGGTCTCTGATATGCCTCCTACTCACCAGAAGATCCATCCTGCATAACTGGGCCTCCAACATATGGCCAAACACCTCACAAATCAAAAGAGACCTCTTACAACTACTATTCAAAGACAAACTCAACACAGACTTATCATATGAAAAGACCAAAACACGTTTCTACCACAAATGGCAGCCTTTTATGGTCTCAACACTTACTCCTATGGATCAGGCGAAATTCAAGGAACTTTTATTCTCATACCATGGGTCTCCCTCCACACCGTAAGCGAGGCTGCTCTTTCCAACTGAAAGACCCACAACCTAATGTACCCACCGTCCGACGAGACTTAACTCTTTGTGCGAGATCATCTCTCGCCCACCAACCTCTTCTCTCCCTTCAAACAAAATAACGGAGAACGCTACCCTTGATACTGCAGTCACAACTTCAATGTCTACCCTCACGTTACCTCTTTAGCAAGAGCTTGGTGATCATTCCATCCACTCCCCCCTTCCCCCCACTTTTTTATTTCCTCTCCCCACCTCACACCTCCTCCTAGATCAGTGGTCTCCAAACTATGGCCCTGGGGCCAGATGCGGCCCTTTGCTTGCTTTTATCCGGCCCTTGGGGCAATTTTCCTGCCACTGATGCAATACACTATTCCTTCCACTGACATCAGCAAAGGGGCATAATTCCTGTTACTGACATCAACATTCATCCATTTACACCAATGATGGGGCACTATTCCTCCCACTGACACCAACCATGGGGCACTATTCCTCCCACTGACACCAACCATGGGGTACTATTCCTCCCACTGACACCAACCATGGGGTACTATTCCTCCCAGTGACACCAACCACAGGGCACTATTCCTCCTACTGACACCGACCACAGGGCACTATTCCTTCTCCTGACACCAATGATGGGGCATTGTTTACTCCCACTGACACCAGTACAATTTTGAAAGTTTGGAGACCCCTGTCCTAGATCATTCATTTGCATTCACCTGGTAACTCTAGGAACCATCCTCTTTAGATCCATCCAGTTACCCCCCTTTTACTTAATTTTACTTAATTTTTAATCTGAAGATCACTACTTTTGATCGGTTTCAAGTCACATTGCTACTGTTATGTATTTTGCCACTTTCTTCATAACTGTTTTTTTTTTTCTGTACAAAAAACACTGATTCTTTTGAAATTATACTCTGCGCGTAGCATCTTTCAATAATAATAAAAAAAAAATGGTGTGGGGTTCTCCTTAATATCCATACCAGACCTGAAGGGCCTGATATGGAATTTGGGGGGAACCCCACGCTTTTTTTTGGGGTTCGGGGTATTTATGGTGCCGTTTTTTTCAATGACTTTGATCTGTATTGACGGGACCCGACAATTCATGAATAGCCGCGAGTAGTTTTGTTTTGTTTTAAATTTATTTTTATTAAATTTTTTATGAACACATATACTGTAGCTTCCATTATATTTCCATTGAACATACGGTACATTACATTAAAATACACAAAAAATACAAAAATACATTAAACACAACATTTACAACAATAATATGGGTCTATCCTGCTACATCTTGATGATTTTCCTTTCCTCTTCCCTCCTCTCCCACAGCTCTCCCCCATCTATTTCCTCCATTTCCTCCATAACCCCTTCCCCCCCTGGGAGAAAAAAAAAAACCCACACACCCCAACAACCACCCCAAAACCCCTCTCCCCTCCCTCATTTGAACTTTAAAGTGCATTGTGCCCTCTTTACCTTTTAAATTAACTTCCGTGACTTCTATATTTGTATTTATCTATGAGGGGGTGTGAGTGTCCCCCCAATACGCTTTTTCAACCTTGTATTCCCTATTAAAAAGTGCATTTGTGCCGTATTGCCCTTTTCCCCTTTAATTTACTTCAGTGGCTTATATTTATTTTTAGTTTATGAGAGGGGGATAGTGAGACTCTCAACCTTCAGTACACTCCAACTCAAAAGAAAAAAAAAAGGGGGGTAGAGAACTCCAGAAAGAGGGGGAGGCCCATTACTCTTTCACTAAGGTAGCCGGCCGAGATTCCCTAAATATTACCCTCACGTCTCATATAGCCGCGGGTAGTTTTAAATTACTTTTTTTCCTTTAGAAATGACATTTTGTGCAGGGACAGTTCTAAGCACGGGAAACATGCGCTAATTTACAGGCATACTATACACACCCCCCAGGTACGAAATTTAAAGGAATATTTCACTTTTATTGTTTCACTTTAATCATTATTAAAATCACTGCTCCCGTTTTTAAAACTTTTTTTTGCATTGATACATGTCCCCTGGGGCAGGACCCGGGTCCCCAAACACTTTTTATGACAATAATTTGCATATTAACCTTTAAAATGAGCACTTTTGATTTTTCATGTTTGTGTCCCATAGACTTTAACCGTGTTCAAACTAATTTTTTGCCTGTTCGCATGTTTCGGTGCAAACCGAACCAGGGGGTGTTCGGCTCATCCCTATTGCCGAGCTACAAACCTTGAAGTCGATCAATTTTTTTTGGCAAATGGGCCTATCTTAAGGTAAGGGGCCTGAAGCTGCAGCTCCAATAGCCCCTATGTTCATCCGGCCCTGCTCTGGCTTAGAAAGCATTCAGACCCACGGGTCAGCATTACAGCCAGGTAAACAGCATTTTTAGATGGTTAACAATGATATCTTTCGCATATCTTAAATTAATTTAACATCTTGACTGCAATTATACAAGTAGTGCTGTTAGATGAGCTCCAGAACATGGGCACAGGCTGCCTCACCTCAGGCAGGTGCTGGTGCAGGTGGACAGCTCACACACAGTTCTTCAGGCGTGCTCCCTTCCTTCCCTCAGGCTCTGAGCCGTGCTGCATGGAGAAGATGGAGGAGGTGGGTGGAGCCAAAATTGACCAAGCGCGAAGGAGGAAGATGTTTCTACTCTGCTCTGAATGCTGGGGCCTCGCCTCAGCCTCATGACGTGATGTCACTGGTTGCTAGATGCCAGGTGACAGGTGAGTCTAGCAACCAGTGTAGCGGGCAGCAGAGAGGGCAGTGGACGGTGCAAAAAGAGAGTCTAGGGAGTGGTGGCGCCACTGCTGCTAAATGTAACAGTAAATGACTGCCACAGCTTTGGTGCCCCCCTCTTTGCGGCAGGTTCAGTCATAAATGCATTTTAACAACAGTGGTACAATGTATTTCAGGTTTTAGTTTATATTAAAGCCTGTTGCTGTTTACCCCCTATTAACCTAGCTAACCATAATTAGTTCTTAATAACTCCTTTCTCCCTGTATTTCTTTTTTTAATATTTATGATTTTTTTGCCTATATCAAGAAAACTTTTTTGTCCATGGTTTTGTACTGTGTCTAAAATAAACAAAGTAAAAAAGTATCTATTTAAATGAAAATTACTTTACCATGCTTTGTAGCAGAAGGCTAATTAAAATGCGTTTATAAAGGGACAAATCACAGAATATTTTTTTTTATTTGATTGGGATGGGAGAAAAACTGTTATGCCGCATACACACGATCAGATTTTCCGTCGGAAAAGCCTTTGATGGTTTTTCCGACGGAATTCCGCTCAAGCTTGGCTTGCATACACACGGTCACACAAAAGTTCTCTGAACTTTCGACCGTCAAGAATGCGGTGACGTGCAACACAACGACGAGCCGAGCAAATGAAGTTCAATGCTTCCGAGCATGCGTCAAATTGTTTCCGAGCATGCGTCGGAATTTTTTGCGTCGGAATTGCAACAGACGATCGGAATTTCCGATTGGAATTTTGTCCGTCAGAAAATTTGAGAACCAACTCTCAAATTTTTGCTGGCGGAAATTCCGACAGGAAAAGTCAGATGGAGCCTACACACGGTCAGAAGTTCCAACCAAAGGCTCACGTCTGACTTTTCTTACGGAATTTCCGATAGTGTTACGCAGCATCAGTAATGAAAACCTGCCTCTGATATCTGTGTAAAATTAGTAGATATAGAAGATGTTCACAGGTCACTAGTAGGGATGAGCTTCGAGTTCGAGTCAAACATGAGTTTGACTCGAACATTGGCTGTTCGACCGTTCGCTGAATTTCGAACATTGTGGGCCGTTCGCGCCAAATTCGAGTGGCGGGTCACGGCCCATAATTCACAGCGCCGTCAGCACAGAGAGCCATAATTGGACAAAGGAAGGGTGCCTTTGGCCAATCATGGCTCAGGGGAGTAGGTACACGCCCCACACTATATAGGGCTGCCTGCGCGTCGGCCTTGTGTAGTGTGTTTCGGCGTTGTGAGAGATAGAGAGAGAGTGAGTGTCATTTCATTTCAGTTAGACAGAGCAGGCAGGTGATTCAGGTAGCTGCAGTCAGTGTATTTAGTATATATGCATCCCAGGCATTATATAAATATATATATATATATACACACACACTGTATTCAGTTTAGCTAGATCTCACTTCAGAGTGTTCCTGTTATTCTCGCTGCAGTATATTAAGTCAGTGTACTGTATATTGGGCTCAGTGTGCAGGTAAAGCTGACTGCAGACCATCCCTGTTCTCTTCCTAATAATACAGGCAGGCAGTTGATTGAGCTAAGCTGCAGTATATTAAGTCAATGTACTGTATACTGGGCTCAGTGTGCAGGTAAAGCTGACTGCAGACCGTTGCACATTTGGTGGGATTGCCTGAAAATTTGAAGTTTCTGGAACAAGATGTTTTGCCTTATCCAGAAAGTTTCAGGAACTCCAGTAGTGAAATCTCCCCAAATAGCTCTGCTGAATGCCAGCATACCCACAACTACTAGATATACTCAAAAATTGATAGCTTTTATGCTTCTGGGAGCAAAAATCGTATTAGCCAAAGCATGGAAGCAACCAAAGGTTTCTTGGCGGCCGCCAAGCGAAAGATCTCGTGGATAATGTCCCAAGAGAAGTTGGTCAGTACTATAACAAAGACCACCAAATCATTTGAGGCGACATGGGAACCCTGGGCTAAACATATGGGAATCTCCCGAATCCCGGCAGTTGAGGCAACATAAACACACTCTCTAGTCCACAAACTGGCACTTCATCCATCCTTTCTCTCCCTCTTTCCTTCCTTCTTATCCTTCCTTTCCTTTCTGGTTTGTCATTGAAGTTAGAAACAACGACAGAGTATTGCTCAATTATTAGCAGTTAGAAGCATCAACTTCATCAGTTTCACCCTGACAAGGGCTCTCAAACAGTTGAGGTAATCTCTTCTGGTAATCTCCTGAGGAGGCGATTGATTCGCCGAGACATATTTACCTGCCTCAAATCCGGGTCGCCCACACAGCTCTGGAGACCGCAGTTATTCTGGAGCTGCAGGATCAACCCCATTTATAGTGGAGCACTTCTTATTTCAACCGAATCAGTCGGTGCCTGATACAGTGTGTACCCATAAGGGGTGTCTGGACCGGCGTCCAAAAGTTGTGCACCCCACTGATTTAGTTATTTTTAGTTGGACACTCAGGTATCCTATGTACACAGAGGATGGTATATTGTTACTTGATATTGTTTCAGCAGCCGCTTGGGCACCACATGCTTGACCAGACATATGTCGAAGTGCCATGCACATAAAAGACCCACACCAAAGAACAAAGCGAACCTCTCCTTGCTCCTCATCAGCTGGTATCTCCAACCCCACTATACTTTCAGTCCTCTCAGAAACCTGCACTGAGAGGCATGAAGGTGTAGAATTAGGTGTGCCACTACCAAGTACTTGTGGGCAATCTGCTATCAGTATACCAACGTCCAATTGTACCAGGCAAATTTCCCTGCCCCAGTTGCTACACCTGCGAAAGAAATTCGCTCCCAGCCATCCACATGCCCAGCAGTTGAATGCTAGCTTGGCTAATTTGCTAGCACTTCAACTGCTGCCTTTTCAGTTGGTAGACTCTGCCCCCTTCCGTGAGTTTTTGGAATGTGCGGTACCTCAGTGGCAGGTTCCCAAACGCCACTTTCTTTCATGGAAGGCGATTTCAGCTCTCTACCGGCACGTGGAAGGCAATGTCTTGGCCTCGCTGTTCAGGGCGGTCAGCGGTAAGGTGCATATTACCGCTGACTCAGCAGGCATGGACAGGGACATTACCTATCTTTCACGGCGCACTGGGTGACTCTGCTGGCAGCTGGGAAGGATGTAGGACAGGGTGCAGTAGTGTTGGAGGTTGTTCCGCCACCATGCCTCCAAAATGCTACTAGTGGTGATTCTGACACACCTCTCTCCTCCACCTCCTCCTCTTCTTCTTACTCCATGCCCTCTTCCTCTGCTGATTTGTCCTCGGAACCAGCTGTGCTCCATAGGCGTTCAAGGGGCTACGCAAGTACGCAGGCAAAAAGATGCCATGCGGTGCTTGAGCTGGTGTGCTTGGGGGACAGGAGCCACACTGGGGCATAGATTCTGTCAGCTCTGCAGGGGCAGGCTCATAGGTGGTTGACGCCATGCCAGCTTAAGCCAGGAATGGTGGTTTGCGACAATGGCACCAACCTCCTCTCCGCCCCTCCGACAGGGACAACTGACCCATGTGCCTTGTTTGGCTCATGTCCTTAACTTGGTGGTGCAGCGGTTCTTGGGCAGGTACCCGGGCTTACAGGATGTTCTGAGGCAGGCCAGGAAAGTCTGTGTGAATTTCCACCGGTCATATAATGCCAGTGCTCGGCTGACTGACCTCCAAAAGGAATTTAACCTGCCCAAGAACCGCCTAATCTGTGACATGCCCACCAGGTGGAACTCAACATTGGCCATGCTGCAGCGGCTGCACACGCAGCAGAGGGCTATCAATGAGTATCTGTGCGACTATGGCACGAGGGCAGGGTCAGGGAAGCTTGTTTTCTTTTGCCACGCCAATGGGTCATGATCAGGGATGCATGCACTGTCCTGTCACCATTTGAGGAGGCCACGAGGTTGGTGAGCAGTGACAGTGCATGCATCAGTGATACCATTCCTCTTGTCCACGTGTTGGAGCACACACTGCGTGGAATAATGGACAGGGCACTTGAGGCAGAACAGAGGGAGGAAGAGGAGGACTTCCTTACCTCTCAAGCTCTCAAGGCCCCCCTTATCCAGACAGTGTTCCTGCGGGCCCGCCGATCACACAGGAAGAGGAGGAGGAGGATTGTGTCAGCATGGAGGTGGAGCCTAGCACTCAGCATCACCTGTCCCTCAGGAAGGGAGATTTTGATAAAATATTATATCAGAAGGAGAAGATGTGGATTTTCAACTTGAATAGCATGCAGCCCCTGGGACTTAACAATGAATGCAATCTATCAGTATTTTTGGAAAATTAGATTGATGTCCCCTGTATGACAGTCCACTTTCCTCCTAAATATAGAGAATATATCCATATTTATAACTTCCTTAGCGAGACTATAGATATGGGGTTCCCCATTCTAGTACTGGGGAAGTATGATCCTGTGAACAATTCCGTAAGTAAATCTATATTTCATGTGATCAGTAACTAAGATAGATTCATGTGACTAAAGGTCCTCTTGCCAGGGCGATAGCTATGTACAGTGGGAAGCTGTCATTTCCTTTTAGCATAATTGCCACTGTACTGTATTAAAACACAGGCTGATTTAACAGGATACGATGCATTTTTGAATTTTCCACTCTCTGCTTGAATCTACACACCCGTTAAGGGTAGTGCCTTGTGTGTTTTTATGTCTGTTCTTTTGTTTTTCTGTTTTTTTGTCTCTGTTCTTTTGTGTGTTATTTTGTTTCCGTTTTTTTACATTTGGATCTGTTTATCTTAATTTAAGCTTTATTGCCAGTTAGCTATATCTACCTTATGGAATCATCCATTTATAGATATATCTTGATCTATATCTTTCTTATGAAAGGAATCTACCTGACCAACACAGAATGGTTGTGGTACTCTTGCACTGTAGGATCACCCTCTTGTTAAGTCTATCTGTGCGTATGCTAAGTCTGTGTAATCCGGTATGAATGCTCCGGTAAGTCTGCAGGTGTTGGTAATTGAATACGAAACACTCAGGATACTTAAGGACACATACTGGGCTTCTGCGCATGCTCTGATGAAGCTTGGCAACAAGCAAAATGCCGTCAGCATCACGCTATCACGCCGGCTGTAGCGAGGACTTGGATGCCTCATCCACACAGCTGACCATCTAACCAGTTTCAATATCCTCCTGAACTAACTTCCGAACAGCGCTTGTAAGGCGCCGCATACCTGGCTGCACCACACTGCACTAAATGCTGCACAGATCTGCATGGACTGTCTGTCTGCTGAGACACTGCTCTATTTGAACGGACATATATGTGTACAGCATACATCCGGTCACTGAATATTTGCATCTCACCCTGGTGAACGGGTTGGATCTATCTTCCATCTAAATCTCATGGACATAAAGGGAAGTGACTGAAAGCGTCTAACAGTGAGCTTAAAATCCATCCCCATCAGTAGTAAGGGGAAGTCTACCTATGCTTAGCCATTTGCTCCCTAATTAAACAGCTATGATATCCAACCGATTAATTCAGTGTATATCTGGTGTGTCCACAACTGTGCTAGCAGAGTGATTAACTGTGGTTTCTTCCCTGTGTTTGGACACATGGTGATACTTGATTTATATCTTTCTGGAGACTCCATATAAACTCTCAAACAATCTTGGATTAATTGAACTTTTTCAACTACTGAAGATAGTATCCATTTGTTTCCATTGATTTGAGACAGCTATGAGAAGAGTACCCCAGCAGAAGTGATTTTTGATGTGTATGGCTGTTTGTGGTGACCACCTGTGTCCTGTCTTAGACTAGTGTCTAATTTTATATTGAATGTGGTGGAAGTGGGTGTCATTTTTGTAAATGTTTGATAATAAACTATTTCAATGAGATTTTATATTTAATAAATAAATAAATATAGTTTCACCCGGCTGTTCCTCTTTGAAGAATTTCTTGTTGAAATGTTCTTTCTTTTTTATATATAGCACTCAGCATCAGCAGCAGTCTTCAAGGGATCATTTACAGTCCCCAGAAACCCATTGACTTGTACGTGGCTGGGAGGAGGTGGCTGCGGATCATGTCTTCCTTAGTGACCCAGAGGACTCCGGACCGAATGCCTCAGCAAACCTACGCTGCATGGCCTCCATGATCCTGCAAAGCTTGCGAAAGGATCCTCATATTCGTGGTATCAAGGAGAGGGATCATTACTGGCTGGCAACCCTCCTTGATCCACATTACAATGGTAAGCGGACCTTTTCCAGCCGTCGCAGAGGGAGTAGAGGATGAAACATCTTCGGGAGGCCTTGCAGAAAGGCTTGTGCAATGCGTTTCCAGAGCCTGGGAGGTTACAAATTCCTGGTCTTGGACAACGTGTTGCTGAGGCTTCAGTCAGTCGCAGAAGGAGCGGTGGAGAAGGTGGCCGTCTGACCGATGCGTACAGACAATTTTTTTAGTCTGCGGCCCCAAGGTATGATTGGTTCCAGCAACCATCGCCAGCGTCTGATTCACATGGTGCAGGAATACCTAGGGGCAAGATCAGACTTGGACACCTTTCCCACTGAAAATCCTCTGGGTTACTGGGTCTTGAGAATGGATCACTGGCCAGAGCTTGCACAGTATGCAATTGAGCTACTGGCCTGTCCTGCATCCAGCTTTCTTCCGGAACGCACATTCAGTGCTGCTGGAGGCTTTGTAACCGATCACAGGGTGTGCCTGTCCACCGACTCGGTCGATCGGCTGACCTTCATAAAAATGAATCAGTCTTGGATCACCAGCTACCAAGCACCTGATGCTGATGTAACCAAATATTTTTTTTTTTATGTGAGATCCCTTCAAGACTGCCTATGTTGATGCTGAGTGACTATCCTGTTATGCTGAGTGACTATCCTCTTCCTCCTCAATGTTCATGATGATAGCTTGTAAGAACATTTTTGGTTCTGGGCACCGCCACCAGTGGCTAAGGCCCAATTTTTCTGCCCTTGTTTAACAGGGGCGTGTAACTAACATTTTTGCTGCAATACCTTGCAGCAGGGCTCATTCCTGCGCTCCAATGAGAGTATCTGTGAGGGGTTGCAGTGTTGTGGCACAAGTACCAGTGCCTAAGGCTCAATTTTTCTGCCCCTGTTTAACAGGGGCGTGTAATTACAATTTTTGCTGTAATCATTTGCAGCAGGGCTCATTCCTGCGCTCCAACTATAGTATCTGTGAGGGGTTACAGTGTTGTGGCACCAGCACCAGTGCCTAAGGCCCAATTTTTCTTCCCCTGTTCAACAGGGGCATGTAATTACAATTCTTGATCTAATATTTCACAGCAGGGCCCATTCCTGCGCTCACCAAAAGTAACTGAGGGCTTACAGTGTTGTGGCAACACCACCACCACCACCACCAAAGGCCCAATTTTCTGCCCCTGTTCAACAGGTGCATGTAATTACAATTCTTGATATAATATTTCACAGCAGGGTCCCATTCCAGCACCCACCATAAGTAACTGTGAGGACTTACAGTGTTGTGGCACCAGCACCACCACCACCAAAGGCCCAATTTTTCTGCCACTGTTCAACAATGGCATATAATTACAATTAAAGAGTAAAAATTTGTGCTTAAAAAGTCCAATTTGTGGAGATCAATTCAGTAATCTCAGCGAAAGTTCATATATTCCTTCCACAGAAACTTGAATCTCAAACAATACCAACTGACAGGTGCAATGAATGCTTACCAGATTAAAAGCCTTTTAGCACAGATGGCTTATACCCAGCCAGGGCCTTTATCCCAGTGGGAGATCACGAAATCCTCTGTGGATGATGATGACTCTCACAACAAAAAAGTGATCGATTCCTAGATCCCACGGGCTTCATATAGTGGCATAAATTTCATGGCATAGTAGTGGGTTAGACAAAGAAAAAACAACAATAGCGTAATACTGTTATGGATCACACCAGCTGCCTAAATCTTGAAGCCATAGGCACCAATTGCATAGACAACACCCGTGACTGAAAAACAACCAGTGCACCACCACCACAGGGAAAGCCTGCTTACCAGATGCCTTTAGGTGTTGGGCATATGGCCAAACCCAGCCAGGGCCTTTGGGGAGAACCGTCCACTAAGATTGAAAGACTGCTCTAATCCTCAGACACCTCGCAGCCGTCCGTAGTTTCGTATTAAATGTTAACGGAATCACCCAAAGGAGGAAAGATAGGGGACCATAGTGTGAATCCGTTTAAATATTTATTAAAATAATTAGAACCACACTTACAGTTATGTAGAAAATAAGAAGCAATAAAAAATAAAGCCGGCCGGCTCTTAGATCAACCCCGTCCAGACACGATAACGCGGTGACATCAGCACGCTCCTAGTCCTCAGACGCGTTTCGTCATATCTGACATTCTCAATGAGGGACGGGTGGCGTGCTGACTCACCGCTACTTGTACCCTTCCACTTTGGTCTGAGTCCCGGACGTGAGATCGTATTCGCCATTTTGGATATGGGCGTACATACCAAACATGATGATTCTAAATATATAAGGTCGCAAAAAACATCTTGATTGCGGGCAATTATACCCAAAAATCTATGTAATCACTACCTGCATTCATCAGAAAATCTCGAACGAAAAGAATATCACCGATCGAGGTCACGATCACCATCTTATATATGGGCAATTATGCCCAACCATCTAGATAGTCACCAACCTCATCTGTGAGCTAATCCCGGATGGAAATATCATATTATATCATTAGCAAGTAAGGCCAACGATCGAGGCAAGCAAAAAAAAAGAAGATATAAAGAAGAAAAAACTTTGCTGCACAAAAAATTTGTCTAGCACTGTGCTCGTCCTTACGACTTTAATACTGCCTTTCAAAGCAATCCCCAAAAAAAAAACTTTAGTAGTGCTTTTCAAAGCTGTCTCTAAATAGACTATCTAAATGGATGGATACCATAAAGATGAATATTTTAAAGATATATATATATATATATATATATATATATATATATAAAATTGTGAATAGTGATAAACACATAATTATAATTAAATCAAATGTGACTTAAAATGAAAATAAATTACCAATATACATTAATCGTTAATTATTAATTGCCAAAATTAAGTGTGCAATCTAAACACCTATTTGAAATTATATTTAATTTTTATTTAATTAAGAATAAAAATAAAAATATATTGTATATTAATAATTATTGGAGTGTAAAAAATGTAATAAATTAATTTGTTGAATGAAAAATATAGAGAATTTATCTATATTATATAAAAATATTTAAATTAAGTGCAATATTAAATACTTAAATTAATATACAATAAGTGTAATGGTGAATATAAATAAATATATATATATAAACCGGGCAGATCATATTAACCCTATTATGCATATCTCGACTGTGTAGTGAATACAATTCCAGAAGATACTAATGGTATATAATCCATTCATGGAAAAAATGTGTCATTTCAGACACCCCATATCTAGATGGAACCTGACAGAATTGAAAATTGATAAAAGCAAAAATATAGATATTAAATTTAAAAATAACTTTAAAAAATAACTATTAAAATTGTTCATCTTAATGACCCCCATACGTGACTCAGACCAAGTTTACAAATCCATATGATCTAAAAATCACGAGTTGTCTATAAAAGCATTTACATCTACATCAATGTTTAACCCATATGGCACATAGGTCCTAACCTTATGTATCCATGACATTTCGAGCTTTGAAATTTCTCTAACAAGAGAACTACCCCTCCAATTTGGGCTAAACTTGTCTATGCCCAAAAAGAGGGTATCAGAAGGATCCTTTTTGTGAACAAGCAAGTAGTGCTTGGATACCGAGTGGTTCTTGAACCCAAATTTGATGTTGGTTATGTGCTCGTTTAATCGGACCTGAAGGGGGCATTTCGTCCTCCCTATATATTGTAGTCCACATGGACACTGAAGTAAATAGACTACCCCTACAGTCGCACAAGTTATGAAGGGCTTAATATCATGATATTCTTGGGAGCTAGTAGAAGTAAACCTAGTGGTCCTCCGATGTGTACAGCTATTGAGTGAGCACACCCTACATCTCTGGCATTTGTAACAGCCAGTTATTTGATTAAAGAACGTTAATCCTCTAATAGGTGGGTCCAAAATATTTGGAGCCACTCTGTTCCTTAGTGAAGGTGCTCCCTTAAATACAACAAAAGGCTTCTCAGGCAGAATAGCCTTCAAAATATGATAATTTTTGGCTATATGCCAATGTTTGGAAACCATCTGTTGGATGTTTCTAGACTGCAAAGAATAAGTGGTCACAAACGGAACTCCTCGTGAGGAAGGAACTAGTTCCGGACGTAGTCGATCCACCAAGAGGTCTTCCCTATTGAGTAAATCTACAGAGTTCAGTTCCTCTCTTAGGGACACTTCTGAGTACCCTTTTTCCATAAACCTCTGAGTGAGAACACCCGCCTGGGATAGGAATTCGCTGTGATTCGAACAATTCCTCTTGAGTCTAAAGTACTGGCTTTTAGGAACCGACTTAAGCCAGGGTCTATGGTGACAACTATCTACAGGAATGTATGAGTTCCTATCTGTAGATTTGAAGTAAGTAGCCATAACCAATCTATCCCCTTCTCTCCGGATGGTTAGATCCAAAAAGTTGATCTCCAATTCACTTGATTCATATTTGAGCTCAATACCCCTATCGTTTTCATTTAAGGAAGACATAAATGTCTCTAGTGATGAAACATCGCCATCCCATAGGAGGAGGATGTCATCTATATACCTTGCCCAGAAAATTAACTGAGGCGTATTACGGGAATAGATGACATCCTCCTCCCACCTGGTTATATATAAATTAGCCAGGCTGGGGGCATATTTAGCCCCCATAGCAACACCACAACACTATCTATAGTATTGACCACCGAACCAGAAGTAATTGTGGGTCGCTGCATATTCTAAAAGTTCCATCAGAAATATTAATTGTTCCTCTGGTAATCCAGAGTCTCGGCTCAAAAAAACAGAGACAGCCTCAAGGCCAAGTGCATGAGGAATGATAGTATAAAGACTAGTAACATCTGCAGTGACCATTATTAGGCCTGGCCTGAGCATGATCCCTGACAGCATGTTAATGACGTGTCTCGTATCCTTAATAAAGGAAGGCATTTTCTGCACAAGTGGCTGAAGAAAAAAATCGATATATTTGCCCACCCGGGACGTAATAGAGTCTATGCCACTCACAATTGGCCGTCCCAGGGGGCAAACAGGGTCTTTATGTATTTTTGGGAGATAATATATTGTAGGTGTCCGAGGTGCCTTAGGCACCAAAAACAAACTCTCTCTGTTATTAAGAATCCCAGCCCTCAAACCCCTTGTGACAATAGCCGTTAAGTCTCGTGAATAGGCAGGCTTGGGGTCATTTGGCAATAAGGTATAAGTGTTAGTATCACTCAAAAATTTTAACATTTCAAATAATCACTGCGGTCAAGAACGACATTGCCTCCGCCTTTATCGGCAGGCCTCACTATGAGGTCCTTATTATGACATAAGGACTCAAGACCCTCTTGTATGATCTTGCTGTTCCTGGCCTTTTTGACCTCCAGGACCTCAAGATCCCTGAGTAGCACATCTCTGAAAATTCTCAGAGATGGTGCTAATATTCCAAGGGGATTGAAGAGGGACACATTAGCTAAACCAGAGTGTAGATAACCACTAGAACTCTGATTGCTAATGCTGGTAATAGGATTAACCGTTAGGTATCTTTTGATATTTAATTTTCTTACAAATTTGTGCACATCCATATAGGTCTGGAACTTGTCCAGACTCTTGGGCGGCACAGATTTGAGTCCCTTGTCTAATATGGCTTTCTCTGATTCTGTCAGGATTTTATTGGTAAGATTAAAGATACCCTTTCCGGCTACATTCTCTGCCTTTTTTGCTGATCGTATACGCCGCCCCCCTCTGACTCCTCGTTTTTTTCTACAGGTCTTTTGATGCCTTGATTCGGCCTGGAAAAACCCCAACTTCCTTGGCCATTGGGGTCCGGACGTCTCCGATCAGGAGTAACAGACTGAGGTGGTAAATGTGGGAGAACCACAGAACCATCCCTATAGTGTTGCCCATACCCCCAATCATCAGTAAAAGATTGTTTATCCCTAAGAGGAAAAAAACTGTTATGCACAGGAATGTTGTAATCCCAATTGCCTCCATGTTGGTCTCTTTGTGGGGAGAAGTTGTCATAATCACCTCCCATTGTACCCCTCCACCAATCGGAACTACCATTGTTATGGCCTTTCCCTCTATATCCCATGGAGCCACGACCTCTCTGAGTGGGGGGTGGACCTCTAGTCCAAGGTGGAGGCAGAGCATAATGAGGTCCATAATCATTACCATAATGGGGCCTAGAAAAAACACCAGGTTGTTGTGAACCTTGTGATGGAAAAGACCTTGTTGTTAACAAAGGGTCTCTGGGGGGATTGGTATGAATTGTGTCTACCACCCCGTTGTGGTTTAGCGGCATTAAGCCCTTTCTTTGGGGGATAGGTTACGTTGGGCTTAGATTGATGTTGTACAATACTTGTACTTTCACCCATCCCCTGTGTAGATACTTCCATGTCCAAACCATCCACATGAGACTGTTCTTCTAGCAGTTTTTTCTGCCATTCAAAAACAATATTATTTTGGTAATCCAATAAATCCCTATTATATTTTTTCTTCTTTTTATGTCTCTGATCCTTATCCTCTTTCTCTATTAATTTCAAAAGGTTGTGTGATTTTTCTCTATATTCGTCATTGTCTTTGACAGGACTAAGTTTTTCTTTAATGAGCTTAATCTCCACATCTAATTTAGTCAGCTTGGCAGATTTTCTTTTAATTAGGAATTTGAGGAATGATACACCCGCCTTATTAAAGTAATTGAACCACCCCTCAAGTTCAACATCTCCTTTTTGTGGAGGAATCTCCCACCGAAGACTCCTCGGAACCATTGAGTTCTTAATATATGTTTCTAAGTAGGCTATGTCCCACTGTGTATGGGTCTCAGAGACCAAAAGATTTTTGAGTCTCATGAACATGCCCCCTAGATCGCCTTCCTCTTCCCTATATACTTCAAAAACGCCTTCCACATTAACCACTTTAGTGGCTCTGAAATCAAAAATGTCCATGGTGATATGATAAGGTGTAATTGATTGAAGTGGCAAAGCTCGATATGTAACCTTTTAGCAGCAGTAATAAATCAGAAACATAAAAAGGTAAAAAAACTACGCTTAAAGAAAGAAAAGGGGATGGACCAGTCCAAAAAGCAGCAAAAATAAGTGGGATTAGCACAAGTAAAAGTAAAGAGTAAAAATTTGCGCTTAAAAAGTCCAATTTGTGGAGATCAATTCAGTAATCTCAGCAAAAGTTCATATATTCCTTCCACAGAAACTTGAATCTCAAACAATACCAACTGACAGGTGCAATGAATGCTTACCAGATTAAAAACCTTTTAGCACAGATGGCTTATACCCAGCCAGGGCCTTTATCCCAGTGGGAGATCACGAAATCCTCTGTGGATGATGATGACTCTCACAACAAAAAAGTGATCGATTCCTAGATCCCACGGGCTTCATATAGTGGCATAAATTTCATGGCATAGTAGTGGGTTAGACAAAGAAAAAACAACAATAGCGTAATACTGTTATGGATCACACCAGGTGCCTAAATCTTGAAGCAATAGGCACCAATTGCATAGACAACACCCGTGACTGAAAAACAACCAGTGCACCACCACCACAGGGAAAGCCTTACAATTCTTGATATAATAGTTCACAGCAGGGCATTCCAGCACCCACCAAGAGTAACTGTGAGGGCTTACAGTGTTGTGGCAACACCAACACCTAAGGCCCAAATTTCTGCAGAGTACATAGGGCAAGCCCCTACCTTCAAACGTCTGACTTTTAAACAAGTCCTACTTACAAACTGAGGGAGACAACAGGAAGTGAGAGGAAATCTACCCCGAGGAAGGGAAATTCTCTTCTGTTACAGTTAACATGGGAAAAACGTGTCTCGGCTCCACTAATGCTTTATCACCAATCCTTGTTTGGCTAAAAACTCAAAATTTTCAAAATCCATTTGTCATTGGGACAGAAAGTGAGGTGAAATCTTCTGAACAGGTGCACAGACAGCAAAACAAATGTTACAGGGGCGATAACCCTTCCCAATGTTTTCCAAAAAGCTTAAAAATCGATTTTTTGGCTGGAGCTACACTTTAAAAATGTACAAGTTCAAAATTACAAACAGATTGTACTTAAGAACAAACCTACAGTACCTGTCTTGTTTGCACTGCCTGTATACTGCTATTCAGAGTATATAGGGCCTGGGGGCCCCACGCCTTTCCTTTTTTAATTTGGGTGCAGAGTTCCCCTTAATATCCATACAAGACCCAAATGGACTGGTAATGGGCTGGGGGGGGGTGGTATTTCTCAATGATTTTCTCAATGATTTTCATCCATATTGCCGGGACCACACATTACATTAAAGCCGCAAGCAGTTTTAAATGACTTTTATTCCTTTAGAAATGTCATTTTGTGCAGGGACAGTTCTAAACACGGGAAACACGTGCCACTTTACAAGCATACTATAGAAACCCCCCCAGGCATGATATTTAAAGGAATATTTTGATTTCTCACGTTTGAGTCCCATAGACCGTTCGCATGTTCTGGATGCAAACCGAACCGGGGGGGTGTTCGGCTCATCCCTAGTCACTAGTGATAACGTTTTTTTTAGGGGTAAAAAATGGGTAACTGTTGCAAAGATTTCACTGGAAAGCAGAGTTTCTAGGCAACATGTCTGGGAAGGGTAATAATAATTTTGCTATGGGGCCTGGCGATCTGTAATTATGCCCCTGTTTAAATCTGTAAGTTTTTTTTTCTATAAAATACATGTATAATTTTATCAAATGCAATTTGAATGAGACCTAACTTATACTATAATCTAAATTACAATTATTTGTTGGAAGTTGTTACCTATACAGTATGTTAAAAATGTATTACAATTATAGCAATTTTTACATGAAAATTACGTATTGGAATAAATTGCAGTTTCCCTAAAAGAACCTGTACTGAGAGCAATATTGCCATCACTGGTTTCTTGGTTGTCTCTTACAGGGAGCTGGAACAACTATGATGATCAAAAAGTCCCAGTGAAGTCAGAACTTCTATTGTGCATACATGCTTCAAGTCAGTGACAATTAAGTACTAAAGCCATAGGATCAGCGTGGTAGATAGTTTACTATTATTTTTAGAAGACATGGTCAACAGTGGTAGCATCCATACATCCTTATGTTTATATGGGTTACCGAAATGCAGTCATAAACCACACTCAGGTAACGGTTTACCTGCAAACAGCAACATACCAAAATAAATCATTTTGTATGTTGAGGTTCCTTTTACAAATACTTCTCACAGTTAAGAGGATGCAAAAAGTTAGGAAAGCATTGAAACTTTGACAAATTTCCACTGCCCTGGTATCCATATACTATACATCAAACCAGTCCTTACCATAGATTCCCCAATGATATCCCTTCTTTGCTTTACTGAAATTAAAAAATGTATCTTGCACAGTCCCACCCCTTTTACTATAATGTACTGTAAGTAGTGAAACATGAGGACCACTACAACACATAGTAACTAGGGGACATAAAGTAAAAGAATTGTCACATCTACCTAATATCATTTATCTGCCCAGTGACCATAATGTAAAAACACTTGGACATCATGTTTGTGTGCACATTTTTTTATATATAAAACACCTTCCACATATTTCTATTGCAAAGCCTGTCATGGTAAACCAGATTTTACTGTCCCTACCTGACATTGCTTTCAGTTCAATAGATATATCACAAAGAGATGGTTATTCTGGCAGCTTCATTAACAGTTCTTCCTTTCAGTATGGAAAATGAAAATCTTTTAATAGATAACAAATTTTGCAAAGGCTCCACTCTGCTAATAAAATATTTAAGCCATTAACTAATTTTTTTTGGTAAACAATTAAAATGTTTGGAAGAAAAAAATGGAGAGAAAGCCACACATCGGAATTTAAATTAGTCCAGAGACAAGGGCGAAGAAATATGTAACCCTATAAATCATCACACACAAATGATTCAGCCTACACATCCGAATAATATCACCCTGTGAGTTTCCTCATTAAAAAGGGAAGACTCCGATAAATTTATAGCCCACCATCTGCCCATTCACTGGATGGATGTACACTATACTTTTCAGTCATTAGTCCTTAATTTAAAAGGTACATAAATGGTGCCATCAATAAACAGTAAGCACTGACACAAATTCCCTCTGTTGCAATTTTTAGCTCCAAATAATATATTTCTGCATAAACAAGAAAAGATGAATGCACTTGTCATCCCTAATATATCTGTACAATACAGAACACTCACAAGTCTTGAGATAAGAAAAGTACTTGTAAATTCTTTGTTATAAATAATCAACCAGCTAAATTGGTCATTCTCTTGGCCTCAATATAAATAGCGTTTTATATTTCTAAATCAACTTAAATGCCCAGGGTGAGAGGAGAGGCTGACGTGGACCGGAAGTGACACGGTAGCATACCCGGGAGTTTTGCTTTTTTGTGGCAATACCAACATGAGTTTTTAACAATTTACATGTGAGTGCAATACTGTACAAATAAATTGATGTTTGAAGCCTTGTCTTCTTACTTTCTCCACTGAGTGCTATGCAGATTGGCTGCACTAATTATATAAGTGGATTTAAAGGAGCCATACATATAGCCTGCATAACAGAGAGGAGACATCTGGAGAGGGACCCCTGGGGATGAGTGGTACCTATCCAAAGGAGGAGTAACACAAGGTGTATTGGGCAATATATGCGCTGTTGATATTGATTTGAGGTGAGAGTTCTGGGAGCCTCTAATGAACAAGTGGTGTGTAGCATGGTTTGGCTCTTCTTGATGGTGAAAAGTGAAGTGTACAGCACAGACATTTTTCAATACACTGCAAAATCCTTTGATAAGTTTTGGATGCAATAAGAGAATATAGACTTTTTATAACTTTTAATCAGCATATGCTAAAGGGTGGGACTTTATATGAAGCACTCTGCTAATTGGAAAGAGAAAATTAATATATCCATTGTTTTATTGATACAAACAAAGGGCATACATACACATGTAAAATAGTAGCATTTTATGGTAATAATAGGTCATAATAAAAAAGTCTAAACAATATATGAGGGTACATAGTTGTCTCAACATGGTATATAGTAGCAGACCTAGGGTATGTAGACCAAATTTTGTAGTGGTATCATATAGGCAAAAATAACAATGGCAAATTGGTTCGATACAATAAAATAGTACAATACAGACGTAGAACATAAAAACTGTGACATATCATCGTGTGAAGGCTCTACGCGTTTCGTGGTTGTATGCCACTCGTCAGGAGCAAGATCACAGTAAGGGGTGTCTATAATAAGGTAGAAATGCCAAAATGGTAAGATGGTAGGTAGAAAAAGGTATATACTTAGAGATGCAGAAAGGGAGGGGTACAAAGAAGGCCCCATAATGTTCTCACCTATCTGGATTGTATGGGTACAACTGTAGGATGATAAGAATGGTAACAGGCAGGCATAGAAGGTATCATCCCCAGGAACTGAGACGGTGGTGCCCAAGGTATGGCGGTAGCATCAGCAGCCGGTGATGGATATAGTAAAAACGTAACAGTTGCGCTGCGTAATATAGGTACTATCCTACCACCTAATGGTTAACTATTGTTAGTGACACGATTGATGATACCCACATCCTATATAAATGAAAAATATAATGACAATATAACCTGGTGACCTATGATATTAACCATCTGACACTAATATAACAGTGAAAATTAATGTGACATATAATTCATCCTGCAAAGTGTCCAAGAAAAATTGAAGCAATGATCTCAAATAAACGAATGTTCAAGTTCAAAAGTAATTTTTCTTAAAAAGGCACTGTAGATGGATATAAGAAGAGCCAGCTATCAGCTGAGGTGATATTAATGGGTGATATAGTACGTAAAGTTTACGAATTCCCAGTGGTATCTGTAGAATTGATAAAGAAACAATAGACTAATTAGGCAGCTGAAAGGCTGGAGGGGATAGGGGTGAAGAGAGGTGAGGCTTTTTTCAAATTATTGGGGATGGAAGCACTCTAGCCTATACTATTTTATTTTTTTCTCTTATACAGGGTTTAGCTCTTACAGTGGGGTCAGGCTTTGCCTCATCCTCCCCGGGAGCTGCGACGCGTACCGTGGCCTCCCCCTCCCCTCCCATTGTGAGGGGCGGGGGAGACGTATGCTACGCGTCAACGCCACGCCCACATGCCTAGCGGGTGACGTCATTTTTGCCGCTGCGCCGCTGACATGACTTTCTTTCTCGCGTCTTCTATAAGGAAGGCTGTGATGCCACGCGCCGAGCGCGCCTTTTTGCTTGAGTGATGGCCCCGCCCCCTCTATGACGCAGCGTGACATTGACGGCTGCCCTCGGTTTACGGCAGGTTTATCTACCCTCATGCATAGCGCCACTTCCTCATTCCTACTCTTTTGGTTGACACGCTTGCACCTTGGAATACCTCTCCCACTTACCCATGCAGGTACCCTTGAACCCATTCTCACTACTATTTAGTCCTTGTGAACCTCACTCATACAATTTTTTTATCTACCATGGTAATTTTATGTTGCCACCCACTTGATACCCTCACCTCTCTTCACCCCTATCCCCTCCAGCCTTTCAGCTGCCTAATTAGTCTATTGTTTCTTTATCAATTCCACAGATACCACTGGGAATTTGTATAATTTACGTACTATATCACCCATTAATATTGTAAGGTATGAGAAAATCATGAACCAATATATTCAGGATAAGAAATTCTTCTTAGGTGTATATGTTGTAAGGTATATTGAGACAGAATATTGAGACAGAATATGTTTCTCTGAAAAATATGTGTAAGCAGGATGTGACTTTGTGGTCAAGCCTGTTCTGAGAAAATGTTCTTATCTTTCGTCTTCTTTAACTGTCAGTCATATGTTTAGAGTGACCACAATGCCCCCTTACGTTCTTATCTTCCTGTTTCAATTGTCAGACACGTGTTTAGTATGACCGCAATGACGCATGATATTCTTATTTTAAATGACTACTTCTGCAAAAGCCTAAAACCTGTTAGAGTCTATTTTTGTTTAACTCATGATGTTTTTGCTTATTGCTGATTGGTTCATACGAGGGAGGCAACTTTCCTTGTTATGCATAAAAGAGATATGTTGCCAATAAACCAATATATTCTCTTGTATATCCATTCACTGTGTATGGTGTCTTGAATATCTGACCGGTCACAGAGTTACTTCCACAGATCCTGAGTCCAGCTCGAGCCAAGAGGTTACAACAGAAACAGAACCTTTCAGTGGTGTCAGAAGTGGGATGATCCAATTGAACATGTAAGACCCCCTTTAATTATTATTGGGAACAATAGTCTTGCCTTGTCAATTGGTTCATCATAAAGTAGACTCTCGAGAAAACTACAAGTTTTCTGGGACTCTGTTAAGATTGTAAGGTAGATTTAGAATAGATACAGAGGGTCTCGCTAGGTTGGCCAGACCAGGTTATAAGATTGAGGAAGAATCTTAAATTCTTCTCTACATAGGACGGATCTGTGGAAACTCTATATCTAAAAGGTGTGCACAAAAAGGGTTACTTTTTTAAATGTCAACTGTATATTGTTGTCCTGAATGTAAAACTGGTTTATTGTTTGCTTACAAAGGGAAGACCACGTCATTAGTGGCAATTGTTCCAGGGGAGTATTATGTCAAAATTGGCAAAGGGTCCCATGTTCCAGGGATCAAAACAACATATGTTAAGGTTTAATATACACAACATACAGTAGGTGCCACCGACATTGTATATTCATCGCGATCCTATCGCGGAGATTCTCGGCAAAAGGGGTGCTGACATCTCGGCGACAGGGTGGCGACACATGTCGCGCTCGCTGCAATAGCGAGGAGACGCAGCACTGTATTGAGCAGGGATCCAACGTGGATTCCCGCCAATACCAGGCACTGCGTTTGGTATGAATCCTGAGCGGGAACTCCACGCCAATTTTTAAAGAAAAAACGGCGTGGGTTCCCCCTCCAGGAGCATACCAGGCCCTTGGGTCTGGTCTGGATTTGAAGGGGAAACCCTACGCCGAAAAAACGGCGTGGGGGTCCCCCTTAAAATCCAAACCAGACCCTTATCCGAGCACGCAACCTGGCAGGCTGCAGGGGAAGAGGGGGGGACGAGAGAGCGGCCCCCCTCCCTCCTGAACCGTACCAGGCCGCATGCCCTCAACATGGGGGTTTGGTGCTCTGGGGCAGGGGGGCAACCTGCGGCCCCCCCACCCCAGAGCACCCTGCCCCCATGTTGATGAGGACAGGGCCTCTTCCCAACAACCCTGGCTGTTGGCTGTCAGGGTCTGCGGGAGGGGGGGCTGATCGGAATCTGGGAGCCCCCTTTGATAAGGGGGCCCCCAGATCCCAGCCCCCCACCCTATGTGAATGAGTATGGGGTACATCGTACCCCTACCCATTCACCTGGTGGAAAAAATGTCAATAAATACACAACACGGCTTTTTAAAGTATTTTATTGCACAGCTCCGGGGGTCTCTTCTGTCTTCAGGGGTCTCTGGTGTCGTCGCCGCGCTCTCCGGTTCTTTCTTCCTTCTGCCGGGCCACCGGCAGCTTCTTACAGCTCTTTTGCTAGCGGGTGGGGGGGCCGGGATCTGGGGGCCCCCTTATTAAAGGGGGATCCCGGATTCTGATCAGCCCCCCCGCCCGCAGACCCCAACAACCAACGGCCAGGGTTGTCGGGAAGAGGCCCTGTCCTCATCAAAATGGGGGCAGAGTGCTCTGGGGTGGGGGGGGCCGCAGGTCGCCCCCCTGCCCCAGAGCACCAAACCCCCCATGTTGAGGGCATGGGGCCTGGTATGGTTCAGGAGGGAGGGGGGGCGCTCTCTCGTCCCCCCTCTTCCCCTGCGGCCTGCCCGGTTGCGTGCTTGGATAAGGGTCTGGTTTGGATTTTGAGGGGGACCCTGTGACAGGGGGGGGTCACTTTGGACACAGGGTGAGCCAGGAAATCATGGACATTAAGAATATGGCTTGGATTGCTTGAAATTGAAATAGTAATATTAGTCCACAATATGTACTGATTGTTTTACCCTGAACTCAACAGATTAATTGGGAGATGTGTTACCTGCCTGTGTGATGTAAATGAATCTAGGATGGCGTCTAAGGATCTTTCATTGTGTTAATTAAGTCTGTACTTGTGTGTATTGTAAAGTATCAGACAGTCTGGTGAATATAAAGGTCATGCATAGTCATTTAAACATAAAGGGGATTAGAACCTGTTGTCTCCTAGCAGACGTCAAAATAATGTGTATTGGGGCTTGTTGTGTTGTGGGTGGAGCTGGACCATTGTTCATTCTGGTTAATGCAGTATTGGATGTGTATAAGAGTTTCAATGTTTTTGGCAATAAAGACAGTCTATCCTTGGGAAGATACAGAGTGCGTCTCATTCTCTCAGAAGGATTAATTCCTATGGGAAGGGGTCGGCTGGCTGTGGAGTATCGACAGTGAATTTGTGTCCAGGAGAGGGAAGAGATCTAAATGGCGTTTACCCCCTTTCGTATTTGGGGTGCCGTTACATTGGTTGGCAGCAGCGGGATTTTCCCTCCAGTTCCTGGGACACTCCAAGCCACCACAGTGAATGACCAAGCTATGCAGCCTGCAGGAAAGCCACGCTGAAAGACTTACTTGAGAGCCGAGATGGACCAGAGGGACGGTGATGCAGGACCCCGGTCAGTTTAAGATTTGTTTCCGCAACGAGTTTGAGAGCGCTTGGCATTATATGGTGCTAACCCATCAGAGACCGCCATACAGGAAGCTATTAGAGGCATCCAGCTGTAGGATGAGCGACAAGAGAAAAAACTACAGCGACAAAAGAGAGAACTAGAGTGACAAAAGAGAGAGCTAGAGCGGCAACATGAGCAGGGAATGGCGGAAATACGGCATCCGGAGACAACACCTAAACAAGCAGCACCAACTGAAAGGAGAGGAGAGATACAGATACCAGCCGACATGGAAAAGGAATTCAGAAGGAGGTTGCGAGAGATGCAGATACAGCATAGAGGACCTGTATCAGAGGAGGTCCTGCTGGGATGGTCTGATTCAATCCGCTGCGAACTCTGGAAGAAAGCGCTAGCTCTCGAGCAGCAACACCAGGGAAAAGTTCTCCCCTCCATCCATGTAAGGTACTGGTCGCAGTATGAAGTACGAATGCTGTTATTGGGGGAACAACCGAAGCAGGAGTGGACAGCTGAGTTAAGCAGGCTGATCCGGGCAGAGATGCAGTTGGACGAGAGCTACAGAGCCCTCCGGTGGTATGTAGCCCAAGAGTGTCAGTGGTCAGCGGATGACAGCCCCACGGAAGGCTTTGACTATAATGGCCTGGGATTGTTGTATTGGAGGCTGTCCGAGGACCCTGACTTTGGAAGTGATCGGGAGTGGTGTTTGGAGGAAATAATGGAGCACAGAGAGCAAAGACTGAATGTCTCAGAAGGGCACTGGGCACAGGAAGATTTGGAGTTTCTGGCCGTTCAGGAATGGGAGCTGGAGATTGCCTACAAACAGCTGCTAGACTCTGCTCAGCAGCAGGGTGGGGCTCCCTTTGCCTGGGACTATCAGGAAATACCAGTTGACAACTATGAAATCCTGGCTGAAGAATCGGCAGTGGAAAATCTGGAGATTGCCATCCCTAAAGCCGAAGTGGATGATATGGAGTTCCAGGGAGTTAGCCTGGCTGAAGAATCGGCAGTGGAAAATCTGAAGATTGCCATCCCTAAAGCCGAAGTGGATAATATGGAGTTCCAGGGAGCTAGGACAGTTGGCTCATCTCCCCAGCCACAGATTACAGAAGGTATGGACTTAAGGGACTGTTCAGAGGATGTTATGGATTATGCATCACCTGCTCAAGTACTGGCAGCAGGACAGAGTGCTACAGACCCCTGCTCTACACCCGTGGCAGTTTTGGAGGCCCGAGGTGAGAAGGTGATGGTTCCTCTTTCCCAGGGGATTTCAGAGATGCAGGGAGGAGAAGCATCCCTTTTTCCTCCCCAACAGTTAGCCAGAGCAGATGGTGTGGAGTCCCCAGCAGAAGTGCTGGCAACAGGGCAGAGTGATAGCAACCTCTGCCCAGCACCGGAAACAACTGTGGAGTTTCAGGGAGCCGGGGCAGTTGGCCCCTCTCTCCAGCAACAAGCTGGGGTGGTAAAGCTTTTACCCCCAGCTGAATCACTGGCAGCAGGGCAGAATACTACTGGCCTCTGCACACAACTGCAACTTGAGCTGATATCGGTGGATGGGACTACGGTCTCCACTCACAGCAACCCAGCGGAAGAGCTGGCAACAGAGCAGAGTGCCGCGGGCCTCTGCTCTCAACTAACAGAAGAGGGAGTGCCTGTGGTACTGGATGGGACTTCGGTCCTCACTGACACAACCCCAGAAAATGGTGTGACACTGGGACAGGAGGATGTCAGCCTTGCTTTGCAAGCACTGGGGGATTTTCACCTTCCACAAGTGGATGGGACTTCAGTCTCCACTTGTATACCCCAGGGATGCTGGGCAGTCGGCCCAGATCCCCAATAGCATGACAGACTGAGCCCAGTCACCCTGTCTTCTCCCCAGCGGCGGATATGTTCTCTGAGAGAGGCAGAGGTTGGCTGGGTAAGTAATGCTCTGTTTGGAGCAATTTATTGGGGGTACTGTGTGGATACCGGCATTAGAAGAATGGATCTATGGACTAACTTCTGAGTCAACCCGTCTGGGGTCACCTCCTGTGTTAGTCTCCTGCCGAAAGGGGAGATGTGTGACAGGGGGGTCACTTTGGACACAGGGTGAGCCAGGAAATCATGTACATTAAGAATATGGCTTGGATTGCTTGAAATTGAAATAGTAATATTAGTCCACAATATGTACTGATTGTTTTACCCTGAACTCAACAGGTTAATTGGGAGATGTGTTACCTGCCTGTGTGATGTAAATGAATCTAGGATGGTGTCTAAGGATCTTTCATTGTGTTAATTAAGTCTGTACTTGTGTGTATTGTAAAGTATCAGACAGTCTGGTGAATATAAAGGTCATGCATAGTCATTTAAACATAAAGGGGATTAGAACCTGTTGTCTCCTAGCAGACGTCAAAATAATGTGTATTGGGGCTTGTTGTGTTGTGGGTGGAGCTGGACCATTGTTCATTCAGGGTAATGCAGTATTGGATGTGTGTAAGAGTTTCAATGTTTTTGGCAATAAAGTCAGTCTATCCTTGGGAAGATACAGAGTGCCTCTCGTTCTTCCAGAAGGATTAATCCCTATGGGAAGGGGTCGTCTGACTGTGGAGGATCGGCAGCGAATGTGTGTCCAGGAGAGGGAAGATATCTAAATGGCGTTACCCCCTTTTGTATTTGGGGTGCCGTTACAGACCCCCACGCTGTTTTTCGGCGTAGGGTTTCCCCTTCAAATCCAGACCAGACCCAAGGGCCTGGTATGCTCCTGGAGGGGGAACCCACGCCGTTTTTTTCTTTAAAAATTGGCGTGGAGTTCCCTCTCAGGATTCATACCAAACGCAGTGCCTGGTATTGGCGGGAATCCACGTCGGATCTCCGTCTATCGGCAATGCGTGTCGCTCATCGTGAAAGGAACATTTTTCTTTTCCCGATGACGAGACAGCTCGGCGCTGGCTCTCGCGACGGAGCTCATAGGGTGTTAATCTCGCCGCTAGAAGCGGTGAGATTGACACAATATCGGCGGCACCTACTGTACTACCCCCCAGTCCGGTGTTCGAGGGACTAATGCCGCGTACACACGATCATTTTTTAGTCGGGAAAAATTACATTTTTTCTTTTGGACGAGAAAAACGACCGTGTGTGGACTTTTTGTCATTTTTCCTGACGGGAAAAACGGCATTAATCACGACGAGAAAAATTAGAACATGCTCTAATTTTTCTCATCGTGATTCCCGTCATTTTTTTCCGCCGCAGTTTTCCCATAGGGAAACACTGCCGGGGAGCCTACACACAGTCGTTTTTTTCGACCAAGAAAAAAAATGTAATTTAAAACGGCCGTGTGTAGGGGAACAAGCTGTTCCTTGTTTTTCACGTCGATTTTCTCAATGGTGTTTTCACCGTCGAAAAAATCGATCGTGTGTACACGGCATAAGTGTAGCAGAAATACAGTGTCTGGTTGTATTTAAAAAAGGAGAACACTGGGTTCCTTGTCATGAATCTATAAATTGTCATAAGGTTGAGGACATTTTCCGCCCCTGGTACGAAATTGAGAAAGCAAGACAGAAATGTTTTAATTTTAAAGTATAAGAATAAAATATTATTGTTAGTTAAAATGGGTAATCAGTCGGGAAAAGGTGATGATGAAGGTAAGCATCAACCCTCCCCGATAGATTACATGAAAGGCAATTATAGAAATCATTGTACTGATCCGTTCTGGTCTCTGGTGTTAAAAAGAGCACATCAGTTAGAAGTGCAATGTTTGGGGGAATACGTACCAAGTTCCGAGGAAGAGTGAGAGGAAGTGACCAGAATATGTGGCCAACATAGACAGTATAATTATCCCATAAAAGACTTTGACAAAGATTACATGACAAAATGTTGTAAGATTTGGGCAAAAGGTATAAAGGAATATAGAAAGAAATATACAAGTGTAAAAATGGAAAAGAAAGAGCAATTAGAAGACACAATAGGAAGTCCATCAGCTCCCCCTAATTTTTATCAAGAAAAAACACCTCCATATGCTGTGGTAAAAGATGAATCCCTTGTCCCAAAGAAAATATACCCCTCGTTAGATCCAAATGTTATAGCAGGAGTATTAACCATAGCTAAACAAAAGGGAACTAATTGGTTACGAGAGGGGGAAGATAGAAGACAGATACAGGAACATTTAAGTCAATTAGTAAAGGAGGAAGAACAGTGTATTAAAAAAGAGGAAGATGAAGAAAAAGTGATAGAAGGAGATAGAAGAGAGTTACAGGAACGTAGAGATAGATTAGGAGAAATAAAGGGGATAATATGTGGATTTAGAAACTCGGGCTACCCAGAAACCAATCTAGTGAAGAAGGCTGATTATATATCTGGAGATGGGTTGAGTAAGGATTTTCAGAGTAGCTTCAGTATAACCCCTCAACACCAGGCACCCACATCATCAGATGATGAAAATGATCTGACAGCTCCAATTAGTCGGGCTTTTCGTTTCATTACAATGGGAGGTACACAGGTACAAATACCATTACCATTGGGTACGGTCAAGGAAATTAGAGACACATGTCCCAAACCAAGAAAGGACCCCAGACAGGCGGTGACCTTTCTGCAAAGATACTGTTCAGGAACAAGAATGTCTCCTGAAGATCTTAATACCATAATTCAAAATGTAGACCCCGATTCCCAAGCTGACATAAATATAGGTCAATGGGCCAAGGACGCAAAGTTATATGAGGATGGGGAGGATTGGAATATTTTTTGGAACACATTGTTACAGGCTTGGCTCAAGGCATATAAAAACACCACTATGTTGCATGATTTGATATCTTGCAAACAACAGTCAGGAGAGGATTTCTACACCTTTGTCAGTAGATTACATAAATTATATAAAAATTGTGGAATAGACAATGATCAATTATTCGTGAGTACAGCCATAAATAATGGAGATCCAAGGGCCACCCAAATAATCAAACTGATAAACCCAAAATGGGCGGTAATGACCTCAGGTGGATTCATAGCTGACATAAAGGAGAGGGCATCCTCAGGGGTATTTAACACCAAAGGAGGATTGTTCACCTCTATTACAGAAGAAAATCCAAACATAGCTAAGCTAAGTTAAGGAGCCAAACCTAGAAGGAATTATCCTCCCCATAATCAGGATCAGGGTCGTTTTAATTGTGGGGATCCAAACCACTGGAAATCAGAATGTTCCCAGAGAAAGGGAGCCAGGGATAACTTTCCTAGGAGAAGTAGGGGAGGCTACAGAGTGAGATCTCAATCAAGATCTCAGTATCTGCCCCAACCAAGATATGACACACAACAACAGCAGCCACAACAGAGATCCCAGTCAGTTCCAGTACACCCCCAATATAGGCAACAGCAGCAGCCATACCAAACAAGATCACCCAGAAACACCATAGAAGAGATACAGGTACATTGGCCAGGATATCAGGACAAAAACCCCCAATAGGGATGCCCGGGGCAGTACCCATCCTTGGTGATGCATTTTTTCTCCTCACACTGGAAAACCCTGCCTCAAGTGGTTTTAAAAGTAGAAGGCAGGGTGGTCAAATTTTTGTTAGACACAGGGGCATCAACCTCGTGTGTTAAAGACCCCCACTTTGAAAGTGAAGAATGCACCGAGGGATGCTCTATGGGAATAAATGGGACAAGCGTCAACCACAAAATCACACCGCCACTACTAATAACGGACATGCAAGATAATTATCTTACTGAAATGTCCTTTGCAGTTCTACCACACTGTCCCCTGTCCCTCATGGGAAGGGATTTAATGTCTGCATTACAAATTATTGTAAAATTTTACCAACAAGGGGGCATTATAGCCAAATCGGCTAAATGTGACCTCACTATGCCAAAAAGGAAAGACCTTTTGGGTTACTTTATGTCACTGCCAGCCATATTAGAAAACCATGACATCTGGGCAGGAACTAAAACGGAAGTAGGACACATACCCTGTACACCTTACGTGCCCACTATGCGGCCTAATACACTCCCCTATTATCAGAAACAATACCCATTGTCTACTGAAAAGGTATCGGGAATACAGCCCCAAATAGAGGAATATAAAAAGTTGGGAATCCTCAGGGAAATTGTCAGTCCCTGGAATACTCCCATTAATCCAGTTAGGAAAGCGGGTGGTACCTGGAGGTTGGTTCAGGATCTGAGAGGGGTAAAAAAGAGTGTAATTCCTCTGCCCCCATTGGTATCTGATATTACCTAAATTTTTACCAATATACCTGCAAACTCCAAGTGCTACACCGTATTGGATCTTTCAAATGCATTTTTTAGTATTGATGTTGATCCACAATGCCAACACCTATTTGCATTTGTCTGGGGAGGGGGTCAGCTGACCTGGACACGCCTCCCTCAAGGGTTTATTGATAGCCCCACGGCTTTTAGCATAGTTTTGAAAAAAAAACTATGGACGATTGGACGCCCTCTGAAGGCTCCACAATCCTGCTGTACGTAGATGACCTACTTATTTGTAGTGAGAGCAGGGCACAGTGTGAGAAGGACACAGTAAGCCTTATGAATCACCTCGCCCTAATAAAAGATCACTTGGCGTCTAGGAAAAAGATCCAGTGGTGTAGGGACAGAGTTGAATATCTCGGCTGTATTATCACAGATGGGACCAGATTGATATCCCCGGCACGAGTCCAAGCTCTCCGCTGTCTCGGCCCACCAAAGGACAAAGCTGCATTGCTTTCCTTTTTAGGCTCAATCGTCTACTGTCGACAGTGGATACCTGACTGTTCTTTTTGGGATTCCATTTTACGTCCAGCTACAGCTGCGGGTGCCCGTAAAACAATTGAATATACAGAGGATATGAAAGAGGCCTTCCTCGCTCTTCTGACTTCCCTCTCGTGGGCTCCTGCTTTAGGTCTCCCTTCCTATGATAAACCGTTCTCACTTTACTGTGTGGTGCGTGGGCCTACGTTTGCAGCAGTATTGGCCCAACCCCATGGGACAAACTTAAGACCAGTGGCCTACCTATCAAAGAAACTGCCACTCCAGGTACAGGGAATGCCAGGATGCCTGCAAACTCTTGCAGCAAATGCAATGGCAGTTAAGGAAGCTTCTAAAATCACTCTGGGCACACCCACTATTCTCTATACCACACATTCAGTAGCACAATTGTTACAAAATATGCATACCCAGCATATGACAGCCCAAAGGACCAGTGGGTATGAAATTATACTTCTGAATACAACACATTTGGAAGTAAAATCCTGTTCAGAAACTACTACCGCAATACGATTGCTACACGCACTATTGCAGCTTCCATATACTGAACCAGAAGTAAACCATAATTGTAATGACAATTTACTTCAACAAACATTGCCAAGGGTGGATTTAACTGATAAACCAAACCCAGATTTCCTGGATGTATTTGTGCCTACAGCTCCAGCCATCCCTGGAGGATCACCACCTTGCCACGGTGCCAACCACTGCACCTACCGCAGGCACTCCTACCTCACTGCGCTCTCGAGCTCACTGTCTCCACTCCAGTGACTCCTGAGCCAGGGCTGTAAGAGAGGTCTCCTCCTACAAAGTCAGGCTCTACAATCAGGTACGTTCTGTACATAACAGTATCAGACAGCCATGACAGAGCTTGCAGGAGAAGTTCCTGCTGTGGAGGAGATTTGCAAACACCTGGCAGCCCTCACACAAGCAGTGAAGAGTCTACAGGAAGGCTACATCTGGCTGGAAGGACAAGTTCAGAACCTCGCTGCCTCCGGTGATGCGGCCCCTGCACCCTCTGCCAGGCCTTCATCAACTGCCTCTGCTCCTTCAGTGGTGATGCTTCCACCCGAACCCAGAGTTCCTGTCCCAGAGAGGTTTTCAGGAGACCGGACAAAATTCCCAGCCTTCCGTAATGCCTGTCAGCTTTATTTTGCTCTACAACCACGGACTTTCTCCTTAGAAGTCACTAAGGTGGGATTTGTGATTTCCTTACTCCAGGGTGAACCCCAGACCTGGGCCCATCGGCTACTAGGAGAAAATAATGTTCAGACTCAATCCCTGCTATCGTTCTTCGGAGCCATGGCCCAGCTTTATGATGATCCCCAACGGACTGCCACCGCTGAGTCTGCTCTGCTTGCACTCCAGCAAGGTCGCCGAGCGGCTGAGGACTATGTCACAGACTTTAGACGCTGGAGCGCAGACACTCAGTGGAACGACGCACCAATTCCGCTTGGGCCTTTCAGAGGGTCTGAAGGACGAACTCGCCCGAGTGGGGGTACCAGAGACCCTTGAAGCCTTGATTACCACAGCCATCCAGATTGATCGCAGACTTCGTGAACGCCGGGCAGAGCGTTCCTCCCAGCAAAGTCGCCCAGTATGGATGACCACAAGAGCTCCCATGCCTGCTTCCCGTTACCTGCCGCCCACCTGTTTAAATCCTGCCAATCCCAGTCCGGACACCTCTGAACCCATGCAACTTGGGATAATGCGACCAGCCCTGCTACCCGAAGAACGGGCACGCCGTCGCCAACTGAACCTATGCCTCTATTGCGGTGAAGCAGGTCACTACGTGCGCAACTGTCCTGTCAAGATGCGTAAGTGCCCTTCTTTCATTCCTGCTAATCTCGCAGCTTTATCTGCCAATGCAACCCACCTTGCCCTCTCTCTCTCGTTGCAGCTCCAGGGAAGGACAGTCCCAGTCAACGCTATCATTGACTCTGGCGCATGTAGCTGTTTCATCGACTCCACCTTTGCCAATCAACATAACATCCCTCTTCAGGAAAAGACTCATGGACTCTGTTTACTTGGCCGATGGCTCCCGTATAAAATCAGGACAGGTAACCCAGGAGACCCTTCCTCTGCCTATCACCTCTACCGCTCAACATAAGGAGTGGCTGACTCTTGATGTTATCTCTTCCCCCCTGTTTCCCGTGATCCTGGGTATACCCTGGCTCCAGGCTCACAACCCCCAAATCAACTGGGTGTCTGGAGAAGTGTCATTCATGTCCCCTTACTGCCAGAAGTACTGTCTACCTGGATCCCTCAGTCCATCCACCACTCTGTTATGTATAGACTCTGACCAGAACCTGCTTCAGTCCGTCCCAGGACCTTACCATGAATTTATTGATGTCTTCAGTAAACGGGGGGCTGACTCCCTTCCGCCTCACCGCCCCTATGACTGCCCCATCGAGCTCCTTCCCGGGGCTGAGATTCCCTTTGGGCGCATCTTCCCCTTATCAGAAAAGGAACAAGAGGCTCTGAAGGTCTACATCAATGATAATCTGGGTAAAGGGTTCATTCGCCCATCTACCTCACCAGCGGGCGCCGGAATATTTTTTGTCACCAAGAAGGATCAGACCCTCCGCCCATGTGTGGACTACTGTGAGTTAAACAACATCACGGTCAAGAACCGTTACCCGCTTCCCCTGATACCTGAACTCTTCCAAAAATTAAGGTCTGCTGTCATCTTCACCAAGTTAGACCTAAGGGGGGCCTACAATCTGGTCCGCATCCGGGCCGAGGACGAGTCTAAGACAGCTTTTCATACCCGATTCGGCCACTACGAATATTTGGTCATGCCCTTCGGCCTGTGCAAAGCTCCTGCCACCTTCCAGCACTTTATCAATGATGTGTTCAGAGACTTTCTTGATATCTTTGTCATGGTCTACCTTGATGACATTTTAGTCTTCTCCGGATCACTTGACAGACATCGGGAACATGTCCGCAGGGTACTGGGCCGCCTCCGCCAACACGGACTATATGCCAAGGCGGAGAAATGCGAATTTGAGCAACAGGCTATTCAATTCCTAGGTTTGGTAATCTCCCTCACAGGGATCAGGATGGATCCTCAAAAGGTGTCCGCTATACTAGACTGGCCTGTACCTTTGGGTTTTTCAAATTTCTACAGGAGATTCATCAAGGGATTTTCTACAATAATCACACCCATCACACAGCTGACCAAGCAGAACTCACGTTTCCATTGGAACCCTGAGGCCCAAAGGGCCTTTGACACACTTAAAGGACTTTTCACATCAGCTCCAATTCTCAGCCATCCTGATCCTGCACTGCCTTACATTCTTGAAGTGGATGCATCTGAAGTTGCCGTTGGGGCCGTCATCTCCCAACGCCAAGGTAACAAGGACTTAATGCACCCTGTGGGGTTCTTCTCTCGAAAACTCTCCCCTGCAGAGAGAAATTATGATGTTGGTGACCGGGAATTACTTGCCATCAAAGCCGCCTTAGAGAAATGGAGGTACCTGTTGGAGGGCGCTGCCCACCCAGTATTAATTTATACCGATCACAAGAACTTAGAATATTTAAGATCCCCTAAACGGTTGAAGCCTCGGCAGGCCCGTTGGGCTCTATTTTTCTCACTTTCACATCACCTACCGGCCAGGTTAAAAAAACATCAAACCAGACGCACTATCACGCATGCACGACAACCCCAAGGATTTATCTGTTCCCGACACCATTCTACCAGCAGGTAATTTCTTACTTTTACAGACTGATCTGCTCTCTCAAATCAGACAAGCATCCACGGACTCTTCCAAACCCCCTGGTACCACCTTGACTTCCAGAGATGGATTATTTTGGAGAGGGAGACAAATTTTTGTTCCAGGAAGCATTTGGGTTGAGGTACTAAAGCTCCTCCATGACCATCCGCTGGCAGGACATTTTGGAGTCCGCAAGACTCTTGAGCTGGTACGGCGCACATTCTGGTGGCCGGGTCTGGAGGAGTTCTGCAAATCATACGTCAGTGCATGCCCTGTCTGTAACCAAAACAAGACATTAAGGAACCGAGCCTGGGGACTACTTAAACCCCTACCTGTGCCTGATAGACCATGGAAAATGATTGCTATGGATTTTATAGTGGAGCTTCCATGTTCTGAGGGGTGTACAGCTATCTTTGTGGTCATAGACCGCCTGTCTAAAATGGCCCATTTCTTGCCACTAAAGGGCACCCCATCCGCTGCTGAGACTGCCCGTGTTTTCATTAAGGAAATTGTCAGATTACATGGAGTCCCTTCTAACATTGTGTCAGACAGGGGGGTCCAGTTCACTTCACGTTTTTGGAGAGCTCTGTGCGAAATCTTGGAAATTGAACTTGCCATGTCCTCAGCTTATCACCCCCAAACCAACGGACAAACTGAGAGGACAAATCAGACTCTTGAACAGGGATGAGCCGAACACCCCCCTGTTCGGTTCGCACCAGAACCTGCGAACAGACAAAATGTTTGTGTAAACTTTAGAACCCTATTAAATACAATGGACTCGAACGTTCGAAATCTAAAGTGTTAATTATAAAGGCTAATATGCAAGTTATTGTCCTAAAAAGTGTTTGGGGACCTGGGTCCTGCCCCAGGGGACATGTATCAATGCAAAAAGAAGTTTTAAAAACTAACGTTTTTTCGGGAGCAGTGATTTTAATAATGCTTAAAATGAAAAAATAAAAGTGAAATATTCCTTTAAATTTCGTACCTGGGGGGTGTGTATGATATGCATGTGAAGTGGCACATGTTTCCCGTTCTTAGAACTGTCCCTGCAAAAAATTTCATTTTTGAAAGAAAAAAATGCATTTAAAACTGACTCGCGGCTATTAATGAATTGTCGGCTCCCGGCAATACATACAAAAGTCATTGATAAAAAAAAAAAAAAAAGCATGGGGGTTCCCCAGAATTCAATTACCAGGCCCTTCAGGTCTGGAATGGATATTAAGGGGAACCCCGCCGCAAATTAAAAAAAAAATTGACGTGGGGTTCCCCCAAATATCCATTCCAGGCCCTTCAGATCTGGCATGGATTTTAAGGGGAACTCCACCCCAAATTTAAAAAAAAATGGCGTGGAGTCCCCCTAAAAATCCATACCAGACCCCTTATCCGAGCACGCAACCTGGCCGGCCGCAGGGGAAAAGGGGGGGACGAGAGAGTGGCCCCCCTCCCTCCTGAACTGTACCAAGCCACATGCCCTCAACATGGGGAGGATGTCCCCATGTTGATGGGGACAAGGGCCTCATCCCCACAACCCTTGCCCGGTGGTTGTGGGGGTCTGCGGGCGGGGGGCTTATCGGAATCTGGAAGACCCCTTTAACAAAGGGGACCCCCAGATCCCGCCCCCCCTATGTGAATTGGTAAAGGGTACATTGTACCCCTACCATTTCACGAAGAAAGCGTAATTTTTTTTAAAAAAAACACAAACACCTTGAAAAAGTCCTTTATTTAAAAAAAAAAAAAAAAAAAAACATTCCAGCGGTGAAATCCAGTGTCCCGCGGCGATCCCGATGTCCAGCGCTGTCCTTCATTGGTTGTGCCTGAGCGGACCTGATGGGGAACTCCCTCTCAGTATTTTAAATGTATAGACCCGCCCCTTCTGAAGTTCCCCATCAGGTCCGCTCAGCCGACCAGATGCGGAACATGAGAAGGGGCGGGTCTATACATGTATTACCAAAGTGAGAGCAGTTCCCCATCAGGTCCGCCCCCTCGGTATGTCGGACCCGCCTACGTCATTGGCTTGAGCGGGGAACTTCCTTCACTGTGTAATTTAAATTTACATAGTGAAGGAAGTTCCCCTCTCAAGCCAATGACGTAGGCGGGTCCGACATACCGAGGGGGCGGACCTGATGGGGAACTTCTCTCACTGTGTAATACATGTATAGACCCGCCCCTTCTCATGTTCCGCATCTCGTCCGCTGAGCGGACCTGATGGGGAACTTTAGAAGGGGCGGGTCTATACATTTAAAATACTGAGAGGGAGTTCCCCATCAGGTCCGCTCAGGCACAACCAATGAAGGACAGCGCTGGACATCGGGATCGCTGCGGGACACTGGATTTCACCGCTGGAATGTTTTTTTGTTTTTTTTTAAATAAAGGACTTTTTCAAGGTGTTTGTGTGTTTTTTTAAACATTTTTTTACGCTTTCTTCGTGAAATGGTAGGGGTACAATGTACCCCTTACCAATTCACATAGGGGGGGCCGGGATCTGGGGGTCCCCTTTGTTAAAGGGGTCTTCCAGATCCCGATAAGCCCCCCGCCCGCAGACCCCCACAACCACCGGGCAAGGGTTGTGGGGATGAGGCCCTTGTCCCCATCAACATGGGGACATCCTCCCCATGTTGAGGGCATGTGGCTTGGTACGGTTCAGGAGGGAGGGGGGGGCGCTCTCTCGTCCCCCCCCCCCTTTTCCCCTGCGGCCGGCCAGGTTGCGTGCTCGGATAAGGGGTCTGGTATGGATTTTTAGGGGGACTCCACGCCATTTTTTTTTAAATTTGGGGTGGAGTTCCCCTTAAAATCCATGCCAGATCTGAAGGGCCTGGAATGGATATTTGGGGGAACCCCACGTCAATTTTTTTTTTAATTTGCGGCGGGGTTCCCCTTAATATCCATTCCAGACCTGAAGGGCCTGGTAATTGAATTCTGGGGAACCCCCACGCTTTTTTTTTTTTTTTATCAATGACTTTTGTATGTATTGCCGGGAGCCGACAATTCATTAATAGCCGCGAGTCAGTTTTAAATGCATTTTTTTCTTTCAAAAATTACATTTTTTGCAGGGACAGTTCTAAGCACGGGAAACATGCGCCACTTCACATGCATATCATACACACCCCCCAGGTACGAAATTTAAAGGAATATTTCACTTTTATTTTTTCATTTTAAGCATTATTAAAATCACTGCTCCCGAAAAAACTGCCGTTTTTAAAACTTCTTTTTGCATTGATACATGTCCCCTGGGGCAGGACCCCGGTCCCCAAACACTTTTTAGGACAATAACTTGCATATAAGCCTTTATAATTAGCACTTTAGATTTCTCCCATAGATTTTTCGAATTTGCCGCGAACACCCCAATTTGTACGCTGTTCGGCGAACGGGCGAACAGGCAATGTTCGAGTCGAACATGAGTTCGACTCGAACTCGAAGCTCATCCCTACTCTTGAACAGTATATCAGATGTTTCACGTCCTTTGCACAAGATGATTGGGTGTCCCTATTGCCCTTAGCAGAGTTTGCCTACAATAATGCCAACCATTCGGCCACTGGGCAATCCCCCTCCTTTGCTAATTATGGCTTTCATTTATTATTTTTACCTGACTTTCTTCCAGAATCTCCAGTCCCAGCAGTACAGAGCACGGTGGATTTCCTAAGCCGTAACAACCGGGTGCTGCAGGAAGCAGTAACCAAGGCCCAAGCGGACAGCAAGAAAGCCTATGACAGGAAGAGGAGAGGGGAGCTGGACCTTCAACCAGGTGATCAGGTATGGCTTTCCACGAACGACCTCAAGTTGGCCTGCCCATCCAAGAAGCTGGCACCCAAGTTCATGGGACCCTTCCCAGTAAGAAGAAAAATCAATGAGGTATCTTATGAATTATCCTTACCTGACTCTCTAAAGGTTCACCCAGTGTTTTATGTTTCATTGTTGAAGCCTGCAGTACCTGACCCCTTTCCTGACAGGGGAGCCAGACCACCAGAACCAGTTTTGGTTGACGGTCTCGAGGAACACGTGGTGGAGGCCATCCTTGATTGTAAGAAACGACAAGGGCTAACTCAATTCTTAGTCAAATGGAAGGGGTACGGTCCGGAGGACAACTCCTGGGAACCTGAAGGCAACATCCATGCCCAGAGGCTAATCCATGCCTTTTTTCTTGCCCATCCTGAGAAAGAAGCCCGGTTAGGCATCCGGAGGCTGCCCCTTGGGGGGGGGGCAATGTCAGGGACCTGCCAGAAATAGAAGACAATTCCTGCTTCCCTCTGTACCCGCACACGCATGCGCCAATTGCGCGCGCATGTGCGGCGTGTGCGTGCGCATGCGCGCTAAATGATATGGCGCCATTAGGCCTTTAAAAGCAAGCAGTTTTAATAGTGCATTGCTGTCTGATCTGCAGCTTTGTAACCTGAATACCTGCACACCTGCTACCAATTACCAGTACCGACCCGGCTTGCTCGACCACCCGATATATCTCCAATCCTGACCTTGGCTCGCCTTGACCCTGCTCTGTCTCCTATCCGCCTACCTTCTGCCAGACTTTTGCCTGTATTTCTGACTACGTCTAAGCCTGCTGATCCATACATCTGACTACCTGCTCTGACCCGGCTTGTCTGACCCTCCTGCTGTCTGCTGTTCGTGTGCACCTAACCAAGCTTATCTCACCTTGCTCCAGCTTCCGCTGTTCCGGTATCCGCCAGCTCCCGGGTCGCTGACCTGCAACCACCTGCTCTGCTGCCTACAGCTCCAGCCATCCCTGGAGGATCACCACCTTGCCACAGTGCCAACCACTGCACCTACCGCAGGCACTCCTACCTCACTGCGCTCTCAAGCTCACTCTCTCCACTCCAGTGACTCCTGAGCCAGGGCTGTAAGAGAGGTCTCCTCCTACAAAGTCAGGCTCTACGATCAGGTATGTTCTGTACATAACAACTCCTGGGCATTCAATGGAAATGACATATTCCATATCATCCACAAAGCGCAGGAATAGTGGAAAGAATGAACAGAAATATAAAGGATAAACTTAAAAAGGCAACAGGAGGAACCATGAAAGGGTGGATTGATTACCTCCCAGCAGTTTTGTTTCAAATTAGGACAGCCCCTAATTCTAGAACAGGATTTTCACCATTTGAAATACTTATGGGTAGGCCAGAACAGAGGAAACCTGATGAGGGAGAAGAGGTTAATCTTTATTCTTTACAGGAAGAGTGCGTGAAACATCTGGTAAGTAGCCTTAGTGAAACAGAGGACAAGGTTGCTGTCAATTTCCCTCCTCTCTCCACAGAGCCTACACATCCGTATATCCCAGGAGACAAAGCACTGATAAAACAACTTGCTGTCCGGAAACAACCAGGCCCTATCTTCCAAGGACCATTTGAAATTCTGAAGGTTGCCAGAACAGCTGTTCTTACAGATCAAGGGCCACAATGGATCCATGCATCCAGACTAAAGACATTTCCGAAGGGAAACTGGAAGAAGGTGAAGGAGAAGACAAAGACCTCTGTTCTGGAGAGTATTCCAGAAAAGGATCCGGAAAATACTCCCTACTGGACCATGAAAAACAAGAAACTCAGAGTTCCATACCCATAGACACTGATGGTCCAAAAGGAGGGATCACTTCGGGGAAACTTTTTATTTTTTCCTTAATAATCACATTGTTTATTTTAATGCTCATAATCATAGGACACTGTTGGTCAGATAATTCTAACAGACCAAAAAGAAGTATGGAAGACAATTTTAGTGGTAAAATGCTGCTGCTTAAATTTAAATATGCTTATGCTCAAAAATCAGGATATGAAAAATGTTGGATATGTAGTAAACTCCATCCTAGCACTGCTAGGATCCCCCCTTATGGCAGTACCTCTAAACTTCACCCCTCTCCTAAACGGCACACCACCTGTCGTCCTTACAAATGTCACAAGAACGCTTTCAGATAATACCCTTACTTTCCAAATTATTGGTAGAAGTCATTCCGCAGACTGGTGTTTTAGGTTGGGAAACTCCACAAAGGGAGCTGAAGTGTGCCAACAAGCTACAATTAACTTTTCAATGACTTAAATTGAAAGCCCTTTCTTTCACACTTCAGAACCTGCCCTAAACACCACTCTAATAAACTTTCTTAACTCCAGTTCCACTTCCACAGTAGGAGAATTATTGTCAAGTTTAACCTTTTCTGTTATTTCTGATGAAATGATGACATTATTCAACAAACGACCTTTAGCTCTAGGAAACAGTATTTATATTTGTTGTGGAAAAAGCTGTCACCCTTGGATCCCCACTGAACCCCAAGGATGGTGTTATCTTGCATCCCTATTCCCCATTATGGACATAGTAGGAGATAGCAAGGGAACACACCTCCTTGAAGCAAGCATGCATCCTAGGTACACCAAAATAAAAGGGAGTTATTTTTCAAAAAAGATATGGCTTGGGCCTGGTTCCCTTCCTGGACAGGTTGGGGGATAGATTTAATGAAAAGGCTTAATAATTATACAAATATTATAGATGATGTATTGGTGAAGAATTCTGATGATATTACTAGTTTAAACATTGAAACTAGAGCAATCAGAAAACAATTAGAACTTCATGATCTTGCTATTGAAAGCATGAGTGCTGCACTCACTGGCCTGTGTGAAGTTACGGAGGACTATGAGTGCTGCACTTGGATCCACAACACATCTGTTGAGATTCCTGATTACTATGATGTAATTGCCCAACATAGGAAAGAGGTAAATAAATTGCAAAAGGAGGCGAGGGATATCGCAAAAACATGGAGCCCCTTTGGAGAGGGAGGATTCGGGGGCACAGGTATTCTTTCATTTCTCAGACAAATGGCTATAACAGTAGTAATGGTGTTAATCTTCATTCTACTGTTATATTTAGTATTAAATTAATTGTCTGGGTAATTGGAAAGATCACTAGTAAAAAGAGAAAGAGACAGGGTTCTAAGGAAACAATCTTGATGATGTCCATGGTACATACTAAACAAAAATGGTATAATAAATAATCTAATGATCTATGGGCTTCAATTCTTGAAGCCATGATCAAAAGAAGGGGTTGTAAGGTATGAGAAAATAATGAACCAATAGTTTCAGGATAAGAAATTCTTCTTAGGTGTATATGTTGTAAGGTATATTGAGACAGAATATTGAGACAGAATATGTTTCTCTGAAAAATATGTGTAAGCAGGATGTGACTTTGTGGTCAAGCCTGTTCTGAGAAAATGTTTTTATCTTTCTTCTTCTTTAACTGTCAGTCATATGTTTAGAGTGACCACAATGCCCCCTTACGTTCTTATCTTCCTGTTTCAATTGTCAGTCATATGTTTAGTGTAACCGCAATAACGCCTAATGTCCTAATCTTCCTGTTTCAAATATCAGACACATGTTTAGTATGACCGCAATGACGCACAATATCCTTATTTTTAAATGACTACTTCTGCAAAAGTCTAAAACCTGTTAGAGTCTATTTTTGTTTAACTCATGATGTTTTTGCTTATTGCTGATTGGTTCATATGAGGGAGGCAACTTTCCTTGTTATGCATAAAAGAGATATGTTGCCAATAAACCAATATATTCTTGTATATCCATTCACTGGGTATGGTGTCTTGAATATCTGACAGGTCACAGAGTTACTTCCACAGATCCTGAGTCCAGCTCGAGCCAAGAGGGTCCAACAGAACCAGAACCAGAACCTTTCAAATATCACCTCAGCTGATAGCTGGCTCTTCTTATATCCATCACTGGCTGCTGATGCTACCGCCATACCTTGAGCACCACAGTCTCAGTTCCTGGGGATGATGCCTTCAATGTGTGCCTGTTACCATTCTTATCATCTTACAGTTGTACCCATACAATCCAGATAGGTGAGAACATTATGGGACCTTCTTTGTCCCCCTCCCTTTCTGCATCTCTAAGTATATACCTTTTTCTACCTACCATCTTACCATTTTGGCATTTCTACCTTATTATAGATACCCCCTTACTGTGATCTTGCTCATGACGAGTGGCATACAACCACAAAACGTGTAGAGCCTTCACACGATGATATGCCTCAGTTTTTATGTTCTACATCTGTATTGTACTATTTTATTGTATCGCACCAATTTGCCATTGTTATTTTTGCCTATATGATACCACTACAAACTTTGGTCTACATACCCTAGGTCTGCTACTATATACCATGTTGAGACAACTATGTACCCTCATATATTGTTTAGACTTTTTTATTATGACCTATTATTACTATAAAATGCTACTATTTTACATGTGTATGTATGCCCTTTGTTTGTATCAATAAAACAATGGATATATTCATTGGCTCTTTCCAATTAGCAGAGTGCTTCATATAAAGTCCCACCCTTTAGTATATGCTGATTAACCATACCAGTGATGGAGGTTTATATATAGTTATTGCCTCACACAAAGTCCCAACTTTAGCTTTAGCTGTTCTTTTTAATAACTTTTAATCACTATATACTGCAAATAATTTTTTATTTATTTATTCATTTGGTATATTAATTGAGCACCATTTTAAGATTATGAGTTATTATTATTGAGACTTTATTTTGTCACATTGTTTGTATTATTTATGTTTTAGTCTTTATTAGCACATTGCACTTTGGCACAATTAAGAGCAGCGCAGCACTTGGCACCTATTTTGATGTTGTGGGAACACAAATCAGTGCTAGCAGCATGCTCCAGTTATTAGCACTAGTTACACATTATACACTTAAATTATAGAGTTGGTAGCGCAGGAGTAACACCAAAATCAATAGTGTAATATTGTTTTAGGAGCGAAAGAGGAAGGATTGTGAAGGAGTGCATCTATTTCCACACACTATCCTGCATAGGTCAGCCAACACTGTCTGGCTCCACTCTCAACACATTTCATCACACTACTGTCAAGAGGTCACACAACAATAAGTCTATTGTCTTAGATTTGATGACATTGAGATAGAACAACTAGATTAATGATAGTGCTATACTACAGGTCCTTCTCAAATTTTTAGATTCATTACACACAACTGAAGTAGTTCAAGCCTTTTCTTGTTTTAATATTGATGATTTTGGCATACAGCTCATGAAAACCCAAAAATCCTATCTCAAAAAATTAGCATATCATGAAAAGGTTCTCTAAACGAGCTATTAACCTAATCATCTGAATCAACTAATTAACTCTAAACACCTGCAAAAGATTCCTGAGGCTTTTAAAAACTCCCAGCCTGGTTCATTACTCAAAACCGCAATCATGGGTAAGACTGCCGACCTGACTTCTGTCTAGAAGGCCATCATTGACACCCTCAAGCAAGAGGGTAAGACACAGAAAGAAATTTCTGAACGAATAGGCTGTTCCCAGAGTGCTGTATCAAGGCACCTCAGTGGGAAGTCTGTGGGAAGGAAAAAGTGTGGCAGAAAACGCTGCACAACGAGAAGAGGTGACCGGACCCTGAAGAAGATTGTGGAGAAGGACCGATTCCAGACCTTGGAGGACCTGCGGAAGCAGTGGACTGAGTCTGGAGTAGAAACATCCAGAGCCACCGTGAACAGGCGTGTGCAGGAAATGGGCTACAGGTGCCGCATTCCCCAGGTCAAGCCACTTTTGAACCAGAAACAGCGGCAGAAGCGCCTGACCTGGGCTACAGAGAAGCAGCACTGGACTGTTGCTCAGTGGTCCAAAGTACATTCGGAAATCAAGGTGCCAGAGTCTGGAGGAAGACTGGGGAGAGGGAAATGCCAAAATGCCTGAAGTCCAGTGTCAAGTACCCACAGTCAGTGATGGTCTGGGGTGCCATGTCAGCTGCTGGTGTTGGTCCACTGTGTTTTATCAAGGGCAGGGTCAATGCAGCTAGCTATCAGGAGATTTTGGAGCACTTCATGCTTCCATCTGCTGAAAAGCTTTATGGAGATGAAGATTTCATTTTTCAGCACGACCTGGCACCTGCTCACAGTGCCAAAACCACTGGTAAATGGTTTACTGACCATGGTATTACTGTGCTCAATTGGCCTGCCAACTCTCCTGACCTGAACCCCATAGAGAATCTGTGGGATATTGGGAAGAGAAAGTTGAGAGACGCAAGACCCAACACTCTGGATGAGCTTAAGGCCACTATCGAAGCATCCTGGGCCTCCATAACACCTCAGCAGTGCCACAGGCTGGTTGCCTCCATGCCACGCCGCATTGAAGCAGTCATTTCTGCAAAAGGATTCCCGACCAAGTATTGAGTGCATAACTGAACATAATTATTTGAAGGTTGACTTTTTTTGTATTAAAAACACTTTTCTTTTATTGGTCGGATGAAATATGCTAATTTTTTGAGATAGGATTTTGGGGTTTTCATGAGCTGTATGACAAAATCATCAATATTAAAACAAGAAAAGGCTTGAACTACTTCAGTTGTGTGTGATGAATCTAAAATATATGAAAGTCTAATGTTTATCAGTACATTACAGAAAATAATGAACTTTATCACAATATGCTAATTTTTTGAGAAGGACCTGTATATGAGGGATCCTTTATCTTCATATTTTGATTTAAAGTGGGAAATTTAAATATGGCAGCAGGTATAAATATTTTTATTGGTACTATGGTTAATTTCCATCTTAGCTTAGAGGGAGGATTGAATGAGACTTTAGATCTCTAAAATATGGTCAAATGAACTTGCCTTATCTTCAAACATCCTATCATCTGATGGAGAATATTTACTTTTAATTTTCCAAAAGAGCCTTTGAATGAAGTGATGTTTAAAAGTAAAACAAGTTTACCTTCACTCAGCTGTAACGATTGTCATGTCTACCCCAATGCAGGTGGTCAGACACTATAGCTGGCTACTGTGCGCTTCACCTATATCAGCCCCCTTTCCCTTAAGACAAGCAGGCCTACCGGTACTTGGTTGCCCCCAGGACTTTATACACAATGCTGTAGTGCCTGGCCACTATGCCTGGGCAGATGTAAACTGAGCAAGGCAAACAGGTACTTGCAGTTTAGCAGATAACATGGTTCAAAGACAGTTCAGGTAAAGGCAGGCTGAGTTCCGGGGATAATCCAGTATCCGTTCCAGGTAAAAAGGCAGGCTGAGTTCAAGGGATAATCCAGTCCATTCTGGGTCATACACAGGGGATCCAACAGCAAGCAAGGCAGACTAACAGGAGACTTGGTCTAGAACAATGCAGGTAAGTCTGTCTCAATCACAAGCAAGGGATAGAGTGTTCAGTTTTCTTATATCAGGTGACTGAGCAGATCAATCACACAGACAGGGAGGAAAGCAACAACCAACACCTGGGTGCTGGAATGAGGAACAGGGGCACTAAGTGATCATGACATCATCTCAATTACAGCTCCAAGCTTTGAATTAGATACCTGGTAAGAGTTTTTGAGGTAAACAGAGTGTAATGTTCAGTCTACACCAGTTATTGAAACAACCTGCTTCTCCTAGTAGATATTCCAACAGGTAACGGATGCATTCCAGAGTGCTCTTCTTTATCCACTTCTCTTGTGTAGGTAAATGTTCACCTCTTGCTACTTATAGATTTAGCTACTTGTTGGCAGGTAACTAATTTGCAGCAAACTTAACCACTTAAGGACTGGCCCATGTACATTTACGCCAGCAGAATGGCACGGACAGGCACAATCACGTACCTGTTTGTTGCCCTTTAAATGGCTGACGTGTGGTCGCGCAAGTGCCGCCGCGAGTCGGACTCGATCTCTGCGGGCATCTCACGGAGGTATAGAGCGGGGAGATGCTTGTGTAAACAAGCATCTCCCTACTCTGCCTAGTGACAATGACATGGATCTCCGCTCCGTGTACTCAGAGGGAAGATCAGTGTCATGTCGCACACAGCCCACCCCCCCTACAGTAAGAAACACTATGCAGGGAACACTTAACCCCTACAGCTCCACCTAGTGGTTAACCCCTTCACTACCAGTGTCATTTTCACAGTAATCAGTGCATTTTTATAGCACTGATCGCTGTAAAAATGACAATGGTCCCAATGTGCCAAAAGTGTCCGATGTGTCCGATATAATGTCGCAGTCACAATAAAAATCGCTGATCGCCGCCATTACTAGTAAAAAAATATATATTAATAAAAATGACATAAAACTATCCCCTATTTTGTAGATGCTATATCTTTTGGGCAAACCAATCAATAAACGCTTATTGCGATTTGTTTACCAAAAATATGTAGAAGAATACATATCGACCTAAACTGAAGAAAAAAAAATATATGTTTTTGGGGATATTTATTATAGCAAAAAGTAAAAAATATTGAATTTCTTTTCAAAATTGTTGCTCTATTTTTGTTTATAGCACAAAAAATAAAATACCACCAAAAGAAAGCTCTATTTGTGGGAAAAAAAAGGATGCCTATTTTGTTTGGGAGCCACGTCATACGACCGCGCAAATGTCAGTTAAAGCGACGCAGTGCCGAATTGCAAAAATGGGCCTGGTCCTTTAGCTACAAAATGGTCTGGGGCTAAAGTGGTTAAATAACTATGTAGTGTATCTAAAAGGTTTAGTGAATGGTCCGATATCTCATCATCAACATGGGCCAGGTGAGCGTGCATGCAAGCTTGGAGCACATGTGACCATTAGGAACCATTAGGGACCACTAGGGTAAACCCGCTGCGGGCAGTCGAATGTAGTCAGTGTGAGAGGTAGGACCACTACCAGTGCAATGGAGCAATGAGTGAACATAAAGTTCTGCTAAATTGGGGAAAACTGCGACAGAGACACATGAAATGTTGGTGCATGTGTACAGGATGGAAGCCGTGAGCAGTGTTTAAGACTGGTTCAAATGCTTTTGCGATGTGAAGGAAATGACTGAGGATAAACCAGGTTTGGATCGGCTGTCAAGAAGCCGAACCCCAGACATGATCGAGCGAGTGTGAAAAATTCTGGCACGAGATCAGCGACTTACTCTATGATTGATGGCGGAGGAATTGGTCATTAGGAAGGACACATTGTGCATCATTGTCCATGAAGATTTGGGTAAGCGAAAGATCTGTTTCTCTTTTGTGCCACACAAGCTGACAGATGAACAGAAAGCAAAATGGATGGAAACCTCTGGAGATTTCATTACCATGTGTGACCAGGATCCATCCTTTCTGTGAACGATCCAGTTCGATCTGGATTCTAAACAGCAATCAATGGAATGGTGTTCACCATCTTTCCCATGACCCAAAAAGAGGTCAAGGCAATGTTGATCGACTTCTTTTTGCAAACGTGGCAAAGTTCAAAGTTAGTATAGTTCATAAGGTACAATAGGTGGACCTCGGACCACAAGCAAAATGGGTCATCATCAGCCATTCAACATACATGGAAATTAAAGACATAGCAGCGCTTGTATAGCTGGTATGTGTAAGTTCATTGAGCTTACACTGACTTGTCCAGCATATGCATACATATGTGTCCGAGGTCCACCCATTGTACCTTATGAACTATACTAACTTTGAATAGATTATTTCTATATATTAGGAATTTTTATGTCGACTATGGTACTGTATGAACTTAATGGGTGGACATTGGATCATATGTAGGCGGGTCCTCATTACAATCACGAAGGTTGCCATTCCTCAGTCTTCTCATTGCACAGACAGGTTGAGATTTCAACCAGTTTTGCATAAATCTCACTGGATACTATAGCAACAAATAAGGGTATTCATAGGATATATATATGCATAGTTTTTGGAACTGACAGTGACGTTAAATATGCATATAGAGACTAACTATATAGATGTGTTGCTACCTATTAAATTCAAATGTATGACAAATGTTCAGTAACAGCATTTTATGGTCTTCTATGTGTAGCGCACCCACCTCTCCCCCACCTGCATTAAACTTGGCTCCTCGCAGGAGGAAGAGAGGCACACCGCACCACAAGCCCGTACCCTCCTGTGTAAAGAGGTTGTTTTTGGGCCTAGTCTGCAGCCAGAGTCAAAGTCCTCCTGAGAATGATTCTCACCTCTACCGTGGGTAGATGCAAGTCCTTGACTTCCCCAGGAACGTGAATGTCCACACCAGCTGAAAGTCCAACTCAATATTTATTCTCAATTGAATAACAAACAGTCTCTTGAATAGAAGAAAGGTTGGAGCAAAGATACAGGACAGCTTAAGGTGTGGAGGAGGTCCAGGCACAAACGTAGCTCAAACTCTTTTGACTGTTCAGGTTTCTCAAACAGTTTTGGCGCATGATCTCTGCCACAGACCATTAGGTTGGTCTCTGCCACAGACCTTGTGGATAAGGTCACTGCCACTGACCTGGTGAACCTTGGTTTCTTCCTAGGACATGGCCCCTTTTTAGGGAGAAGACATACCCCCAGAGAGTCAACAGACCCTTCCTTCACCGTGACTACTGCATCGTTACCTCGGAACAGATCCTCCCTTCTCTTAGGGTGCAGGTCCCCTCGCAAGGCGGCACCCTGGACTCCTCGATCCCTAGTGGGCCCCAGCCGAAGGTTGCTGGGCCCCGGGCCGTTACTGCTGCTCCTGGGTCTCCATACCCAGGCGGTCAGGAACAGTGAGCTAGTACCTCACCCCAGGCTAAAGGTGCCTGAAATGGAACCGGAACACGGCCTCCAGGCCTAGGGCACCCAGGGATGACCCACACAAGCCCAGGCTGAAGGTGCCTCGGCGTGGACGAACGACGACGACTCTCAGAAGATGTCTGCCCCTTTTATCTCCTCTCCCGGAATGCACAGCAGGTTCCCCGCCCCACTATACAGCTGTCGAGAGGGGACACAAAAACCACAGCACTACGCTCGCGGTTCAACCCTGGCCCAGAATGGCAGCGCCACCCACAGGCCACAGGGAACACATCACCAGCATTATGCTCTGAGGACAAAAAATAATGGTCCATTTCTCCTAACAATTCAAGGTGTCTGAGCTTACTACCACTCAGACACTTCCCCTAAATTGAACACCCCGCTACACATTCCCCCCACTAATGGACACTGGTCCCCAGTCTCTGGTGCAAACCCATGCCTCTCGAAAGACTGGAGTCAGCATAGGTCTATCCCAGAGACTTCCCAACAAAACAAAAAAAAAACAATTTAAAAACTGCTTGTTTGTGCCAGAACCCAACAAAAGGGAATGAAATGCAGAAATGAAAAGAAAGAGCAATATAAAACACATGTGCACATTACAGTCTCAAATGTCACATAAACACATCTTCCAACATTTACATTCCCTCCCAGCCTGCACTTAACTAAAATCACCCTCTTCTTCTGTGAGTTGCTCGATGTCAACCTGCAGAGGGAGAAAACACACATAAAACCAACACATTTACAGCAGAAGTGAAAAGATTCTCCCCAGAGAAACAATCCTTTCCTTTCAAAAGTGAAACACACACTTTTTTTTTAAAGGTACTGCAAAGGTTACGCAACACCGCCACCTAGTGGGAGTGCCACCGTCAGAACACTTGTCCTGAAAGAAGAAAACTCTTTTCTTTTTTCCGTGTGTAAAACTTCCTCTTCTTCTTCTTTGGCCCTGCTCTGAACTATTCTACCCCAAAGTCCTTGTGTCTTTGCGGTGTGGAGAGAGAGGAGAAAAAAACAAACTCCCCCCGCTCTTCCAACAAGTAGAGTACCCATTTGTCTGGGCAAACAGTTCTGGGGCTCCAGAGAGTACACTCCGGAAAAAAAAAAGCAAACAACAAGAGTCTAGTCTCTTCACAGATAATACTTTGGATGCGGCAACATCAACGGCTTCCAATGCTTGTCAAAGGTGTTGATATGGTCTGCTTACCATCTGTGTCTATAGGCCTCTACTTAAAACAAAAGTTCCTTTGGCAGGTATGGGTACTCCCACCCGCATTCACTGGCAACCTTCTGGTTAAATAACCTCTGCAAATGGGAAAAAAGGTGGCATGGTAAGACGATCTCCCATTCCGGACAGAACTATGGCGTCTGGGTGTCGAGGTACTTTCACTACCTCGGGACCAGACATCGGGGCCTGCAATGACACCCGTCCCATCCCAACAACGGATCCAGGGATTTCCAACGGTGGAAGGGCAGGCAACGGGACAGATCCCCCCTCAGGCTCCGGGGCCTCCACCCGGGGTGTGCTTTCCCCAGTAGACATGGGTGGGTCCCTATTTCTACGAGACAAGGACAGGGGCATCTTATCCCAACCCTTCCGTTCAAATACCTTGTCAATGGCTGCATCATCTCCTGCATCGGAGACCGACACCAGGTCAGAGGTGTCACACTCCTCCGCCGGCAGGTAACTCCGGGTGGATGATGAATCACCACCTCCGACCAGTTCAAAGGTCCTGGGATCCCCGACAATTTGGACCTCAGACAAAGTCTCTTTCCCTGGCTTACCTCGGCTTGTAGCTGAGCCAGGACGTCTGGGACTTATTCCTTCGGATGCATCCGTTCCGAGTAAGCGCTGGGGTGTAACTCCACCACGGCCGCAGGAAGCCTTCACAAAGCCAATCTTCCTCTTGGGCAGTGGGAGTAATGACTCTGTGGTGACCAAGGCAGCATCCTCCGGTCTCTCCGACTCCGGTTCCTCAATCTCCGGAACATCTCTGCTCGCTACTTCCTCCGAAGTCTCGACAGTGCGCATAGGGGTGGCTGCAAAAGCTCTGGCTCCTTCCTCCGAAGTAGTGGCGCCTGTAAGGCAGTTGAGGCGGAAAGCTCGAGGCTTCTCTGTGGGTTGCTCAACCTCAAATAGGAACTCCTTACAATGCTCGCATCTGCCGAATGTCTTGAGGTGCACCACCAGTCCCAAGCAGCTGGGTCAAACCACTCCGAGGGCCTCCACATCTCTGCGTACGTAGAGGGAAAAACGTCCCCAGGGCTTCAGCCGAATCCCTGTATCCGTCACGGAAGCAGCAAACGAGGTCGTATTCATGGTGGTTGTGGCCGGAATCCATGAGGCTTGAGACGCCATGTTGCCCGCTTGCTGTTCCATTACGCACTGTCCTTTCCACGCCAAAGTCCCCACATGCAACTCCACACATGGCCAGACTCCTCACATCTCCTGCACTGTCCGCGGGCTTTCTGTATAGGCACCCCCACGAACTACGCAGTCAGGGTTCTCCTCGTGGCGCAGTTCCCAATATGGCCGACCTCCACAGAACTTCACTGGGGAATAAAGTTTAAACTCTGGGGGGATCTTCACACTTTCCAACCGCAGACATATCCCGAACTCGAGCCCCCACGTGTAGCACACCCACCTCTCCCCCACCTGCATTAAACTTGGCTCCTCGCAGGAGGAAGAGAGGCACACCGCATCACAAGCCCGTACCCTCCTGTGTAAAGAGGTTGAGCGGTGTTGTTTTTGGGCCTTGTCTGCAGCCAGAGTCAAAGTCCTCCTGAGAATTATTCTCACCTCTACCGTGGGTAGATGCAAGTCCTTGACTTCCCCAGGAACGTGAATGTCCACACAAGCTGAAAGTCCAACTCAATATTTATTCTCAATTGAAAAACAAACAGTCTCTTGAATAGAAGAAAGGTTGGAGCAAAGATACAGGACAGCTTAAGGTGTGGAGGAGGTCCAGGCACAAATGTAGCTCAAACTCTTTTGACTGTTCAGGTTTCTCAAACAGTTTTGGCGCATGAACTCTGCCACAGACCATGAGGTTGGTCTCTGCCACAGAACTTGTGGATAAGGTCACTGCCACTGACCTGGTGAACAAGGTCACTGCCACTGACATGGTGAACCTTTGTTTCTTCCTAGGACATGGCCCCTTTTTAGGGAGAAGACGTCCCCCCAGAGAGTCAATAGACCCTTCCTTCACCGTGACTATGGCATCGGTCCCTCGGAAGAGATCCTCCCTTCTCTTAGGTTGCGGGTCCCCTCGCAAGGCAGCACCCTGGACTCCTCGATCCCTAGTGGGCCCCAGCTGAAGGTTGCTGGGCCCCCCGGGCCGTTACTGCTGCTCCTGGGTCTCCATACCCAGGCGGTCAGGAACGGTGAGATAGTACCTCACCCCAGGCTAAAGGTGCCTGAGATGAAACCGGAACACGGCCTCCGGGCCTAGGGCACCTGGCGACGACGACTCTCAGAAGATGTCTGCCCCTTTTATCTCCTCTCCCGGCATGCACAGCAGGTTCCCCTCCCCACTGTATAGCTGCCGAGAGGGGACACAAAAATCACAGCACTACGCTCACGGTTCAACCCTGGCCCAGAATGGCAGCGCCACCCACAGGCCACAGGGAACACATCACCCGCATTATCCTCTGAGGACAAAAAAAATGGTCCATTACTCCTAACAATTCAAGGTTTCTGAGCTTACTACCACTCAGACACTTCTCCTAAATTGAGCAACCTGCTACATATGCATATGTGGTCCGATGCTCACCCACTGTATCAGATCAATTATATTAATAGATTGAACTATCTTTAGATATTGTATATCAATATGCCAGTTGTGGCAATGAATGGCACAATTGGGTGACCATCGGATCGTGTGCGGATGGACTTCCATAACAACTATAATGGCTATTAGCTTACTGATGAATCTTATGATTGACCCGCTGATTAATGGAAGCAAGGTATAATACCCTATTAGACAACAGTGTTTGTCCACCTGGGGAGCTTTTGCTGCAATGCGATCCAATTTTCTCACCATTCATTCCTGATAAATAGAATAAATAATTCTTCCTAAAAATGATAACATCTTAATACCGCTAGACGTATGCCTTGTGCTTATGCCTAGCTGATAATTATTGTGATGTTTGATTTTTTTTTTTTTTCCAAAAACAGTTTATTGAAATGTAAAAAGCATTTACAGATATCTTGAACAATAGTAGTACAATAAGGTATTAATACAACCACAAAACATGGATGAATAACATGTGTCACATACAATTCAACTTGCGGGTAGTGAAAATGAAATGGCTATGTGCATCCTTCATGAACTAGGCCGTGTTGGGGTGGGCTACCTTAATTCAAGGTAGTTGTGGGGTCTAGTCAAAGTCCACTACCATTGACGGGGATAGATCTTGTTGGTAGGTTAGAGCTAGGTAGGTTCACGGATGCCGTTATGGACTTTTGGTCTGTGTGGGAGGGAAAGGCCAACAGGTGCAATATGGCAGAAAGGGAGGGAAGGAGCTATAAACAGGTTTATTTCGTTGAGAGTGTATGAATGCGGGAGTGTAGGCTGGAGCTATGTTAGTGGTTGTATTGTACAGAAGCTTGTGGATGAGAAAGTAGGAGGGGGTAAGTGGTGGAAGGAGAAGGGGTGGGGTGGGGATCGAGGGGAGGGGAGTGAGGCAGGAAGGGATGGCGTTGGCAGGGGGTCCGTCTCTGACTTCCCCGACCCCTTGGGGTGTTCAAGGGGCGTGTTATGAGAAACTAGGGGCGGATCTGTATAGGGGGAGATATAGGAGGAGAGAGGTGTCTTTGTAAGGTTTAGGGTTAAGGGGAGATCCTGGCACGTCGTAGATTTTTAATGACAATTCTCAGAGGAGTAATTTATCCTTTGTCAGGGTTCAGGGAGTTTGCAAATTCTGGGGTCGTTTTATAGTGTAACCAGCAGGCCCATTTTTTACTAAATGATGACGGAGTCTCTCTTGCAATATGTATAAGATTTTCCATTTCCTCAATTTTGCATATTCTGTTAAACCATTCCTTTATGGTTGGTTGGTGAGTCGATTTCCAGTGTATAGGGATACACTGCTTTGCCGCATTGATCATGTGCATTGCTAGGGATTTGTGATAGGAATTGTGCGACAGGGGTGAATGGTGTAGAAGGAATTGAGAAGGGGAAAGGTCCAAATGATATGAGGTGACTCGAGAGGTTATATGGCATACCTTTTCCCAGAAGTCTTTTAGAGATGGACAGGACCACCAGATATGGAGAAGGGTTCCCCTTTCCCGGAGACATCTCCAGCAAACCTCTGGGATTGTGGGATTATATTTATGCAGAAGGGTGGGCGTGCGGTACCATCTAGATTGGATCTTAAAGCCGTTTTCCTGGGTCGACACATTCGTCGACCCTTTATGTATGTTGAGGAAAATTAGTTCCCATTGTTCCGCTGAAAGAGATACCGAGAGGTCTGACTCCCAGTTCTTACAGGCTAAGGTCTCGTTAGCTTTCATCTCGGCGAAGAGGAGTTCATGTGTGGTAGAAACTAGATGAGATTGGGGTGTCGTTTGGATACATAGCTTTTCGAAAGGGGTGAGTTCTCTGGAGCATTGTATATTCTTGTTAAGGGATTTTAGAAAATGAGCAATTAAAATATATGTCCAAGGGGGAATGGGTGGCTTGTTTAGTTGGGAGGAGAGTTGGGATGTAGACAATAGTTTGCCCCGGAGGAAGAACTGATGTGATCTAATTGGGCTCTGTGTCCAGTTATCGGTAAGAAACTTTGCGTGCATACCTGGTGGGAACCCAGGGTTCATTTTTACAGGTGTCAGTGGGCCGGGAATCGAAGATATGGGTGATCGGTAGCAAAGCTTTTTGAAGCATTGCAAGGTTGGGCCTATAAGTGGGTGTACGTGTAATTCAGAGGGGACGTGGGGTGAGAGTAACCATGGGAGAGACTCCAAAGGGAGAGCAGAAAAAGATGCTTCTAGGGAAACCCAATCTTTGTGGAGAGATTGAGTATTCCAGTCCACTATCCTGGTAAGGTGTGTAGCAGTGTAATAATTGAGAAGGTTGGGGAGGCCTATGCCCCAAAGTCTTTTAGGTCGGGTGAGCTGCGTAAAGCTGATTCTGGGTCTACGGTTCCCCCATAAGAATTTAGTGCATATGTTTCTATAAGATTTAAAAAAGGCCGGAGGTATATGTATAGGGATCGCCTGCAATATATAGAGTATTCTCGGGAGGGCATTCATTTTGAGGATCGCCGCTCTGCCAAACCAAGAGAAAAGCGGTTTGTTCCATGTTTCAAGATCAGAGGATATTCTGTGTAGGATAGGAACATGGTTTTTAGCGTAGAGGTTTGAGAGTTTGGAAGGGAGTTGTATCCCTAGGTATGTGATGGAATCATGTTTCCATTGGAACGGGAAGTTAGCCTTACATTGATCAACTATGTGTTGAGGTAATGTTATATTAAGGGCAAAGGATTTCGAGAAATTAATTTTAAGGTGGGAGAGGAACTGAAATTGTTTAAATTCAGAAAGAAGGTTTGGTAGGGAGATCAGTGGGTTCGACAGGAACAACAAAATATCGTCTGCGAAAGCAGCGTATTTATATTCTCTTTTGGAGGAACTTATACCTTGGATATCTGGGTTGTATGTCAGTTTACGGAGGAATGGTTCAAGTGTGAGTACAAAGAGGATGGGGGACAGGGGGCAGCCCTGTCTTGTGCCATTTCCGATGGGAAAGGCGTCCGACAGAGTATTGTTGACCCGTACCTTAGCAGATGGTCCCGTGTATAGTGAAAGGATTAGGCCAAACATATATGGGCCCAATCCTATGGCCCTCAGAACCGCTGTCATATAGTCCCAAGCTACTCTGTCGAACGCCTTCTCCGCATCGAGTGACAAAAACAGGCCTTTTTGGGTTGTCTGTGTCATAAGGTGGTGTAAGTTTATTGCTTTAACAGTGTTGTCCCTGGCTTCACGTCCAGGGATAAAGCCGGTCTGGTCATGAGAGATTAAGGAAGGGAGAAGAGGTAAGAGTCTGTTTGCCAAAATCTTAGAAAAGATTTTGACATCTACATTCAATAATGAGATTGGTCTATAATTTCCCGTTTGGGTGGGGACCTTATCTTCTTTGGGGATAACAACGATATGTGCTTCTAACATTTCGCTTTTGAAAGGATTTGTGGGAGAGAGTGTATTGAAGGCGTCAAGGAAGGGCTGTTGAAGAAGGTCTGAGAATGTCTTGAAATATACGGCGGAAAGACCATCAGGTCCCGGGCTCTTACCAGGCTTAAGTTGTTTTAAAGCTTTTTTCCATTCCTGAATAGAGATCGGGGATTCCAGAATCATGGTGGTGTCAGTGGGGAGCTTTCCTGGAGCAAATTGGTCTAAGAACGAGTTAATATCATTGGGTCTGTCATTCGATAAGGTAGTAGGGGGTTCGGATTTATCTAGATTATATAGGGACGAGTAGTACTTCTCAAACTCTCTGGCTATGTCATTGTTATTCGTGAGAGTCTTACCCGTGGGGGATTGTATGTGGTGTATCGTATTAGCAGCCCTTTTCTTGCGTAAGGCTTGAGCAAGAAGATGGCCACTTTTGTTGCCGAATTCGTAAAAAAGTTTCTGAGATAGAGTGTATTTCTTCCTGAGGTGATGGCCCAATTCTTCCTGAATGAGTGTACGAGTCTCTAGTAGTTCTACGAGTGTTTGCTGGGCCAGGTTTCGTTTGTGTAGTGCTTCTAGTTTATTAAGTTTGGAAAAGAGATCAGCCAGTTTGGCCCGTTTTTCCTTTCTAATTGCGGCCCCCAGGGAAATCAATTTCCCTCGGACAACACATTTGTGAGCCGCCCACTGAGTAAGTTTAGAAATGTCCGGGGTGTTGTTCTCAGTGAAATAATTGCTTAGGCAAGTTTGAATCTCTAATTCTTTGGTTTTGTCTGTCAGGATGGAAGGGTCTAGTCTCCAAATTTGCGAGCGGTATACTTTTTCAGGGAAAGTGAGGGTCATTGAGATAGGGTGGTGGTCCGAGAAGGTCATCGGTTCGACGGTTGCTGCTTTCAGGGACGGGAGATCCTGTTGGGTAAGAAATATGTAGTCTAGTCGTGAATATTTGTTATGTGGGGCGGAGAAGAATGTAAAATCCTTTACGTTCGGGTGTAAGGTGCGCCATGTGTCGTGGAGCAAGAGTTCTTGGAAACATTTTCTGATTTGTCGGAGCGCCCTGTATGGTAGGTGGGATTTCCCCGACGAGGTGTCTAAAAGGGGGTTCAGGGGTACATTGAGATCCCCTCCCAGTATAAGAATACCCTCTTGGAAATTGGTTAGGTGTCTTGTTACAGCCCTAAAAAAGGGAACTTGGGACGAGTTGGGGCTGTATATGTTAGCCAAAGTGATTGGTTTGTTCCTGAGTGTCCCTTTTAGGAAGATATACCTGCCTAGTTCGTCAAGGTGAGTGTCTGTAATTTGGATGGGAAGGTTTTTGGAAATGATTATGGAGACTCCTTTGGATTTCGAGATAGGTGAGGTGGCATGGAAACTATGGGGGAAGAGGCGATTAGTCATGTTGGGAACTGATTTCTTACAAAAGTGGGTTTCCTGTAAGAAGATTATGTCAGCTTTCATGCTGCGCATGAGGGAAAAGAGTTGTGTTCGCTTTTCAGGTATGTTCAGTCCTTTGGCGTTAAGGGAGACTACCTTTAGGGACAGGTTGGCGCCTCGGACATTATCGGGGCTCATGTTGGTAGTAGAGGTTTAAGCGAGTGGGGGGCGGGAGGATATGGGGAAGTCAGAGACGGGAGGAAAAGAAAGGGGGGGGGGGTTATGCGGATGGGGAGAAGGGAAGATGTGGGGTAGGTGAGGTTAGGACGTTGAGGAGGAAGATAACCAGGGAGGAAGGAGGGGACAGGTAGGGGGATGGGGTATTATACCGGGTGTGGGACTTGACCTGCAAGCCCACCAATTAGGAGTGGGGGGTACCGGTGAGGTTCAGCGGTGTCTACCAGAGTCCGCTGTGTGTGAGAGCGGTAGGTGGAGTTCAACTAGAGAGAGGTGAGGTCTGCGTCTCTCTATGAGGTCTTAAGGATAACAGACGCTGCTGATTGTTAGCGTCATCTATGGCTCATTTTGGTGTCAGAGGAGTAATCTTGTTGTGTAGATGACGGACAGGTCATCCTATAAGGACATGGTGAGAGGGTGATTCGTAGGTGACTTCAGGGCTGTGTGTAACGGCTTATTCTCATAAAGCATGAAGGCTGTGGAGTTGTAAGGGCATTTATTCGGCAATTAGAGGAGGATGTTTAGCATTGTGTAATCTGGGGGTTTGTGTGGAAGAGGGGGATAAGAAATTAAGTGTATTGCTCAAATTTCAGATGTCACATGACAGAGAATAGGGGGCATATACTTTGGTTTAGAGGAATATGCAGGGAACAGAGTCAGTAACATGGTGAATTAGTTAAAACAGAACAGAACAGAACGTACAGCTTGCGTTACCGTGAACAAGTATGCATCTGCAGTTATGGCTGACATCAAAAATCCAAATATGGATAACATAGCAAACAAAACATAGTAAACAAAAACATAGTAAACAAAATCATACCCAGGGGTTAAGGGCAGGCTGTCTAAATCCGAGGGGGGCACGCCCATTCCCAAACCTGAGAATGGATTCTACCCGACATCCACGTAGGCCACACACCTGTGCATGTCCCCCTCGGATCCCCGACCACCCTCAGTGCTGTAAAGCAGAAAATTCAGGAGCTAGGAGCTAGTAGGGCCTGTGGGGAGAAAGACAGCACATAATGCAATCGGGGGATTATATATCGACATGTCATTAGCTGCATTGGAGTAGATAGGAGAATGTAGGAAGAAGGCTTCAATAGAAAAAGGGTACAGCCGATGAGCAAGAATGAATACAGTGTGAGGAGAAGGAGGAAAAGACAATCAGTGCGGGAGAAGGTAGTCTCTGACCCGACATAAGGAAGTTAGGGCGACCGGGGAAACCTTCGGGAGTTGTCCAAGAGGGAAAGAGGGTACCAACCGTTCTGCCAGTGTTCCCTAGGGATTGCTGTATAAAGTTACCTGCGAATTGGAGTGGTCCAGAGTCCAGCTGTGAGGTGGAAACAGAAGGACGGTATTCATGTTTCTTGTTAGGCGATGCGTGCTTTGCGGGGCACTGGAGAAGCCGTCGGGCTACCATTACGCGGGGCTCTTTGATCCTTTGAAGGAGTGTGGGGAGGAGGTGGGTGAGAGCGTCGGCGGCCGATACTAAAGTTGCCTGCTTCTGCGATACCTTCCATGGAGGTGACTCTTCTGAGTGGCGGTATACGGAAGTCGCTGTACCAGTCTGGTACTTCCACATACGGTATCTCCATGGCCGTGCAGAAGTGGTCTAAATCCTCCGGGACTTTTAGATTGGCTGTGCGGCCTTGGTGAGTTGCTGTCAGGCAGAAGGGGAACTTCCATCGGTAGATTATGGATCTGGCCCTCAGTGTTTCCAGGAGGGGACGTAGCTCGCGTCTGCGCTGCAGGGTGATGTTAGATAGGTCCTGGTAGATTCTGATATCCGTTCCCTGGAAAGACAGTTGGTTGCGGTGTCTGGCCTTGCGTAATATTTCCTCCTTCAAGGGAAAGTCTGTGAGGCAGCAGACTGCATCCCGTGGGGGATCTGTGTCCCTTCCCCGCGGGCGCAGTGCCCTGTGGAGCCGTTCGAACGCGATCGGGGTATCAGGGGCTCTTTCAAGTAGATCGTTAAAGATGGTAGTTACTGCCACTGGGAGCTGGCTGGCATCGATCATTTCTGGAATACCCCTCACTCTAAGGTTGTGACGCCTTCCGCGATTATCTAAATCTTCCATGTGGCGATTGATCTCCCTGAGGTGGATCGCATGCGACTCTGTTACCTGTTGAACGTGACAAATCGCTGTGTCTTGGCGGGCTTGAGCGTATTCCACCTCTTCCACCCTAAGCGTCATGGCGTGTATGTCCGACCTCATGTCCAAGATGGCCGCCATGAGGGTGTTTTTAATATCCGTAGCGACGCTGTGCAGGTCATTAAGGCTCACTGCCGGGGGGTGAGTCATCCCCGTTGCCAGACCTGGGGATCTCTGCTCCTCGGGTCGCTGCGGGCTGGAGCTCTGGGCGCGTGGCGCTTGGGAGGAGGCTGCTTGCGAGGCCTGCATCCTGGCCGTAGGCCGTGACCGGAATATCTCGGGGATTTGCTGACTCAGCGGGGTGTCGGTGTTCAGCGGGGATCGGGAACGGGTTGCCGAGGCACTGCGAGCGGTTCTCACCATGTCCGGTGGAGCAGGTAAGCTGATAAGCTGAAGTTGCTGGACCTCGGGACGGGAGCTCGCACACTACACGTCCATCCTGGAACGGCACCAGACCACGCCCCCATTGTGATGTTTGATATCCATCGGAATTGTATGGGTCAGGATTGAATGGTGTATGTACTACTTATGCCCGTTATAATGATTATCCTGTGACTGACATTGTTTGCCAGTGGAGATCTTTTTCCTCTAGCCTAGATATAAAATACCTTTCATTAACTGATGATGTAATGCAATATATGTCTATATTAAGATACACACTTTAGTGAAGCCTATAATGGATGTTTTTAGTGTATTGTGCAGGGCGGCACACCATTGCAATTTTAATTAGTTTAGAGCACTTGCAGGGTTATCCCAGCCAACTGCTAATTAGCGAATAGGTATTAGCACTTGTATTTTATTGAAACAATTAAGGGTGGGATGTGGCCCCATAAGTAAGCTAGTGTTTGCGAACTATTCCCCAGTTGTGAAGAAGTTCCTAGCAGAAAGGAACGAAACATGTAAACTCTTGGGAGTAGCACCCCCTCTACACCCCTTACCGAGTCACCCCTACAATGGCTCAGCAAGGCTCATCTTGCAGCCGTAACCACTGTGGTCTGGAGGATATCACATGCAGACTTTAACTGATCTAATATCAGGATATCCATCAACCTATACAGACCTACCTTATGCCCAGGTTCACACTGGGCTGCGGGAGTGAAGCCGTGCGAGTTCAGCTGAACTCGCATGATTTCACTATCGCTGGCAGTCCCGATTTCAGCCACGATTACAAAGACATCTGACACAGATGTCAATGTAAATCACGGCCGAAATCGCAAAAAGTAGTACAGAAACTACTTTTTGAAATCGGTGCAGCGCCGCAGATGCGGCGTCGCACCGATTAGGATGGTGCCATTGCCTGCAATTTGCGGCAAATATCGACGATTTGACATTTCAAATCGCATGTCAAATCGCACCAGTGTGAACCAGGGCTATAACAACTTTGGATTGGAGTCTACTTTATTCTACTCAGAGAGATACCAACTATAGCTTCACCTGTGTACCATCCTCATCTGTTTTGCTTCTAAGTCGTCTACTCAACACTATGGACATACACATATCGATCAATGGACAACAATCTCCGTGAGTGATGCCTAGCCACAAAAACAGTGAGTAATACTGCATATTCAACTGCTTGGATAAATCGCTGTGAACTCTGCTGTATTTCTAAACTACTTACCAACTAGGATTTTATCCAGTTATGTGGGATGCTTGGAAGGTTCTATCGCAAGTGACTACATAAATTACGAGCCCTTCAACAAATATTATATTTCTCCATAGAAGGTGATTACCCATATGAAGCGGGATACCAATCTATACGACCATAATGAACATCATGTTGAATTGCAGTCTTTATCCAGGTGATATCTAGCTTTGGATGTATCTCTGAATGTCCCTATATGGAAAGATTTTTTCACAGTGTTTGACACGCTCCTTATCCATTAACAACTTTGATCACACAGAGATTTGTTTGAGATTATATTTACATCATCCAGGGAGACTTTTATGGTCAAGACATCTCATCAATACTCTTTTTTACCTTTGGAGTTGTAACTGGCTAATTATTATTTTTTCTCCAATTGTCTGATATGGATGGCTTATCAATATACATATTTTCATTACCATTCATTCATGTGTTCCACCAGCTCTTGGGTTCCACCTAGGGATAGAGTTATAATTACCTGATTAAGGGATACACTGCCCTATGTAGGAACACTTTAGGGCAGGGGTCTCAAACTGGTGGCCCTCCAGCTGTTGCAGAACTACAATTCCCATGAGGCATTTCAAGGCTAAACAGTTACAAGCATGACTCCCATAGGCAGAGGCATGATGGGACTTGTAGTTCCGCAACAGCTGGTGGGCCGCAGGTTTGAGACCCCTGCTTTAGGGTGTTATATCTAGAATAGTGGCTCTGCATTTATGTAGGTGTATTTGGGGGGGTGTGAATTTGGGGGATATAGATATATATATATATATATATATATATATATTGTGAGGGGGTTAGCTCGGCAGCGGGTGTGTGTGACCCCCGGGATGGGCTCCCCACACAAAACAGGCCCAGCAAACGGAGGTTGTGGTTTTCAAAATCAAAAAAAAGGTGCGGTTTATTTTCTATTTACAGTGACAAAACACAGCAAAGCAAAAGAAACATAACCAAAATAAATCCTGGTCAAGTTGACCTCTGACTAAACATACAGGTTTCCTAACTAACAACTGGGATCAGCCTAGTGCTGTCCTAGTCCCTAAGTCCCTGGTTTTAAATGTCCAAGCAAATAGCCACACAGGCTTTGTCTCACCACACAGGGGTTCACTCTCCCTAGACAGTCCACACAGGTCTGGTTCCAGGCATGAGCTAACATCTAATGAAGCTGGGAGTTCTTATAGAGGCCTAAATGAGCTGACAAGCTTCAGCTGGCCTCATCAACTCCCTGTCTGTACGACGCCCAGCCCTCTCCCTAGAGGTATGAGTCATCCATGAGCCCACTAGCCTTATACAACTCTCCACCTAGTTGTATAAGTCGGCGTAAAGCCTGAATCTGGGCGAAATATATCTACCCCCCCGGATGCAACCAGGTGACTTTACCTTCCTGCTGTCACATACCCCCCTCTTGTTTTAACCTCGGGGTTGGAACACCAGCAATCAGGCATTCATGTACTCGAGACAAAGCATCCACATTCCCCATTTGAACGCCAGGGCGATGCTTTACTGTGAAGTTGAATTCCTGGAGGGCCAGGAACCACCTATTCACTCTTCTATTTGTTTCCTTGTTTTGAGCCATCCACTTTAACGGAGCATGATCCGTAACCATGTCAAAGTGCCTACCTAGCAGGTAGTACCGAAGGGAATCTAGAGCCCACTTCACCGCTAAACACTCCTTTTCAACGGTGGCGTAATTTACCTCATGGGACTTCAACTTCCTGCTGAGGTAAATGACTGGGTGCTCTTCCCCGTTCCAGACCTGGGACAATACTGCTCCTAACCCCACATCTGACGCATCACTTTGTACGACAAAGTCTTTAGAGAAGTCGGGTGAGTACAACACTGGCTGGCTACATAAGGCTTGTTTCAAGAATTGGAATGCTGCCTCAGCCTCGGGGGTCCATTTAATCATGACCGACCCTTTCCCCTTCGTCAGGTTGGTTAGGGGCACAGCCTTAGAAGCAAAGTGGGGAATGAATCGCCGATAATACCCAGCGATTCCCAGAAAGGCTCGTACCTGCTTCTTGCTGTTGGGACGTGGCCAACTCTGGATGGCCTCGACTTTGTTGAGTTGGGGTTTTATTACTCCCCTCCCAATGGTGTACCCAAGATATTTGGCCTCCTCCTGCCCAATGGTACACTTCTTGGGGTTAGCCGTAAACCCCGCTTCCCGAACAGAGTCCAGGACTGCTTGCACTTTTGGCAGATGTGAGGCCCAATCTGTGCTATGGACAATTACGTCATCCAGGTAAGCCGCAGCATACTTCCGATGGGGCCTCAGCATCTGGTCCATTTTCCGCTGGAATGTGGCCGGCGCATTCTGTAACCCGAACGGCATTCTTTTATATTGGAACGCCCCGTCTGGGGTTACAAATGCGGTTTTCTCTTTGGCCGACTTGGCCAGGGGGATTTGCCAATACCCTTTTGTGAGGTCAAGAGTCGTCATGTATCGGGCTGTTCCCAGCCGGTCGATCAACTCATCTATACGTGGCATGGGGTAGGTGTCAAATTTTGTAACTTTGTTCAACTGACGAAAATCGTTACAAAATCGCCAGCTCCCATCCGGTTTAGGCACCAACACGATGGGACTAGACCAATCACTTTGGGACTCCTCTATCACCCCTAAGTTCAGCATTTTCTGTACTTCCTCCCGTATTGCCTCCCGTCGAGCCTCTGGGATCCGATAGGGTTTTAACTTCACCCTTTCACCGGGCGAGGTAATTATGTCATGCTCTACCCCAGATGTTTGTCCCGGCAGCTCAGAGAATACCTCCTTGTTGCGAAGCACAAACTCCTTAACCTCCTGTTGTTGGGGTTGTGACAAGGTGGCTGCTATTCCAACCTCAGGAATCACGCAACCAGTTTGAGCTGGTGACCAAGTGTCTGCGACTAGGGACTCTCTATCCCTCCAGGCTTTCAACAGATTAACGTGATAGATCTGTTCGGGCTTTCGCCTTCCTGGTTGTCTGACCTTGTAATTCACTTCGCTCACTTTTTCCATTATCTCGTAGGGGCCTTGCCATTTGGCAAGGAATTTACTTTCAACCGTAGGGACAAGTACCAATATCCTATCCCCCGGGGAAAAGGTACGGGTCTTGGCTCCACGGTTGTACACTCTCTGCTGTGCCAACTGCGCTTGGGCCAAATGTTCCTTCACGATGGGCATTACCTGTGCAATTCGATCTTGCATCAGGGCGACATGCTCAATCACACTCCTGTGGGGAGAACTCTCACTTTCCCAAGTTTCCTTGGCAATATCCAACAGCCCTCTTGGGTGTCTCCCATACAGTAACTCAAAGGGGGAGAATCCCGTAGAGGATTGGGGCACCTCCCTAATAGCAAACATCAAATAAGGAAGTAAACAGTCCCAATCCTTTCCATCTCTATCCACCACTTTCTTCAACATTTGTTTTAGGGTTTTGTTGAATCTTTCAACCAGCCCATCGGTTTGGGGGTGATACACAGACGTACGCAATTGCGTCACTTTGAACAATTTACACAGCTCTTTCATAACCCGGGACATAAAGGGTGTACCTTGGTCCGTAAGCAGTTCTTTACAAATACCCACCCGGCTAAAAACAAGAGATAGCTCTTTGGCTATGGTTTTGGCCGAGGTATTTCGGAGAGGGATCGCTTCTGGATAACGGGTGGCATAGTCCATTATAACTAATATGTACTGGTGCCCCCTAGCGGACTTGATTATAGGACCTACCAAATCCATGGCGATCCTCTCAAACGGGACCTCAATGATGGGTAGAGGGACCAGCGGGCTACGGAAATGTGGCATCGGGGCCAACCTCTGACACACAGGGCAGGAGGAACAATAATTTTCTACGTCCTTCATCACCCCCGGCCAATAGAATCTCTGTAATACCCTCTCTCGGGTTTTCTCTGTCCCCAGATGACCTCCAAGAATGTGCCCATGGGCCAACTCCAACACCAACTTCCTGTAAGGTTTGGGCACCACAAGCTGCTCAACGGTTTCTTCTGCCCTTTTTGCCACCCGATACAGTAGGTCCTTCTCTACGCTGAAGTATGGGTAAGTGCAGGTATTATCTGGGTTCACTAACTCGCCATCTATTTTCACTACGTTTTCCCGTGCCTTTATTAGGGCGGGGTCTTTCAACTGTTCTGTGGCAAAGTTTTCCCTGTGAACCTCAAGATCAGAAAACTCCACAGACGGTAGGTTTTCGTCTGAGGAGGTGGGCTCCTCTCCAGTTTCTTGAGTCTCCCCTGCCAATACTGATAAGGGAAATTCCGGAGAGTCCTCACCACTCTCAGGGGAGTTCTGGCTATCACATTCCTGGTACATAGGGGCACCAGTGAGGGGCTCAGGATCATCCCACAGTTCCCAGAACTTCGGAAAATCCCTTCCCACAATGGCGTCATGCGGTAACTGAGATACTAAGCCCACTGGATGAGAGAGGGTACCTTTGGGGGTCTCGAAACACACTGTAGTCACTGGATACTCTCGGGTGTCCCCATGCACACAAATAACAGCTACCTTGCTATTCCCAGAGACCTCTGTTTTAACTAACTCAGCCTTTATCAGGGTCACAAGGCTACCTGAATCCAGCAATACCACAACATTTCTACCATTAACACACATTTTGCATAAATGTTTCTCAGTTCCTCGAATGGCAGTGCATGCGACTGTCGCACACAGCGACTGACGTCTGCCCGTCAGAAAGTCACACTGCATGGGTTCCTCCACAACCGGGCAATTGGCTGCAATATGTCCCGCTTGCCGGCAGCGGTAGCAAACGATCCTTCTTGCCGCCTCTTGAGCCGCAGATTTCTCAGGCTGTTCTCGCCAAACTTGGGGTAGAGCTCCCACCCTCTCACTCTCTCCACCCTCACCCCTTGGAATCCTCTTATCCGCCCCTGGGGATGGTCTGGTCTTAGGGTGGAAAGTCCGAGTGTCTCTGGAAGAGGCCGTCAGGTTCTCTGTAGCCAAGTATTTCTCCACACGATCCACAAGACTATCGGCCGTCTCTGGGTCTCCATGGCTTACCCACTTTTGGATGGCCGTAGGAAGAGCTCTCAAAAACCGATCCATTACAATACGTTCCACAATCTTTGGTGCGGACAAAGTCTCTGGCTGTAGCCACTTTCTGCTCAGGTGAATGAGATCATACATTTGAGACCTGGGGGGTTTTCCAAGCTGGAAAGTCCAGTTATGCACACGCTGAGCCCGGACAGCCTGGGTGACACCCAGCCTTGCCAATATTTCAGCTTTTAGCATCACATAGTCTTTTGCTTGGTTAGGCTCTAGGTCATAGTAAGCTTTCTGCGATTCACCAGTTAACAGAGGAGCCACCAGTCCAGCCCACTGCTCCTCAGGCCACTTTTCTCTTTCAGCGGTCCTTTCAAATGTGGTCAAAAATACCTCTGGATCATCCTCTCCAGTCATTTTTGTCAATAAACGACTCACCCCAAAGGACGCGGTATTAGTGGGACGGCTTTCCTCACTGGTCTGCGGACGTTGCTGCATTACTGCTTCCATCTGTTGTTGTAGTCTCTGCTCTTGCTTTTGCAACAGGTCTATGAAGCGGGCCTCAGATTGCTGCTGGGCTCGTTGCTGAGCCTCCAGACTCTGTTGCAAAGTTGCGTTTGTCTGCTGCTGGGCTGCAAGGCTCCTTTGCAAACCTGCATTTGTCTGCTGTTGATTGGCATTTGCTAGAGCCAGCTGCTTCAGTATCTCCTCCATGCTGGCTTAAAAAAAACTGCCACTGGTTCTCCACCAACTGTGAGGGGGTTAGCTCGGCAGCGGGTGTGTGTGACCCCCGGGATGGGCTCCCCACACAAAACAGGCCCAGCAAACGGAGGTTGTGGTTTTCAAAATCAAAAAAAAGGTGCGGTTTATTTTCTATTTACAGTGACAAAACACAGCAAAGCAAAAGAAACATAACCAAAATAAATCCTGGTCAAGTTGACCTCTGACTAAACATACAGGTTTCCTAACTAACAACTGGGATCAGCCTAGTGCTGTCCTAGTCCCTAAGTCCCTGGTTTTAAATGTCCAAGCAAATAGCCACACAGGCTTTGTCTCACCACACAGGGGTTCACTCTCCCTAGACAGTCCACACAGGTCTGGTTCCAGGCATGAGCTAACATCTAATGAAGCTGGGAGTTCTTATAGAGGCCTAAATGAGCTGACAAGCTTCAGCTGGCCTCATCAACTCCCTGTCTGTACGACGCCCAGCCCTCTCCCTAGAGGTATGAGTCATCCATGAGCCCACTAGCCTTATACAACTCTCCACCTAGTTGTATAAGTCGGCGTAAAGCCTGAATCTGGGCGAAATATATCTACCCCCCCGGATGCAACCAGGTGACTTTACCTTCCTGCTGTCACAATATATATATATATATATATTGTGAGGGGGTTAGCTCGGCAGCGGGTGTGTGTGACCCCCGGGATGGGCTCCCCACACAAAAACAGGCCCAGCAGACGGAGGTTGTGGTTTTCAAAATCAAAAAGGTGCGGTTTATTTTCTATTTACAGTGACAAAAACACAGCAAAGCAAAAGAAACATAAACAAAATAAATCCTGGTCAATTTGACCTCTGACTAAACATACAGGTTTCCTAACTAACAACTGGGATCAGCCTAGTGCTGTCCTAGTCCCTAAGTCCCTGGTTTTAAATGTCCAAGCAAATAGCCACACAGGCTTTGTCTCACCGCACAGGGGTTCACTCTCCCTAGACAGTCCACACAGGTCTGGTTCCAGGCATGAGCAAACATCTAATGAAGCTGGGAGTTCTTATAGAGGCCTAAATGAGCTGACAAGCTTCAGCTGGTCTCATCTCCCTAGAGGTATGAGTCATCCATGAGCCCACTAGCCCCAGCTGGGCTTATACAACTCTCCACCTAGTTGTATAAGTCGGCGTAAAGCCTGAATCTGGGCGAAATATATCTACCCCCCTGGATGCAACCAGGTGACTTTACCTTCCTGCTGTCACATACCCCCCCCCCTCTTGTTTTAACCTCGGGGTTGGAACACCAGCAATCAGGCATTCATGTACTCGAGACAAAGCATCCACATTCCCCATTTGAACGCCAGGGCGATGCTTTACTGTGAAGTTGAATTCCTGGAGGGCCAGGAACCACCTATTCACTCTTCTATTTGTTTCCTTGTTTTGAGCCATCCACTTTAACGGAGCGTGATCCGTAACCATGTCAAAGTGCCTACCTAGCAGGTAGTACCGAAGGGAATCTAGAGCCCACTTCACCGCTAAACACTCCTTTTCAACGGTGGCGTAATTTACCTCATGGGACTTCAACTTCCTGCTGAGGTAAATGACTGGGTGCTCTTCCCCGTTCCAGACCTGGGACAATACTGCTCCTAACCCCACATCTGACGCATCACTTTGTACGACAAAGTCTTTAGAGAAGTCAGGTGAGTACAACACTGGCTGGCTACATAAGGCTTGTTTCAAGAATTGGAATGCTGCCTCAGCCTCGGGGGTCCATTTAATCATGACCGACCCTTTCCCCTTCGTCAGGTTGGTTAGGGGCACAGCCTTAGAAGCAAAGTGGGGAATGAATCGCCGATAATACCCAGCGATTCCCAGAAAGGCTCGTACCTGCTTCTTGCTGTTGGGACGTGGCCAACTCTGGATGGCCTCGACTTTGTTGAGTTGGGGTTTTATTACTCCCCTCCCAATGGTGTACCCAAGATATTTGGCCTCCTCCTGCCCAATGGTACACTTCTTGGGGTTAGCCGTAAACCCCGCTTCCCGAACAGAGTCCAGGACTGCTTGCACTTTTGGCAGATGTGAGGCCCAATCTGTGCTATGGACAATTACGTCATCCAGGTAAGCCGCAGCATACTTCCGATGGGGCCTCAGCATCTGGTCCATTTTCCGCTGGAATGTGGCCGGCGCATTCTGTAACCCGAACGGCATTCTTTTATATTGGAACGCCCCGTCTGGGGTTACAAATGCGGTTTTCTCTTTGGCCGACTTGGCCAGGGGGATTTGCCAATACCCTTTTGTGAGGTCAAGAGTCGTCATGTATCGGGCTGTTCCCAGCCGGTCGATCAACTCATCTATACGTGGCATGGGGTAGGTGTCAAATTTTGTAACTTTGTTCAACTGACGAAAATCGTTACAAAATCGCCAGCTCCCATCCGGTTTAGGCACCAACACAATGGGACTAGACCAATCACTTTGGGACTCCTCTATCACCCCTAAGTTCAGCATTTTCTGTACTTCCTCCCGTATTGCCTCCCGTCGGGCCTCTGGGATCCGATAGGGTTTTAACTTCACCCTTTCACCGGGCGGGGTAATAATGTCATGCTCTACCCCAGATGTTTGTCCCGGCAGCTCAGAGAATACCTCCTTGTTGCGAAGCACAAACTCCTTAACCTCCTGTTGTTGGGGTTGTGACAAGGTGGCTGCGATTCCAACCTCAGGAATCACGCAACCAGTTTGAGCTGGTGACCAAGTGTCTGCGACTAGGGACTCTCTATCCCTCCAGGCTTTCAACAGATTAACGTGATAGATCTGTTCGGGCTTTCGCCTTCCTGGTTGTCTGACCTTGTAATTCACTTCGCTCACTTTTTCCATTATCTCGTAGGGGCCTTGCCATTTGGCAAGGAATTTACTTTCAACCGTAGGGACCAGTACCAGTATCCTATCCCCCGGGGAAAAGGTACGGGTCTTGGCTCCACGGTTGTACACTCTCTGCTGTGCTAACTGCGCTTGGGCCAAATGTTCCTTCACGATGGGCATTACCTGTGCAATTCGGTCTTGCATCAGGGCGACATGCTCAATCACACTCCTGTGGGGAGAACTCTCACTTTCCCAAGTTTCCTTGGCAATATCCAACAGCCCTCTTGGGTGTCTCCCATACAGTAACTCAAAGGGGGAGAATCCCGTAGAGGATTGGGGCACCTCCCTAATAGCAAACATCAGATAAGGAAGTAGACAGTCCCAATCCTTTCCATCTCTATCCACCACTTTCTTAAACATTTGTTTTAGGGTTTTGTTGAATCTCTCAACCAGCCCATCGGTTTGGGGGTGATACACAGATGTACGTAATTGCGTCACTTTGAACAATTTACATAGCTCCTTCATAACCCGGGACATAAAGGGTGTACCTTGGTCCGTAAGCAGTTCTTTACAAATACCCACCCGGCTAATCACAAGAGATAGCTCTTTGGCTATGGTTTTGGCCGAGGTATTTCGGAGAGGGATCGCTTCTGGATAACGGGTGGCATAGTCCATTATAACTAATATGTACTGGTGCCCCCTAGCGGACTTGATTATAGGACCTACCAAATCCATGGCGATCCTCTCAAACGGGACCTCAATGATGGGTAGAGGGACCAGTGGGCTACGGAAATGTGGCATCGGGGCCGACCTCTGACACACAGGGCAGGAGGAACAATAATTTTCTATGTCCTTCATCACCCCCGGCCAATAGAATCTCTGTAATACCCTCTCTCGGGTTTTCTCTGTCCCCAGATGACCTCCAAGAATGTGCCCATGGGCCAACTCCAACACCAACTTCCTGTACGGTTTGGGCACCACAAGCTGCTCAACGGTTTCTTCTGCCCTTTTTGCCACCCGATACAGTAGGTCCTTCTCTACGCTGAAGTATGGGTAAGTGCAGGTATTATCTGGGTTCACTAACTCGCCATCTATTTTCACTACGTTTTCCCGTGCCTTTATTAGGGCGGGGTCTTTCAACTGTTCTGTGGCAAAGTTTTCCCTGTGAACCTCAAGATCAGAAAACTCCACAGACGGTAGGTTTTCGTCTGAGGAGGTGGGCTCCTCTCCAGTTTCTTGAGTCTCCCCTGCCAATACTGACAAGGGAAATTCCGGAGAGTCCTCACCACTCTCAGGGGAGTTCTGGCTATCACATTCCTTTTACATAGGGGCACCAGTGGGGGGCTCAGGATCATCCCACAGTTCCCAGAACTTCGGAAAATCCCTTCCCACAATGGCGTCATGCGGTAACTGAGATACTAAGCCCACTGGATGAGAGAGGGTACCTTTGGGGGTCTCGAAACACACTGTAGTCGCTGGATACTCTCGGGTGTCCCCATGCACACAAATAACAGCTACCTTGCTATTCCCAGAGACCTCTGTTTTAACTAACTCAGCCTTTATCAGGGTCACAAGGCTACCTGAATCCAGCAATACCACAACATTTCTACCATTAACACACATTTTGCATAAATGTTTCTCAGTTCCTCGAATGGCAGTGCATGCGACTGTCGCACAAAGTGACTGACGTCTGCCCGTCAGAAAGTCACACTGCATGGGTTCCTCCACAACCGGGCAATTTGCTGCAATATGTCCCGCTTGCCGGCAGCGGTAGCAAACGATCCTTCTTGCCGCCTCTTGAGCCGCTGATTTCCCAGGCTGTTCTCGCCAAACTTGGGGTAGAGCTCCCACCCTCTCACTCTCTCCACCCTTACCCCTTGGAATCCTCTTATCCGCCCCTGGGGATGGTCTGGTCTTAGGGTGGAAAGTCAGAGTGTCTCTGGAAGAGGCCGTCAGGTTCTCTGTAGCCAAGTATTTCTCCACACGATCCACAAGACCATCGGCCGTCTCTGGGTCTCCATGGCTTACCCACTTTTGGATGGCAGTAGGAAGAGCTCTCAAAAACCGATCCATTACAACACGTTCCACAATCTTTGGTGCGGACAAAGTCTCTGGCTGTAGCCACTTTCTGCTCAGGTGAATGAGATCATACATTTGAGACCTGGGGGGTTTTCCAAGCTGGAAAGTCCAGTTATGCACACGCTGAGCCCGGACAGCCAGGGTGACACCCAGCCTTGCCAATATTTCAGCTTTTAGCATCACATAGTCTTTTGCTTGGTTAGGCTCTAGGTCATAGTAAGCTTTCTGCGATTCACCAGTTAACAGAGGAGCCACTAGTCCAGCCCACTGCTCCTCAGGCCACTTTTCTCTTTCAGCGGTCCTTTCAAATGTGGTCAAAAATACCTCTGGATCATCCTCTCCAGTCATTTTTGTCAATAAACGACTCACCCCAAAGGACGCGGTATTAGTGGGACGGCTTTCCTCACTGGTCTGCGGACGTTGCTGCATTACTGCTTCCATCTGTTGTTGTAGTCTCTGCTCTTGCTTCTGCAACAGGTCTATGAAGCGGGCCTCAGATTGCTGCTGGGCTTGTTGCTGAGCCTCCAGACTCTGTTGCAAAGTTGCGTTTGTCTGCTGCTGGGCTGCAACGCTCTGTTGATGAGCTTGCTGCTGGGCTGCGAAGTTCTGTTGTTGAGCTGCAAGGCTCTGTTGATGAGCTGCAAGGCTCTTTTGCAAACCTGCATTTGTCTGCTGTTGATTGGCATTTGCTAGAGCCAGCTGTTTCAGTATCTCCTCCATGCTGGCTTAAAAAAAACTGCCACTGGTTCTCCACCAACTGTGAGGGGGTTAGCTCGGCAGCGGGTGTGTGTGACCCCCGGGATGGGCTCCCCACACAAAAACAGGCCCAGCAGACGGAGGTTGTGGTTTTCAAAAACAAAAAGGTGCGGTTTATTTTCTATTTACAGTGACAAAAACACAGCAAAGCAAAAGAAACATAAACAAAATAAATCCTGGTCAATTTGACCTCTGACTAAACATACAGGTTTCCTAACTAACAACTGGGATCAGCCTAGTGCTGTCCTAGTCCCTAAGTCCCTGGTTTTAAATGTCCAAGCAAATAGCCACACAGGCTTTGTCTCACCGCACAGGGGTTCACTCTCCCTAGACAGTCCACACAGGTCTGGTTCCAGGCATGAGCAAACATCTAATGAAGCTGGGAGTTCTTATAGAGGCCTAAATGAGCTGACAAGCTTCAGCTGGTCTCATCAACTCCCTGTCTGCACGACGCCCCACACTCTCCCTAGAGGTATGAGTCATCCATGAGCCCACTAGCCCCAGCTGGGCTTATACAACTCTCCACCTAGTTGTATAAGTCGGCGTAAAGCCTGAATCTGGGCGAAATATATCTACCCCCCTGGATGCAACCAGGTGACTTTACCTTCCTGCTGTCACAATATATATAGAGGATTTGTCTTCCTTTCAGGGAGATATATTCCAGCTAGTCATCCATGTATGCCGTCAGTGCAATTATTCATGGGGATGTTCTGGTTTTGATTCCCTATATTAGATAGGGGACCAGGACCCCCCCAAGCCATACCAGGCCCTTTAAGTCTGGTATGGATTTTAAGTGGTATCCCACGGCCCAAAAAAACGGCGTGGGACCCCCCAAATTCCCTATCAGACCCTTATATGAGCATGCAGCCTGGCAGGCCAGGAAAAGGGGGGAAGAGCGAGTGTTCCTCCCTCCTGAACTATACCAGGCCACATGCCCTCAAAATGGGGGGGCACATTGGGGCAGGGGGGCTCTGTCCTCTGATGGATACAAGTGCCTCTTCCCCACAAGCCTGGCCGGTGGTTGTGGGGGTCTGCAGGCAGGGGGCTTATCAACATGGGGACAATATGCCATGGAGTGGGGACCCCCTGCCTCAAAGCATCCCCATGTTGAGGGCATGTGGCCTAGTTTGGTTCAGGAGGGTGGAGCTCGCTTGTCCCCCCCTTTACTGACCTTCCCGGCAGCATGCTCAGATGAGGGTCTGGTATGGATTTTGGGGGGAACCCCACGCTGTTTTTTTTTTTTGGCGTGGGGTTCCTCTTAAAAATCATACCAGACCCAACAGGCCGGGTATAGAATGAGGGACCAAGCCATTTCCCCTCCAATGCCTTGGCAATTTTTCTATCCCCCAGAATTTTAGGCCCTTGGGGTCACGGTGGTGACATCTCCTGAAGTGACGGGAAACACTATGGGTTTTTACCCCCTTTTGATATTACTGACATGTTCCCCAATGCGTACATGCAGTGCTCGGGATGTGCGCCCCACATATTGGAGACCACAGTCACATTCCAACATATAGACCACTCCTTCTGTTGTACATGTGATAAGTTGCTTAATCTTGTATTCCATCTGTGTGACTGTGGAACTAAATGTCTTGCGCTTTTTTATGTTATTTTTAGCATGTTTGCACGTTGCACAGCGACCGCATGCATAGAACCCCGACATAAATTCAAAAAGCCTGGGTTGTGCCAAAATAGGCGGATCAATGACACCAGGAGCTATGCTGTCACGAAGACATGGGGCTTTACGGTATATAAATTGGGGACGTTCAGGCATAACAGGGCCCAAAATGCGATCATATTTGAGGATGGGTATACGAAGAAGGTGCAAAATAAATGGCCCAAAAATTGCACTTCTCGGCGCCTCGGTGCTAAGTTGCTAGTCCTGAATATCACTCCTCCAACTCTGCAGTCAAGAGGGAGATATAGGGTAAAGATATTACAGCCCAAAAAATTATCAAGGTAATTAAAACGATGATAAATATATAAATGAAGCAGCTATTTAAATATATACGAATGAGAACCTCATACATATAAAAGATAATAAAATGCAAATATCATATCAGAAAAAAACTAGAACATATAGTCCATATGATAAACAGCGCTGGTAAAGGATAAGTGTCCAAAAGCACATAAGGCACTTGAGTGATGACTATGCAACAGTCTAACTAAGAGTGAAGTTTCTTCTGTGGATACGGTCTGTAGTGCACCCTACACCAAATCCCAAATCTTCACCACGAGTGAGGCACGCTCCCCCTCTGGGGTACAAACTCACCACAAAGATGAAAAAGATAAGCCTTTTAATCTGTAGGTAGTCTCACTCCAACTTCGGTCATCACCACCAGGGTAGTAAGGGTTAAAATCCTCAAGAAGACATATAAGGACATAGAAGCACCAAATAGTGTAATATTGCTTTAATAAAGAAATCCCCCAATACAAAGTCCCTGTGTCAAATGCACGTACATAAAAATCACTTGTAAAAGCACAAAAAGTATAGAGTGTATTCACCGCTCTTCTGTCCCAAGAGGGCGCCCGTGTTGCAAACGTGGCGCTGCAGTATTCCTTCCGGATCTGGGACAGCTGGCCGTGGAGCTCACTCTGTACTTCCTAGTTACAGAGACGCTGCGGTATCTAGGCCCTGACCGGTTTCGTCACAAGCACCTCATACAGCGGCTGCACGGGTACCAGCACACTAGTTCTACAGCACAAGGCACCGGGAACATGCGGTGAGTTTGTACCCCAGAGGGGGAGCGTGCCTCACTCGTGGTGAAGATTTGGGATTTGGTGTAGGGTGCACTACAGACCGTATCCACAGAAGAAACTTCACTCTTAGTTAGACTGTTGCATAGTCATCACTCAAGTGCCTTATGTGCTTTTGGACACTTATCCTTTACCAGCGCTGTTTATCATATGGACTATATGTTCTAGTTTTTTTCTGATATGATATTTGCATATTTGAGGATGGGCCAATGCTTGGCAATTATCTTTTCAAATTTTTTATGCTGGATGTAATCCATGATGATATTGTAACCACTTGCATCACCCTGAGTGACAGAACCAGCAGGTTTATCAGCCACAATAGCCCCCCCTGTCCATGACCCTTACCCATTCAATCTCCTTATCAATATTCTCAGGAGTATAACCCTTTTGCTTGAACCTAGTTGCTAAGATCTGAGATTGGGCAAGAAAGTCAGACTCCAATGTACAATTACGGCGGAGTCTGATAAATTGCCCCCTTGGTATGTTACACAACCATAATCTATGGTGGCTACTAGATAATGGTATATAACCATTCCGATCCATTGTTTTGAAATGGTTTCTGGTGTGAAAACTACCATCTTGCTTGAAAATCTCCAGATCCAAGAAAGTTATTTGATTGTGATCAACATTCCAGGTTAACAAGATGTTTTTGTTATTACCATTCAGCTTGTCCATAAACAGCTGGAGACTGGGCATATCACCCTCCCAAACCATAACCAGGTGATATATATAGCGTTTATAACAACGTAGCTGCGATGGGCGATCTCGGAAAACCGCCTCTTCCTCCCAGTGGGCCATAAACAAATTGGCCACACTGGGAGCAAAACGAGCGCCCATCGCAACTCCGCATAGCTGTAAATAGTAGTCCTTGTCAAACCAGAAGTAATTCTTGGAGAGACAGAACTCCAAACTATCCACCATAAATTGTACATGGTCAGGAGCAAAATCAGTTCCTGCCAATGCCCACCTAACAGAAGCAATGGCTGCATCATGATCTATAATCGCATGGAATTCGGTGGAGCAATTGAAAGGAGTTTAATTTTTTTGTGCCAAGCTGATATGTGTCGTTTGGAGGTTGGAGGCTGAATGATTGGATGCCATCTGCTCTATTATATGCCCTGTGACCTCTTGCAGGTCGAATTACTGAGGTAAGAGGTCACTCTGTGTGCGGTGGAGGGATTCCTTTCTGGTCAACTTGTTGTGATCCACATCGCATGCTTCATTCACCATTCACCCTTTATGGACCGTTGCCTCTGTTTTATTACATGGACTTTTAATATTTATTTTCTTTTGCACTGCACTCTTTTAGTTATTTAGACTAAGGGGACCCCCCAGGCACTATATTTAAAGGATTTTTTTCATTTTCATTGTTTCGCTTTAACCATTTTAAACTACTTGCCAACCAGCCGCCATTGTTATAAGTCGGCAGGTTGGTTCCACTGAGAGAATCGCTGCAGCTATATGATGGTCACTTTAAGGGCTATAGGGGCATGCGTGCGATGCACGTGGCCCGCGCCCGCAATGTCAGCAGGCGACCTGCGATCACTCCCCAGAGAGTTAGAATGGGGTCTGTCAATGTAAACAGACAGATCCCCGTTCTGTCAGGGAAGTAGAGAGTAGGGATGAGCCAAACACCCTGGTTCGGTTCGCAGCAGAACATGCGAACAGGCAAAAAGTTAATTTGAACATGCAAACACTGTTAAAGTCTATGGGACACGAACGTGAAAAATCAAAAGTGCTAATTTTAAAGGTTAATATGTAAGTTATTGCCATAAAAAGTGTTTGAGGATGCGGGTCCTGCCCCAGGGGACATGTATCAATGCAAAAAAAGTTTTAAAAACTGATTTTTTTTCGGGAGCAGTGATTTTAATAATGCTTACAGTTAAACAATAAAAATTAAATATTTCTTTAAATATCGTGCCTGGGGGTGTCTAAAGTAACTAGATAATGGTAAAGTGGCGCAGTTTTCCTGTGTTTAGAACGATACCACAGAAAACTGACATTTCTAAAGGAAAAAAAGTTGTTCAAAACTGCTTGCGGCTGTAATGTAGTGTCGGGTCCCGGCAATATAGATGAAAATCATTGAGAAAAATGGCATGGGTTCCCCCCCCCAGTCCATTACCAGGCCCTTTGGGTATGGTATGGATATTAAGGCACCCAATTTTTTTTAAATGGCATGGGGGTATATATACTATACGGCCTGCCCTATATACTCTGCAGAAAATTGGGCCTTTGGTAGTGGTGGTGCCACAACACTGTAAACCCTGACAGTTAATCTTGGTGGGTGCAGGAATGGGCCCTGCTGTGGAATTATAGATCAATAATTATAATTACATGCCACTGTTAAACAGTGGTAGGAAAAATTGGGCCATTGGTGGTGGTGCCACAACACTGTAAGCCCTCACAGTTACCCTTGGTGGGTGCAGGAACCGGCCCTGCTGTAAAATATTAGATCAATAATTGTAATTACATGCCCCTGTTAAACAGGTGCAGAAAAATTGGGCCTTTGGTGGTGGTGCCACAACACTGTAACCCCTCACATTTACTCTTGGTGGGCGCAGGAACGGGCCCTGCTGTGAAATATTAGATCAATAATTGTAATTATATGCCCCTGTTAAACAGGGGCAGACAAATTGGGCCTTTGGTGGTGGTGGTGGTGCCACAAAACTGTAAGCCCTCACAGTTACTCTTGATCTTACCTTTATTTTTATTTATTTTTATTTTTTTTCCCAAAAACAGTTTATTGAAATGTAAAAAGCATTTACAGATATCTTGAACAATAGTAGTACAATAAGGTATTAATACAACCACAGAACATGGATGAATAACATGTGTCACATACAATTCAACTTGCGGGTAGTGAAAATGAAATGGCTATGTGCATCCTTCATGAACTAGGCCGTGTTGGGGTGGGCTACCTTAATTCAAGGTAGTTGTGGGGTCTAGTCAAAGTCCACTACCATTGACGGGGATAGATCTTGTCGGTAGGTTAGAGCTAGGTAGGTTCACGGATGCCGTTATGGACTTTTGGTCTGTGTGGGAGGGAAAGGCCAACAGGTGCAATATGGCAGAAAGGGAGGGAAGGAGCTATAAACAGGTTTATTTCGTTGAGAGTGTATGAATGCGGGAGTGTAGGCTGGAGCTATGTTAGTGGTTGTATTGTACAGAAGCTTGTGGATGAGAAAGTAGGAGGGGGTAAGTGGTGGAAGGAGAAGGGGTGGGGTGGGGATCGAGGGGAGGGGAGTGAGGCAGGAAGGGATGGCGTTGGCAGGGGGTCTGTCTCTGACTTCCCCGACCCCTTGGGGTGTTCAAGGGGCGTGTTATGAGAAACTAGGGGCGGATCTGTATAGGGGGAGATATAGGAGGACAGAGGTGTCTTTGTAAGGTTTAGGGTTAAGGGGAGATCCTGGCACGTCGTAGATTTTTAATGACAATTCTCAGAGGAGTAATTTATCCTTTGTCAGGGTTCAGGGAGTTTGCAAATTCTGGGGTCGTTTTATAGTGTAACCAGCAGGCCCATTTTTTACTAAATGATGACGGAGTCTCTCTTGCAATATGTATAAGATTTTCCATTTCCTCAATTTTGCATATTCTGTTAAACCATTCTTTTATGGTTGGTTGGTGAGTAGATTTCCAGTGTATAGGGATACACTGCTTTGCCGCATTGATCATGTGCATTGCTAGGGATTTGTGATAGGAATTGTGCGACAGGGGTGAATGGTGTAGAAGGAATTGAGAAGGGGAAAGGTCCAAATGATATGAGGTGACTCGAGAGGTTATATGGCATACCTTTTCCCAGAAGTCTTTTAGAGATGGACAGGACCACCAGATATGGAGAAGGGTTCCCCTTTCCCGGAGACATCTCCAGCAAACCTCTGGGATTGTGGGATTATATTTATGTAGAAGGGTGGGCGTGCGGTACCATCTAGATTGGATCTTAAAGCCGTTTTCCTGGGTCGACACATTCGTCGACCCTTTATGTATGTTGAGGAAAATTAGTTCCCATTGTTCCGCTGAAAGAGATACCGAGAGGTCTGACTCCCAGTTCTTACAGGCTAAGGTCTCGTTAGCTTTCATCTCGGCGAAGAGGAGTTCATGTGTGGTAGAAACTAGATGAGATTGGGGTGTCGTTTGGATACATAGCTTTTCGAAAGGGGTGAGTTCTCTGGAGCATTGTATATTCTTGTTAAGGGATTTTAGAAAATGAGCAATTAAAATATATGTCCAAGGGGGAATGGGTGGCTTGTTTAGTTGGGAGGAGAGTTGGGATGTAGACAATAGTTTGCCCCGGAGGAAGAACTGATGTGATCTAATTGGGCTCTGTGTCCAGTTATCGGTAAGAAACTTTGCGTGCATACCTGGTGGGAACCCAGGGTTCATTTTTACAGATGTCAGTGGGCCGGGAATCGAAGATATGGGTGATCGGTAGCAAAGCTTTTTGAAGCATTGCAAGGTTGGGCCTATAAGTGGGTGTACGTGTAATTCAGAGGGGACGTGGGGTGAGAGTAACCATGGGAGAGACTCCAAAGGGAGAGCAGAAAAAGATGCTTCTAGGGAAACCCAATCTTTGTGGAGAGATTGAGTATTCCAGTCCACTATCCTGGTAAGGTGTGTAGCAGTGTAATAATTGAGAAGGTTGGGGAGGCCTATGCCCCCAAGTCTTTTAGGTCGGGTGAGCTGCGTAAAGCTAATTCTGGGTCTACGGTTCCCCCATAAGAATTTAGTGCATATGTTTCTATAAGATTTAAAAAAGGCCGGAGGTATATGTATAGGGATCGCCTGCAATATATAGAGTATTCTCGGGAGGGCATTCATTTTGAGGATCGCCGCTCTGCCAAACCAAGAGAAAAGCGGTTTGTTCCATGTTTCAAGATCAGAGGATATTCTGTGTAGGATAGGAACATGGTTTTTAGCGTAGAGGTTTGAGAGTTTGGAAGGGAGTTGTATCCCTAGGTATGTGATGGAATCATGTTTCCATTGGAACGGGAAGTTAGCCTTACATTGATCAACTATGTGTTGAGGTAATGTTATATTAAGGGCAAAGGATTTCGAGAAATTAATTTTAAGGTGGGAGAGGAACTGAAATTGTTTAAATTCAGAAAGAAGGTTTGGTAGGGAGATCAGTGGGTTCGACAGGAACAACAAAATATCGTCTGCGAAAGCAGCGTATTTATATTCTCTTTTGGAGGAACTTATACCTTGGATATCTGGGTTGTATGTCAGTTTACGGAGGAATGGTTCAAGTGTGAGTACAAAGAGGATGGGGGACAGGGGGCAGCCCTGTCTTGTGCCATTTCCGATGGGAAAGGCGTCCTACAGAGTATTGTTGACCCGTACCTTAGCAGATGGTCCCGTGTATAGTGACAGGATTAGGCCTAACATATATTGGCCCAATCCTATGGCCCTCAGAACCGCTGTCATATAGTCCCAAGCTACTCTGTCGAACGCCTTCTCCGCATCGAGTGACAAAAACAGGCCTTTTTGGGTTGTCTGTGTCATAAGGTGGTGTAAGTTTATTGCTTTAACAGTGTTGTCCCTGGCTTCACGTCCAGGGATAAAGCCGGTCTGGTCATGAGAGATTAAGGAAGGGAGAAGCGGTAAGAGTCTGTTTGCCAAAATCTTAGAAAAGATTTTGACATCTACATTCAATAATGAGATTGGTCTATAATTTCCCGTTTGGGTGGGGTCCTTATCTTCTTTGGGGATAACAACGATATGTGCTTCTAACATTTCGCTTTTGAAAGGATTTGTGGGAGAGAGTGTATTGAAGGCGTCAAGGAAGGGTTGTTGAAGAAGGTCTGAGAATGTCTTGAAATATACGGCGGAAAGACCATCAGGTCCCGGGCTCTTACCAGGCTTAAGTTGTTTTAAAGCTTTTTTCCATTCCTGAATAGAGATCGGGGATTCCAGAATCGTGGTGGTGTCAGTGGGGAGCTTTCCTGGAGCAAATTGGTCTAAGAACGAGTTAATATCATTGGGTCTGTCATTCGATAAGGTAGTAGGGGGTTCGGATTTATCTAGATTATATAGGGACGAGTAGTACTTCTCAAACTCTCTGGCTATGTCATTGTTATTCGTGAGAGTCTTACCCGTGGGGGATTGTATGTGGTGTATCGTATTAGCAGCCCTTTTCTTGCGTAAGGCTTGAGCAAGAAGATGGCCACTTTTGTTGCCGAATTCGTAAAAAAGTTTCTGAGATAGAGTGTATTTCTTCCTGAGGTGATGGCCCAATTCTTCCTGAATGAGTGTACGAGTCTCTAGTAGTTCTACGAGGGTTTGCTGGGCCAGGTTTCGTTTGTGTAGTGCTTCTAGTTTATTAAGTTTGGAAAAGAGATCAGCCAGTTTGGCCCGTTTTTCCTTTCTAATTGCGGCCCCCAGGGAAATCAATTTCCCTCGGACAACACATTTGTGAGCCGCCCACTGAGTAAGTTTAGAAATGTCCGGGGTGTTGTTCTCAGTGAAATAATTGCTTAGGCAAGTTTGAATCTCTAATTCTTTGGTTTTGTCTGTCAGGATGGAAGGGTCTAGTCTCCAAATTTGCGAGCGGTATACTTTTTCAGGGAAAGTGAGGGTCATTGAGATAGGGTGGTGGTCCGAGAAGGTCATCGGTTCGACGGTTGCTGCTTTCAGGGACGGGAGATCCTGTTGGGTAAGAAATATGTAGTCTAGTCGTGAATATTTGTTATGTGGGGCGGAGAAGAATGTAAAATCCTTTACGTTCGGGTGTAAGGTGCGCCATGTGTCGTGGAGCAAGAGTTCTTGGAAACATTTTCTGATTTGTCGGAGCGCCCTGTATGGTAGGTGGGATTTCCCCGACGAGGTGTCTAAAAGGGGGTTCAGGGGTACATTGAGATCCCCTCCCAGTATAAGAATACCCTCTTGGAAATTGGTTAGGTGTCTTGTTACAGCCCTAAAAAAGGGAACTTGGGACGAGTTGGGGCTGTATATGTTAGCCAAAGTGATTGGTTTGTTCCTGAGTGTCCCTTTTAGGAAGATATACCTGCCTAGTTCGTCAAGGTGAGTGTCTGTAATTTGGATGGGAAGGTTTTTGGAAATGATTATGGAGACTCCTTTGGATTTCGAGATAGGTGAGGTGGCATGGAAACTATGGGGGAAGAGGCGATTAGTCATGTTGGGAACTGATTTCTTACAAAAGTGGGTTTCCTGTAAGAAGATTATGTCAGCTTTCATGCTGCGCATGAGGGAAAAGAGTTGTGTTCGCTTTTCAGGTATGTTCAGTCCTTTGGCGTTAAGGGAGACTACCTTTAGGGACAGGTTGGCGCCTCGGACATTATCGGGGCTCATGTTGGTAGTAGAGGTTTAAGCGAGTGGGGGGCGGGAGGATATGGGGAAGTCAGAGACGGGAGGAAAAGAAAGGGGGGGGTTATGCGGATGGGGAGAAGGGAAGATGTGGGGTAGGTGAGGTTAGGACGTTGAGGAGGAAGATAACCAGGGAGGAAGGAGGGGACAGGTAGGGGGATTGGGTATTATACCGGGTGTGGGACTTGACCTGCAAGCCCACCAATTAGGAGTGGGGGTACCGGTGAGGTTCAGCGGTGTCTACCAGAGTCCGCTGTGTGTGAGAGCGGTAGGTGGAGTTCAACTAGAGAGAGGTGAGGTCTGCGTCTCTCTATGAGGTCTTAAGGATAACAGACGCTGCTGATTGTTAGCGTCATCTATGGCTCATTTTGGTGTCAGAGGAGTAATCTTGTTGTATAGATGACGGACAGGTCATCCTATAAGGACATGGTGAGAGGGTGATTCGTAGGTGACGTCAGGGCTGTGTGTAACGGCTTATTCTCATAAAGCATGAAGGCTGTGGAGTTGTAAGGGCATTTATTCGGCAATTAGAGGAGGATGTTTAGCATTGTGTAATCTGGGGGTTTGTGTGGAAGAGGGGGATAAGAAATTAAGTGTATTGCTCAAATTTCAGATGTCACATGACAGAGGATAGGGGGCATATACTTTGGTTTAGAGGAATATGCAGGGAACAGAGTCAGTAACATGGTGAATTAGTTAAAACAGAACAGAACAGAACGTACAGCTTGCGTTACCGTGAACAAGTATGCATCTGCAGTTATGGCTGACATCAAAAATCCAAATATGGATAACATTGCAAACAAAACATAGTAAACAAAAACATAGTAAACAAAATCATACCCAGGGGTTAAGGACAGGCTGTCTAAATCCGAGGGGGGCACGCCCACTCCCAAACCTGAGAATGGATTCTACCCGACATCCACGTAGGCCACACACCTGTGCATGTCCCCCTCGGATCCCCGACCACCCTCAGTGCTGTAAAGCAGAAAATTCAGGAGTTAGGAGCTAGTAGGGCCTGTGGGGAGAAAGACAGCACATAATGCAATCGGGGGATTATATATCGACATGTCATTAGCTGCATTGGAGTAGATAGGAGAATGTAGGAAGAAGGCTTCAATAGAAAAAGGGTACAGCCGATGAGCAAGAATGAATACAGTGTGAGGAGAAGGAGGAAAAGACAATCAGTGCGGGAGAAGGTAGTCTCTGACCCGACATAAGGAAGTTAGGGCGACCGGGGAAACCTTCGGGAGTTGTCCAAGAGGGAAAGAGGGTACCAACCGTTCTGCCAGTGTTCCCTAGGGATTGCTGTATAAAGTTACCTGCGAATTGGAGTGGTCCAGAGTCCACTCACAGTTACTCTTGGTGGGCGCAGGAACGTTGAGTTCCACCTGGTGGGCATGTCACAAATTAGGTGGTCGGTGGGCAGGTTGCATTCCCTTTGAATGTCAGCCAGCCGAGCACTGGCATTGTATGACCGACGGAAATGACCACAGACTTTTCTGGCCTGCCTCAGGAGATCCTGTAAGCCTGAGTACCTGCACAAGAACCGCTGCACCACCAAATTAAGGACGTGAGCCAAACATGGAATATGGGTCGTGTCCCTGTCGGAGGGCGGAGTGGAGGTTGGTGCCATTGTCGCATACAACCATTCCTGGCTAAAGCTGGCATGGCGTCAACCACCTCTGAGCCTTCCCCTGCAGAGCTGACAGAATCTCTGCCCCAATGTGGCTCCTGTCCCCTAAGCAGACCAACTCAAGTATCGCATTGCATCTTTATGCCTGAGAGTTTGCGTAGCCCCTTGAACGCCTATGGAGCACCGCTGGTTCAGAGGACAATTATGCAGAGGAAGAGGCCATAGAGGAAGAAGAAGAGGAGGGGTGGAGGAGAGAGCTGTGACAGAATCACCACTAGCATTTTGGAGGCATGGTGACAGAACAAGCTCCAACAATACTGAACCCTGTCCTGTATCCTTCCCAGCTGCCAGCAGAGTTACCCAGTGTGCCATGAAAAAAGGTAACATCCCTGCCCATGCCTGCTGGACCATGAGTCAGCTGTAATATGCACCTTACTGCTGACCGCCCTGTCCAACAAGGCAAAAACATTGCCTTCCACATGCCGGTAGAGCAGTGTTTCTCAACTCCAGTCCTCAAGGCGCACCAACAGGTAATGTTTTCAGGCTTTCCATTATTTTGCACAGGTGATTTGATCAGTTTCACTGCCTTAGTAATTACCACAGCTGTTTCATCTGAGGGAAATCCTGAAAACATGACCTGGGACCTGGGAACGAATTTCTTTCTACGGTTTAGCAACTGGGGTAGGGAAATTTGCCTGCTAAAATCAGATGGTGGTGTACTGCTAGCAGATTGACTGCAAGTACATGGGACACCTATTGCTATACCTTAATTCCTCTCAGTGCAGGTTTTTTAGAAGACTGGAGGTATAGTGGGGTTGAAGATCCCAGATGAGGAGCAAGGAAAAGTCCGCCTTTTTCTTTGATGTGGGTTTGTCAACTGGTGTTGCCAACGGACTGCATGGGAGGTCATCATATATATGGTAAAGCATGTGGTGCCCAAGTGGCTGCTGTTTTGGCCATGCTTGATCCACTTCAGACATAGATTGCAAACAGCAACGGTGCGATCTGCTGCACACGTGTCAAAAAAGGCCCACACCAAAGAACTTTTCAAAATCAGCAGGGAGTCAGCAGTGCCCTGCACCTGCGGAGCTCTGCGGTGTGATGCAATAGGGTGGCTGCCCTTAAGCTGCTCCCTGGAGGGCATCCTGCCTCTTTGGAGATGTGCCTCCCCATATGGAAGAAAAATATATTTCCAATATATTTATTAAAATATATATTTTAAATATATTTACAATATATTGTCCTACGCTAATATATTTTCACATCTATTCCAAAAATGTAAATTAAAATATATTTTCCAAAGGAATATATTTGAAAATATATATTTTTAAATATATTTTCCAGATATTTTTGAACATCTAAAAAAATGCATTTAAACATATATTTTTAAATATACATTCCAAAAATATAATTTAAATGTATTTTCCAAAGACATATATTGGAAAATATATTTTTTAAACATATTCTTCAGTTTTTTTTAACACATAAAAAAGTGATTTCAACATATATTTTTACATATATTTGTAAATGCCTTATTTCAATCTCTCACCATCATCCCTTAGAGAACTTAAAAATCCAGCCAATCCACTTTACAGTCCAGCCAAGTCACCCTGCAGTGATAGAAACAGATATGACAAGGACTGCACAGCAGAAGACGATGAGATAAATTGTAACCCTTTCTCACAGTTTGGTGGGATTTAAATTTACTTACTTATGGGAGCAACTTTTCATATCTGAGTCAATCAGGTAACAGGGCTCTGACTGTGAAAATTGTGTTACACTACAGGTACCCCTACAAACGGGTTGGAGGTTCAATTGTGAGCGGTGGACGACCAGGAATTGATCAAAGGCGTGTATTATACTGATTTGTGGTGAGTGCATCCCCAAAGGGGAGAACCCTGCACGTGGTGAAACCACACAACGATAAAACACCATATAAAGGATGGAAGAAACCCTACTTTTGGAAGAACAAAAAAACATATAATGGGAACAACTGGTACAGACCCCCATATGACCAAAGGGAATATAGGGGCCCTCCACAAGATCATCGAGACCAAAGACAACCACCCCATTATAACAGAGACTACAGAGCTCCCCCATATGAACAGAACGAACCAAGAGGGAGGAGCCCACCAAGAGACTATGGATATGGAAGAAATAACCGACAGAACGAACGAAGCCCGATCAGAACCAACAACTATTATGCCCCATTGGCAAGTTATAATGAAGAAGAGAGATACGTAAGACCACAGACGAGCCAATACAATGGCCCAGACTATGAGAGGTCTTTTTTAGACAGGGACAGGGAGAACTACCCTCCAGACGGACAGAGAGGACTGAGAAATCAAGAAAGAAGAGAGGATGTAGATCCGGGAAGAGACTCAAAAAGAAAACGAGAAGAAAGGGAGAGGAAATTTTCAATCTAAGCGGTGAAACTCTTACTCATGAAGAGATAGGTGTATTGGATAAAGGCCTAAAATATGCACCAACAAAGAATTTAGACAAATTCCAGACCTATATCGGTATACAGAAATTCGTAAGAAAACTAAATATCAATAAATACATAGCAGGGAACCCCATCACATATAATAAACCAGGAATAAGAGAAGATGGAATATCACACAGTATGCTAAGAAACAAATCAGTTTTTAACCCGCCAGTCAAAAATAATAAATACATTGATGTTTTTAAAAAAGTAGTGCTGGAAGAAATCAAGGACTTGAAAATAAAGAAGAAGGAGGAACCAAAGTACATAAAGAGTGGTATTAAGAAACTGACAAAAAGGAAGGACCTTGTCATAAGACCAGCTGATAAAGGGGGAGCAATTGTCATCCTTACAAAAGAACAATACAACAATAGTATGAAGGAGATGTTGGAAGACACCAATACATATAATAAATTGCTCAGTACCCCTGCCTTCAAATGCAGAAAAGCTCTAGAACAGGTGGTACATCTGGGTCTAAAAAAGAACATCTTGAATAAAAAAGAAGCCAGATATTTAGTACCCGATTCCTGGCGAACACCTATTATTTATACAATTCCCAAGATACATAAAGACAAAATAAATCCACCGCCAAGACCAATAGTCAATGGGATAGATTCGCTCACGGCCAGGATGGGCCAATACATAGACCATTATCTGCAACCCGTAGTGCAAGGCACAGAGGCATACCTAAGAGATACAAAACAGATGATACAAATAATAATGGACACTCCCAAAGAAGAAGGACCATGGATCATGGCAACTGGGGACATATCTTCCTTATACACAATTATCCTACATCATCAAGCTTGCGAAGCTGCTAAGTGGGGACTTAGGACATATACTAAATTGCCTTGCATGCAAAGAAAGTTCATCATCAAATGTCTCGACTTTTGCCTCAAAAATAACTATTTTTGGCACAACAAGAATTATTACCATCAGCGAACCGGCGTAGCCATGGGGGCCAAGTTTGCCCCTAGTGTGGCTGGTATTTTTATGGCCCAGTGGGAAAAAGAAACAGTTTTTAAAAATAAACCAGCCGAACTCACCATATATAAACGCTACATTGATGATATTTTTATCCTTTGGAATGGAGAGCTTAATCTACTTACATCATTTTTACAAACTCTGAATATAAATGACAGAAATATTAAGCTTACATGGGAGATCAGCGAAACAAGTGTCACATTTTTAGATCTAGATATCATACAGGACACTTCTGGTTTTAAAACACAGACTCATTTTAAAAACGTTGATAGGAACAGCTATTTACCGATAGAAAGCTGTCACCATAAGAATTGGCTTTTTAATGTCCCTAAGGGTCAACTTGTACGGCTAAGGAGAAACTGCACCAACCTAGACACGTTCAAAGAACAAGCCGAAGCCATGGGTCAAAGATTTGTCGAGAAAGGATATAGTAATACATTTTTAGAAAAGAATATAGTCGAAGTAACAGAGACGAACCGGGACGAACTGATAAGAGACAAAAATAAAAATCAATTACCATCCAAAAAACCATTGACATCTATCATCCTTGACTATAATGTACAACACAAGAAGACTGAAAGAATTATCAAAAGGCATTGGCACCTACTATTGGCAGACAAACAGCTACAAGATTCATTACCAAGAAATCCCAGATTCATTTATAAAAGGGCACCAACCATACGGGATAAAATAGTAAAGAGCGTGCCAGATCCACCCAACAAACCATTCTCCTTCTTTACAATGAAAGGCTTTTATCCTTGTAAACGATGTTTTGCATGCAAGAAAACAAAGAGACCAAATGAGAAAAAAAACTAACTTCACATCCTCCAGCACGGGAGATACCTATGAAGTTAAAGACTTTATATGCTGCAACACCGAGGGGGCGGTATACGCCCTGGAGTGTAGTTGCGGCCTGCAGTATATAGGGCGTACAAAAAGACTTCTCAGGATCCGTATCAAAGAGCACGTCCAAAATATAATAAAAGGGTCGGACAAACACAATGTATCTAAACACTTTTTATTGCATCACAATAAAGACCCCTCACAGCTCAAATTTTGGGGCATTGAGCCATATACTAGACACTGGCGGGGGGGGGGGGCATAAGCTGAGGACACTAAGCCAATTAGAATCAAAATGGATTTTCACCTTGGATACTTTTGTGCCAAAAGGACTCAATGTGGAGTTCGACCTCAATTGTTTTCTCAGTGATTTTTAGTATATATTTATTTACATGATGGGGCATAGGTTGCCCCCGTTTAAAACTTCTCCTTTAATTAAATCTCCCTCATACACACCAGAAAAAGTTCTTTCCCCTAACACTGTCTCATGTGCATATGTTTATATATATTTTTAGGATGTATGTTTATATATATATATAGTTTTAACAATATCTCTATCAATATCTTTATATCACCTGGTAGGAATAAATACATCTAGCATAGCCTCTAACGCAAACGTCTGCCTGATGTCCACCAGACCTAAATAATATTATTTCTCTGACATACCCATTTTTTTTAATGCACTGACAAGTGTATTTTAAATAGAATATTAATATATTTATTCCCATTTTATATTTCTAATACTGTTTTATTTATTGTCTCTATATATTTTAATCATATTTTAAACATAATTTGAATGTGATGCCCCCTCAACTCTGCAACATTGTTTGCGGTCATGTCCTTGCCATGTTGTGGTTCTGTCATCACAACATATCATTGCAAGGACTCCATGAACATGGCCGCCAACCTATCTTCAAATAAATCACAAGGAAATTGGCGGCGCAAGTATTGCTATCGCCACTTCCTTGTTATTGTTTTTTACCACCAAAAATATGGCCGCCACCATAACTTAGGACAGGATCTATAAGAAAATGGCCGCCAATGGAGATTAACATTGGGCTCCGGGAAAATGGCCGCCGTATCAATCTCTATACAAACAGTATTTAAAGACCATTGTATTGCCTTCCCATCATCCCCTGATGAAGTCACGTGACCGTGACGCCACGCGTAGGGACGGAGAGGCAGACAGTCAGACGGAGGCACACGAGCTCGCCGTTCGTTTGGGATAAGTGCATGTTTTTATAATTTTTTATGTGAGTTTATGTAAGCAACCTTGTTACATTTATGCAATATTAAAGTACACACCTTTAAAAACGTACTTCACGATCGAGACCCCACTTTTTTTCTTTCTAACCCGGCCATCGTTGGGAGATGTAAGCAACCCTTTAAGATCCAGTATAAGTTATCCCATATGTGAGGAACAGCAGCATCCTGTTATAAAAGTTTCCCTATTGGACGCCAGGATCGCGTTAAAGGATTTACTGACCCCCACTATACAAAAGCGGTTACCTCATTACCGCAAGGTAAGAGGCCACCCATTATTCTTAGTGTGACACCAGAAGTGAAGATCCAGACACCCCATCACCACAGCACCATTCACCTATATGAAGTTGCAGGATTGTCACTTACAAGAAATTGATCTGCACGGGCACCACTTACCATTGTTCTTCTTCTCTGGATTTTTGGAGTTCAATTTGTGTTCCTTTGCTTATTGGACAATTTTCACTTTTCGTTACTTTTCGTTACTCATTGTACTTACTGCTTCACTTTAGCACTGTACTGCACTTTGTTTATTTAGCAGTCACATTAGTGCACTTATTATTTTACTGCAATTTGCAGGCGACTTCTTTCATTTATTCATTCTCACAGCATATTTGCACAGTAACATTCACCTTGGTATTTATTCACAGGTTTACTTATATATTTATTGTTTTTACAGTTTTTATATATTTATATTTTTACTGATCTTATGGTTTTAGTATTTATACATCACTATAATTGATCAGTTGTATTTATTGTTTATTTTTTAACCTGTCTATTGATTGATAATTTCTTAGCCATTGTGCACTATAATTTATCATATTAGAAACAGCGCAGCACCACCCCCCCCCCCCCCCCTTGATTTAGATCCTTTACTTATCAGGTTAGGATTAACCTGCGAGGTGCTTGCGATAGTTTCATTCACCTCCACACTCCTCCAGATTGGCAGCGCAGGAATACCCACTCTATAGATTCTGCTGGTGGAAGGTGCTTGCTCTAAAAATCAACAAGTCACTGTTTGATCTGGTTTTCCTACTATCTCTTTCATATGGACAAAGCATATTAAATCTTGTCAGAACATCTTTGACAAAGCGCCGCTGCAATACTTTTAAAGGACTCTTTTACTCAGAGGACTTTTTATTATTGCTTTTAATATTTGTAAATGCGTTCCAAAAATATAATTTAAATATATTTTCCAAAGGCATATATGTGAAACTATATGTTTGTAAATATATTTTCCAGATATTTTTGAACATCTAAAAAAATGCATTTAAACATATATCTTTACATATATTTGTAAATGCATTCCAAAAATATAATTTAAATGTATTTTCCAAAGACATATATTAGAAAATATATTTTTTTAATATATTCGTCAGATTTTTTTAACACATAAAAAAGTAATTTCAACATATCTTTCTACATATATTTGTAAATGAATTTCAAAAATATAATTTAAAATTTATTTTCCAAAGATATATATTAGGAAATATATTTTTAAAATATGTTTTTCTGAAAATGTTTAACGTCTAATAAAGACATTTCAACATTTCTGATATTTTTGTAATATTGACTTGGAAAAAAAAAATGACATAGACAACATTCTGAATACATTTATAAGAGACCCACTCCCATTTGAATATGGTTTGTTTTACTCTTAAAAAAAATAAAAAAAATAAAAACCAAAAGATTCAAATAAAATATATTATTTTTTTATAAGATTTCAAGCACATAATCCATTTAATACAAAGCAGATAAACCTCTCGCATCCACTTTCCATTCCCAAATAATTTTTGTACAAGTCATTCTGAATTGAGAACGCTTGTCGGCTGACCAGCAAAACGTCTTAAAATACAGCAAGTCCAGTTACCTTGATTTATTGATTGACCTGGATGAATGAGAACCTTCACAGACATCCACCTCCACAGTCCAAGGATCTTGTCTGCTTACAGGGTACCGAGAGAAACTTCAGATATACATCTTCAATGTTCTGTTTAATCCATGAATCAGTAGTTACACTATTATTACCAAACTCGCTCATCCATGTCTTTATGAACCTTGCTTTGTGAACTGGTGTACAGTCATGTTGGAACTGGAAGGGGCCATCCCCAAACTGTTCCCACAAAGTTTGGACTCGGGAGCATGAAATTGTCCAAAATGTCTTGGTATGCTGACACCTTAAGAGTTCCCAGTGCACAAAGCAAGGTCCATAAAGACATGGATGAGCGAGTTTGGGGTGGAGGAACTTGACTGGCATGCACAGTCCTGACCTCAACCTAATAGAACACCTTTGGGATGAATTTGTGGTGAGACTGCAAGCCAGGCATTCTCATCCAACATCAGTGCCTGACGTCACAAATGCGCTTCTGGAAGAATGGTCAAACATTCCCATAGACACTCCTAAATCTTATGGACAGCCTTCCCAGAGGAGTTGAAGCTGTTATAGACTGGGATGCGATTAAAGTTCATGTGCGTGTAAAGGCAGGCGTCTCAATACTTTTGCCAATATAGTATATATACTGTATATTCTTTTTATACTAATTCCAGTCATTGTTTGGACTTAGTACCTCCTGAAGGCTAATTCTAGCAGCCAATTAAAAGGAATTGGGATATTAAAGTTCCCCCCAGCACAAAATTAAACCTCAGCAGCTACACATACAGTGGGGCACTTTGCACTTGTAGTTTGCACTTGTAGTGAAAAGTGGATTTGTCTTTAGTAAATGTGTAGCTGCTGAGTTTTAATGTACAGTGGGGAGATTTTGTATTTGATACACTGACGATTTTGCAGGTTTTCCTACTTACAAAGCATGTAGAGGTCTGCAATTTTTTATCATAGGTACTCTTCAACTGTGAGAGACGGAATCTAAAATAAAAATCCAGAAAATCACATTGTATGATTTTTAAATAACTAATTTGCATTTTATTGCATGACAAATATTTGATCACTTACCACCCAGTAAGAATTACGGCTCTCACAGACCTGTTATTTTTTCTTTAAAAAGCCCTCCTGTTCTCCACTCATTACCTGTATTAACTGCACCTGTTTGAACTTGTTACCTGTATAAATGACACCAGTCCACACACTCAATCAAACAGACTCCAACCTCTCCACAATGGCAAAGACCAGAGAGCTGTGTACAGACATCAGGGATAAAATTGTAGACCTGCACAAGGCTGGGATGGGCTACAGGACAATAGGCAAGCAGCTTGGTGAGAAAGCAACAACTGTTGGTGCAATTATTAGAAAAATGGAAGTTCAAGATGACGATCAATCTCCCTCGGTCTGGGGCTCCATGCAAGATCTCACCTCGTGGGGCATCAATGATCATGAGGAAGGTGAGGGATCAGCCCAGAACTACACGGCAGGACCTGGTCAATGACCTGAAGAGAGCTGGGACCACAGTCTCAAAGAAAACCTATAGTGACAAACTACGCTGTAATAGATTAAAATCCTGCAGCGCACACAAGGTCCCCCTGCTCAAGCCAGCGCATGTCCAGGCCCATCTGAAGTTTGCCAATGACCACCTGGATGATCCAGAGGAAGAATGGGAGAAGGTCACGTGGTCTGATGATACAAAAATAGAGCTTTTTGGTCTAAACTCCACTCTCCGTGTTTGAAGGCAGAAGAAGGATGAGTACAACCCCAAGAACACCATCCCAACTGTGAAGCATGGAGGTGGAAACATCATTCTTTGGGGATGCTTTTCTGCAAAGGGGACAGGACGACTGCACTGTATTGAGGGGAGGATGGATGGGGCCATGTAATGCGAGATCTTGGCCAACAACCTCCTTCCCTCAGTAAGAGCATTGAAGATGGGTCGTGGCTGGGTCTTTCAGCGTGACAATGACCCGAAACACACAGCCAGGGCAACTAAGGAGTGGCTCTGTAAGAAGCATCTCAGGGTCCTGGAGTGGCCTAGCCAGTCTCCAGACCTGAACCCAATAGAAAATCTTTGGAGGGAGCTGAAAGTCCGTATTGCCCAGCGACAGCCCGAAACCTGAAGGATCTGGAGAAGCTCTGTATGGAGGAGTGAGCCAAAATCCCTGCTGCAGTGTGTGCAAACCTGGTCAAGAACCACAGAAAACGTATGTAATTGCAAACAAAGGTTTCTGTACCAAATATTAAGTTTTGCTTTTCTGATGTATCAAATACTTATGTCATGCAATAAAATGCAAATTAATTACTTAAAAATCATACAATGCGATTTTCTGGATTTTTGTTTTAGAGTCCGTCTCTCACAGTTGAAGGGTACCTATGATAATAATTACAGACCTCTACATGCTTTGTAAGTAGGAAAACCTGCAAAATTGGCAGTGTATCAAATGCTTGTTCTCCCCACTGTACATTAAAACTCAGCAGCTACACATTTACTAAAGACAAATCCACTTTGCACTACAAGTGCAAACTACAAGTGCAAAGTGCACTTGAAAGTGCACTTGGAAGTGCAGTCGCTGTAGATCCCAGGGGGACATGCAAGGAAAATAAAAAACAGCATTTTAGCTTCCACATGATTGGATGATAAAATCAGCAGAGCTTCCCCTCATTTCCGATCTACCCCTCAGATTTACAGCGACTGCACTTCCAAGTGTACTTTCAGGGCAATTTCAAGTGCACTTTGAACTTGTAGTTTGCACTTGTAGTGCAAAGTGGATTTGCCTTTTGTAAATTAGCCCCATACTGTACACATACTGCAGCTGCTGACTTTTAATATTACCTGTCCTGGAATCTGGCAAAGTTGGGTACCCCAGCCAATGTTTCCATTGGCTCTCGGGTGCTCTCGCCGCCATTGCCTATAAGGGCCAATTCACACCACATGCAGTCCAGCACGTTTTTTTTTTGCATGGAAAGTAGGTTATATGGTTTTCAATGGCAAAGTTCACACCAGTGCTTGCAGTTCCAGTGCTTGCAGTTCCAGAAAAAAAGTAAACCTTGCTGCATTTTTCCTACACTGGACTGTACTGGAACACTGTAAAGCACATCAAAAATGCACTGGAACGCACCTGAACACACTGGAACAAACATGTCCTTATTTAAGGTTATGAAAAAAAGAGGGGGGAAAATGCACTGGAATGCATAAAAAACACACCAAACATGCCCTGGAATCCATCAAAAACATGCATGCAGAAAAGAATCTGGAACGCATCCGCCGCAGCGAGATCTCTCGGAAGTGGGGACAGGTACCTGTCAAAAACAGGAACCTGCTCCCCTCCCCCAAAAGGTGCCAAATGTGGCAAAGTAGGGTGGGGGATAAGTGGATCTTCCACTTTTGGGTGGAACTCCGCTTTAAATGTCATATCCCTACCCAAGCTGCACTGCTGTCATATGCCAATACTAGGCTGGGTTGGAAGATAAAGGTTAAAGTGGACACAGAGGCTGCATATCGGCTGAGTGCAGAGCTACAGAGCGTAAATTTAAAAATAGAGAAAACTGCTCTGGCAGTTTTCTCGGAATTTGCTATTTCTGTATGGGGCTCTGTGGCTTGGAGATCCTTCAGAGTCTTGGGTGGGATGGAATCTCCAACACAGAGGCTGCATATGCTCTGGCAGTTTTCTCGGAATTTGCTATTTCTGTATGAGGCTCTGTGGCTTGGAGATCCTTCAGAGTCTTGGGTGGGATGGAATCTCCAACCCTGTGTCCGGGTTTTAAGGATAGCCAGCAGGGTGTGTGCCCAGGTGCACACAACCTATATAATGAGGGGCTGGGGAGAGCAGAAGTGGAGGATGGTGGAGAGTGAGCAGCTTGCTACTGCTGTGTGAGGGCAGACCTATGTCTGGAGAGCGGTCTGCCCTGTGGGAGACTGCAGCCCATGTAAAGGGGATTCTTTGGCCAGGTACTGGGAAAGGCTGGGCAGCCTTGAGAGTCAGGGAGACTGAGGATGCCAGTAAGTCCAGGGGGCTGGAAAGAATCATGAAATCTGTCGAGAGCAAGCAGAGGAACTGCTGACAAGAGAGCCAGGTGGCTCTGTATGTTTTTCCTTATTTTTGGACTGCTAAATGAAGTTAAACCCCTGCGTGGGAATCCTGAATGGACCTTTTGTTTTTGTTTTTTCACTTAATAAACGTGGGCTACCAGGCCCTTAACTATCATAAGCCTGTCTGACGTGGACACGCTGCACAAAAATGCATCTATCCACTTCAGCTAAAAACACCCCAATATCACAATATATATTTATATATATATATATATATATATATATATATATATATATATATATATATATATATATAAATAAATACACACACTGATCAGCCATAATATTGTGACCACTGATAGGTAAAGGGAATATCTTGTTACAATGGCATCTGAAAATTGGTGGGATATATTAGGCAGCAAGTGAACATGTTGTCTATGAAGTTGATGTGAAAGCAAAAAAAAAATGGGAATTGTAGTTTGTAATGTATAGGACTCTGAAGCCCATGGTGACCCATGTCTACAGCCAAAAGCTTCTACAACGGTCACATGAACATCAGAACTGGACTACGGAGCAATGGAAGAAGGTGGCCTGGTCTGATGAATCACGTTTTCTTTTACATAACGTGGATGGTCGGGTGTGTGTGCATCACTTACCTGGGGAAGAGATGGCACCAGGATGCGGTATAAGAAGGCAAGCTGGCAGGGGCAGGGTGATGCTTTGGGCAATGTTCTGCTGGGAAACCTTGTGTCCTGCTATTCATGTGGATGTTACTTTAGTGTCTATGCCTCAATGGGTCAGTACTGTTTTAGTAAAAGGGGGCCATACTCAATATTAGGTGAGTGGTCATAATGTTATGGCTGATTGGTGTGTGTGTATGCACACACAGTATATCTGATATACAGTATATATATATTTATATATATATATATATATCACACGTGTAGCGGACACCCTCTCCCCAGTCCCCTCTATTAAAGTTCAACTCGCACTGTCTCTGGTCTAGGGGTATGATAGGGGAGGGAGAGGGTGAGCTATGCCAGGCTTCTACCACAGGTGTGATGTGGTATCAGCAATGTCTCTGTTTTTACCTTCGGGTCTGTGTTGTGCATCTGGATCCTCCCTCCAAGAGTCTCCACGAACCTCGTCTGCCAGAAATTGAGCCCCACAGGTGTGAGTGCGAATAGGCCCAGACACAAATTCGATCCTCCACTCTCCTCCCTGAGAGTGGGCTATGGTCTCCGCACGAGGGAAATTCTCCTTCCGGACGGTCTCAGACAAGAGACTCACCCGTCACCGGCAGTCTGCTGCACCGGGTCTTCAGATGAGGCGCTCTTCCCGGTCCATTACGCCCACCTCGGATTCAGGCATCCATCCCCGGAGTGCCTTAGGATCCTTCCCTCGCGGAACTCAGTGTTGGGCACTAAGCTCCGGACCTCCATTCGAGTACCTCACCCCAGGACTAAAGGTGCCTGAGGTGGAACACGATCTCTGGTGGTCCTCTAGGCCTAGGCCGCCTAGAGGATGAATACGAACCACCGTCCGCAAGCTGAAGGTGCTTGGGACTAAGACCCCGTGACCAAGAGCTACAGGCCCTTTATACCCACTCCCAGTAAGCACGGCGGGTTCCCCGACCCACCATACCGCTGCCAAGAGAGGACAAAAAGAAGGCTCAGCACACAGCGATGTCCGTCCGTCAGCCCATGGTGACAGCGCCACCTGGTGGGACGCCGGGAACACACCACTGGTGTCACTGAAAAATTAAAAAATTACCCTGGGAAAGTAAGTACCCGCTACACTCTCCCCCTGTCATTTGACACTGGTCCCCAGTGTCTGGAGTGAATCATGCCCTCCCCGGCTGACATAATCCAGTCCAGAAACCAACTGACAAATTGAAAAACACATTTTTTTAGGAAAACTATCCTAACAAAGAAGTTGTGTCTGAGCCCCTGTAACAAAAGAGGAGTGAAGAACAACACATTCAACATGAAATTCAACATTATACTTTTTCCCCCCCATCCTGACTAAGAACCAGCCCCCAGGTTCCATAATCTTGCCGGGATGCTCTCCTGCAGAGGGAAAAAAATAAAACCAACACACAAACCCTGACACATGTATTCGTGTAATGAAGGAAAGAAACCTCTCCGAAAAGAAATTCCTTTCCTCCAAAGAGTGAGTGCATGAAAAGTGTTACACAAAACGTTGCGCAAGACTGCCACCTGGTGACAGCCTCGCGGTACTGCACTCGTGGAATTTCTTCTTCTTTGGCCCTATCTACCCCAGAGTCTGTGATCTCTTTGCAGGAAGATGAAAAAAACCAACAGGAATAGTTCCTCATTCCTTTGGGCACACACAAAACAACTGCCCCAAAAAGTTCAGCAACACGATAACAGCGGAGTCTTTCTCTCCTATAGGTAAAAGCGGGGATGCAGCAGAATCAGTGGCTTCAAGTGCTGATCCACGGTCTCCAGATGGTACTCCACATCTTCGCCTTCTTTGCGTCGGATCAACACTTTATCTGCATGGATGTGTCGTCCTAACATCCATTCGGCCTTACAATCTTTGAAACGTTGTGAAGCAGTGGAAGAGCATGCCAGGTACCTGCAGGTGTGCGGAACTTTGAGATGAGTCCACACAAAGTCATTGTACCAGCGCTCCCTGTACACCTCCACCTGTTAAAGCAAGTCCTTCGATAAGTAGGGATACTCCCATCCGTACTCCTCTGCAACCTTTTGGCCAAATAGGCGTTGTAGTCTCGCCAAAGGAGGCATGGTAGCTCTGTCTCCTTCACCAGGCAAAACTATTGATTCTGGATGACGAGGCGCCCTGACCACCTCCAATCTGGGCATCGGTGCCCGCAGCAACAGTCTCTGTACCCCAGCATCAGATGCAGGTTGCGCCAGGGATCCAGGGGCAAGCTGGGGACGGGACCCTTCTTCAGGCGCTGACGCCTCCACCCGGGGTGTGCTCTCCCCTGTTGACATGGGTGAATTCCGAGGTCCGCGGAATGAAGCAAGCGGTACCTTGTCCCAGCCTTTCTTGGCAAACAGATCATCTATGATGGCATCATCTCCCAGATCCGAGAGCGATTCCAGGTCGGAGGTGTCACACTCCTCCGCAGGTATGTAGCCCTTTGTGGAAACGGAGCCTCCACACTCCACGGACTTGCTAGACCATGTCTTCCCGACACCTCCTCCCACACACCTAGTCTCTTCGCCTGGCTTACCTCGGCCTTTCCTTGAAGTGGGACGTTCGGAACCCTCGTCAACGGATCCATCCGGGCCTGTCGTAAGCGTGCGAGACGGTCCACCACCACCGCTGGTCGGGGCTACCACGCTGGTTCTTTTCTTCAGTGGCGGACGCTGCGAGACAGTGGCGACCGAGTCAGCATCCTTGGATTTCTCCCGTAGAGTTTTAACGACCTCCTCCGCGGTCGCTGCAGTGTGCGCAGGGGTGACTCTCACAGCGGTGATCTCTCCTCTCTGAGTGGTGGTACCTGAAGCCCTGCCTGGGTAGATGGTTCTCGGCCTCTCAATTGCCGGATCCACCTCAAACATGAACTCCCCACAGGTCTCACAGCGTCCGAACGGCTTCAACAGGCACACCAGCCCCGAACACCCGTGACAAATCATACCCAGGGCCTCAACATCCATACACGAGTATAGGGCGAATCGACCCCTTGGCTTCAGTCGGATCCCCGTATCCGTTATCGGAGCAGCAGCAGTCAATGTCGTGTTGGAAGGATGAACCGGAATCCACGAGGTATGTCCAAACATGGCGACCTGTTGCTGATCCATCGCACACTGCAGAGTTTTCGCGCCAATGTCCCACGTGTAGCCCCTTCACACGTATTGGACTCCTCCCCTTTGCTCCAGTTCGCGGGCTTTCTTCACTTTCCTTGGTTGAACCAAGCGGCGGGGGTTGTGTCTGGTGGCGCAGTGCAATTAGAAACCCCCACGTGTACTACTTCACACGGCTGAGCTTCCCCCCGTTCACCACTCTTCCTGCGCGGGCCTTTCCCTTCTTGGGGTCATTTCCACGACTTCGAGTAGGGCTGCACTTCAGCCTATTCGTTTAACTCTTCCAGCAGACACGTTCCATACAGTGATGCACAACACAATCCCGGACGAGTAGCAGACACCCTCTCCCCAGTCCCCTCTATTAAAGTTCAACTCGCACTGTCTCTGGTCTAGGGGTATGATAGGGGAGGGAGAGGGTGAGCTACGCCAGGCTTCTACCACAGGTGTGATGTGGTATCAGCAATGTCTCTGTTGTTTTTACCTTCGGGTCTGTGTTGTGTATCTGGATCCTCCCTCCAAGAGTCTCCACGAACCTCGTCTGCCAGAAATTGAGCCCCACACCGTTAAAGTCCAACACACCTTTATTGTAGAACATAACATGGACTCCCTTGGCTTTAGAACAGAAAAGGAGGTGTGAGTGCGAATAGGCCCAGACACAAATTCGATCCTCCACTCTCCTCCCTGAGAGAGGGCTATGGTCTCCGCACAGGCGAAATTCTCCTTCCGGACGGTCTCCGACAAGAGACTCACCCGTCACCGGCAGTCTGCTGCACCGGGTCTTCAGATGAGGAGCTCTTCCCGGTCCATTACGCCCACCTCGGATTCAGGCATCCATCCCCGGAGTGCCTTAGGATCCTTCCCTCGCGGAACTCAGTGTTGGGCACTGAGCTCCGGACCTCCATCCGAGTACCTCACCCCAGGACTAAAGGTGCCTGAGGTGGAACACGATCTCCGGTGGTCCTCTAGGCCTAGGCCGCCTAGAGGACGAACACGAACCACCATCCGCAAGCTGAAGGTGCTTGGGACTAAGACCCCGTGACCAAGATGGCCGGCCCCTTTATACCCCCTCCCAGCAAGCACGGCGGGTTCCCCGCCCCACCATACCGCTGCCAAGAGAGGACAAAAAGGAGGCTCAGCACACAGCGATGTCCGTCCGTCAGCCCATGGTAACAGCGCCACCCGGTGGGCCGCCAGGAACACACCACTGGCGTCACTGAAAAATTCAAAAATTACCCCGGGAAAGTAAGTATCCGCCACACACACACACAGTATATCTGAGATATATATATATATATATATATATATATATATATATATACACACACAGTATATCTGCTATTGACTATTTTAAATTGCAGTAGCCAATAGCTAGTGGGCTATTGCACCCGCCAACTGCCTGTTGTCAATAAGCAAAGGAGAGGATTTGAAGGAGAACATTCTTCTTCAGGTCTACCTCTGCTGATTGACAGCAGGCAGTGGGAAGGGGGCGCAATAGTCAGCCTAATTTTAGCTATTAAAATTTGAAACAGCCAATGGCAGAATGGCTATGGTTCCCCCAGCAACCTGCTGTTTACATTCAGCTGCCATCAAATGAATTGTACAGAAGGAGGTTAGCGGTGTCTGTGTGTGGGGGATGGGGGGTGTGTGGAGGGGGGTGTGGAGGTGGAAAGCTGAATATTTTTTATTTTTGGGGGATTTTGACAGATGGGCCACCAGCCGCTGTCAAAGCACCTGACCAAGACTGACAACTGGTGAATGGAAAACTGGAATAAGCACTTGGAAGAAGAAAACCAACAACTGAGACAACTAATTGTTACAGGCAAGTCAATATACCTATCTGTCAGCTAGGTAGTTGCATTTCTCAAAGCCAGGCAGGTGGAAAATGGACAAATTTTACCAATCGTTTGCCCTTTCATTCTACAGTGTTTTAAGGCAGAGGTAGGCAACCTTAGAGAGGTGGAGACCTACCTGAACAACATGGGAGAAAGTCAAAGATCACCGGGCACAATGTTCTCCAATGTTGCCTCCTCATACCTGATTTAAACCTATAATTGCCATACTACCCTGCTGCAATTGCGTGCCTTTCACTGCAATTACTGGTGTAAGCATTTTGCCTCCTCACCACCTGTCAAACACACTTGCAGAATTTTTCAGAGGCGCATTGGAGCATTGCATACCGCACTTGAGAATGAGCCCTTAGTTGCATTTGGCAATAGCACTTTTAAGGCTCATTCACATGTGAATTTGGTGGTGGTAAAACCCTGCCCCAATCCCTACCCCCTTTATCTGCTAAGGGGGGGGGCAGGGTGCCATGGGAGATCGATGCTTGAGAGTTACTATTAACAACCAGAAACAACAGTACCAATGGGGATCGTTGGGTAACTGTAAGCCAATTTGACTGTTGTGTCAAAATTAGATATCTTGTTCAGTCTGGTAGTAGTCTGAACTAATAAGGCAAGTTGTAGGCAAGATGTTGATTTTTATACAGATTTTTGAAAAGTCTACAATATTTTGATGTTTTTATACATGTTTAATTTTGTTTGTTTTTTTTTAGACCCCTTTCACGCTGGAGCGTTGCGCTAGCAGGACAGTAAAAAAAGTCCTGCTAGCCGCATCTTTGGAGCGGTGAAGGAGCGGTGTGTTTACCGCTCCTCCACCGCTCCTGCCTATTGAAATCAATGGGACAGTGCGGCTATACCACCTCCAATGCGCTGTTTCAGCAGCGCATTGTGGGCGGTTTTAACCCTTTCTCGGCTGCTAGCGAGGGTTAAAAGCACCCCGCTACCGGCCAAAATGCGCTGCAAATTCGCCCATAGCGTCGGAGGTAAAAATAGCTGCGTTTTCCCGCCGACGCTATGGGCAGCTCAGTGTGAAAGGGGTCTAACTCAGTTGCATCTGTTAGACCCCTTTCACGCTGAGGCAGTTTTCAGGCGTTTTAGCGCTATAAATAGTCTCTAAAAAGTGCATGAAAACTGCTTTCACACTGGGGCGGTGCGCTTGTGGAACATTAGAAAAAGTTCTGCCAGCAGCATCTTTGGAGTGGCTTGGAAGCGCTATAAATAGCTCTCCTAAAACGCCAATGCCTATTAAAATTAATGGGCAGCGCTTCCAAAGCACCTTAAAAGCGCAGCAAAATTTGACTTTTTCCCTTTAAGAAAAAAAAAAAAGGCCTTGCTAGCGCCTGGAAAGCGCTACAAAAACACTGAGAAAACGGCCGGAGCTTTAGCAGTGCTGCAGTGTGAAAGGGGTCTTATATGGCTTTTGGTTCACAAGGAAAATCTAATAAGTCTAATATTTTCCATTTACTTTTTAAAGCTGCTACTTTGGCAAAGTTTCCTGGGACTACAAAAGGTGTGATCAGTGATCCTGTTATGAGAAAAATTGCGGCGTTGAAATATAGCCTGAAGGGAAACATCAGGAACCTCAGCAGAATACCACAAATAAACTTTTATGCCATTAATGTCATTTACCACAGTTAACACCACTTTCTATTCTGTGTGCTGTAGTTTTGTATATTTACATGATAATAAAGTTGTGTGTATTGTACTGTGTTATTGTTTTTTCATATGTTTGATGGTTTTATAGGCCTACAATATATAAAATACAATATATAAATGCACAGCATTTCAGAATGTAATAGGAATGTATTTTTTTAAGTTTGCATTCAGAAGTACATTTACATTTACATTTTAAATATATTTTAAAAAAAAACATTCTTAATATATTTTTCCCAAATATATTGACATATATTTGAAATACTACAATTTTCGCCATATTCAAAATATTTCAAATATATATTTTAATATATTTATGAATATATTATTGAATATAATTTGAAATATATTTTGGAATGCAAATATACTGAAAATATATTCATAAATATAGGTTAAATGTACTTCTGAACGCATTTAGCAATCTATTTTTGCAGCCATAAATATATTGCAACATGCATTTTGAAATGCATTGTGAATGTATTCATAAATATATGTTAAATGTACTTCTGAATGCATTTAGCAATATATTTCTGAATATATTCACAATGCATTCCAAAATGCACTTTGCAATATATTTATGGCTGCAAAAATATATTGCTAAATGCATTCAGAAGTACATTTAACATATATTTATTAATATATTTGCAGCATATTTCACAATGCATTCCAAACTATATTTAAAAATATATTCAATAATATATTCACATATTGAAATATATTTTTGAAATATATTGAATATGGCCAAAATTTTAGTATTTCAAATATATGTCAATATATTTGGGAAAATATATTTGGAATGTTTTTTTAATATATTTAAAATATATTTTTCTTCCACGTGGCTCCTCCTCCTCCTCTCTTCTATCAGGCACCCAAGTAGAGTCAGTGATCTCATTATACCCTCCCTGCTCGTCACTGGAGCAAACTTGGCAGTATGCTGTAGCTGGGGGAACATGACTGCCAGTTTCTTGTCCTTCTTGGGCACCCCCTCTCTCTAGGCTCACAATATTTCCCTTGCTTAACCTGGGTACCAACATCTGAGCCTTCAAATCGCTGCGCATCTTCCAGCAGAATGTACTCGACACTGTGGCCGAATAGTTTGGGGGACTCCTCCGTGCATGATGGTGGGGCTACGGAAGGAGTGACTGGACAAGGAGCAGGTGGAATAGGCCACTTTGGCACCTGCATTGGAAGGCAAACTACTCTGAGCCTGGGTGACAGAGGATGAGGACGGCTTTGTTATCCACTCCACCAACTCTTCTGCATGTTCTGGCTCAATAACACGGCCAGCAGCAGAAAAATAGGGCAAGCGTGCCCCACAGCCATGACCAGCACTGTTGACTGTAGACAGAGCCTGCTTGCCCTCTTTTAGTGGCCTGTGAGCGTCTGCCTCTTGTTGGTGGCCTTTTGCAACACCACACTACACTGTATTAGCTACTGTGTACACCACCAGAAAAGTAGAAGCAACTGCACTACGAGTGCACTGTATTGTGTACACCACCAGAAAAGTAGTAGCAACTGCACTACGGGTGCACTGTATTGTGTACTGTGTACACCACCAGAAACATAGTAGCAACTGCACTATGGCTGCACTGTATTGTGTACTGTGTACACCACCAGAAACATAGTAGCAACTGCACTATGGGTGCACTGTATTGTGTACTGTGTACACCACCAGAAAAGTACTAACAACTGCACTACGGGTGCACTGTATTGTGTACACCACCAGAAAAGTAGTAGCAGCTGCACTACGGGTGCACTGTATTGTGTACTGTGTACACCACCAGAAAAGTAGTAGCAACTGTACTACGGGTGCACTGTAATGTGTACACCACCAGAAAAGTAGTAGCAACTGCACTACGGGTACACTGTATTGTGTACTGTGTACACCACCAGAAGTGTATTAGAAAAAGTACACCAGGAATGCACTGTAGATATAGGCTACACTGGATGCAGAGTATATATATATATATATATATATATATATATATATATATATATATATATATACTATACGAGACTATATATATATATATATATATATATATATATATATTAACCGCTTAAGGACCAGCGCACGACGATATACGTTGACACAATGGCATGGCTGGGCAGATGATCGTACCTGTACGGTAAGATGCGGAATTGTGGGCACGCACGCATGCCTGCCGCAAGCTCCGTGAGTTCGACCATGGGTCCCGCGGACTCGATGTCCGCGGGGATACCCGCGATAGTCTCACGGGGAGGTAGAATGGGGAAATGCTAATGTAAACAAGCATTTCCCCATTTTTCCTAGTAACAGGACACTGATCACAGCTCCCTGTGATCGGGAGCGGTGATCAGTGTCGTGTCACATGTAGCCCACCCCCCCACAATTAGAACACATCTCTATGACACACTTAACCCCTTCAGCGCCCCCTACTGGATAACCCCTTCACTGCCAGTGTAATTTTTACAGTAATCAGTACATTTTTATAGCACAGATCGCTGTATCAATGGCAATGGTCCCAAAATGGCATCAAAAGTGTCCGATGTGTCTGCCATAATGTCACAGTCATGATAAAAATCGCTGATCGCCGCCATTACCAGTAAAAAAAAAAAGATATTAATAAAAATGCCATAAAACTATCCCCTATTTTGTAGACGCTATAACTTTTGCGCAAACCAATCAATAAACGCTTATTGCTATTTTTATTACCAAAAATATGTAGAAGAATCCGCATTGGCCTAAACTGAGGAAAAAAAATTATGTATTTTTGGGGTTATTTATTATAGCAAAAAGTACAAAATATTGCTTTTTTTTTCAAAATTGTCGCTCTATTTTTGTTTATATAGAATAAATAAATGCAATCAGCGCAAAAATACTAAACCCCCCTGTATTTGCAAGCTGGACACTAGGAATTTTCACGTAATTCAAAAGGTATGTAATAATAGTAAAAAGTGCAGCGCAGGTAAAAGTCCCCAAAAAAATTAAAATATAAATGAAAAATATTCAACGAAGATAAAAAATGCAGTCTATGGTAAAGGTGAACAGATTTTTCCACGAAATATTCCACCAGTGCTCCAAACCACATTCAGTGACGATCCCTCCACCTCTGTATTTCTAATTACCTCATAGCATGGACCCCTGAATTAACAAGTGGTCATGCAAGCAGAGAAATACAAGCAGGTATACATAGTTGCCAACAGTCCCGTTTTTCCCGGGACAATCACGGATTTGGGACCCTCGTCCCGTATTTATTTTGTCCCGCCTATTTTCCCGGATTTTTGCCTTCGTCCCGGCCGGCGGGAAAATCGTGAATGTTTGGGTAAAACGGCGGGCTATAAAAAGATGGCCGCCGCTGCAGACACAAGGATTATTTCCTCTTGTGTTCAGTGGCAAGGGGAGGAGCAGCCAATCGGCTTCTCCCCTCTCTGTGTTCACACATGAGAAAGCGAGGCGGGGCGGTATTAGGAGCATCGTGAGGGAGCGACAATGTACAGGGCTGGGGAGGCGGAGTTTCGATAGGAGCCGAGAGCCAGGGGGAACAGAATCCGGCGGGGGAACCATTCTCGGCACGACACCGGGAAATGATCATGGACCGTGGAGCTGCCGCTGCCTCTGCCTCTGCCTCCAGCACACACACACGAAGACGCCGGTAGGTGAGAGCATCTGCTCCCCGGGGCCAGTAAAAGATTCTGTGTAAATATGGCACTCAGCATTATATCCCCCTGAACTCCGCTGTTCTTGTGTCGCTCTCTACTCCTGCCCAGTGGCTGCCGCTGCTAGGGGACACAGTCAGACCTGTAAGGAGGGCTCCGCTGCTGGGGGACACAGTCAGGCCTGTAAGGAGGGCTCTGCTGCTGGGGGACACAGGCCTGTAAGGAGGGCTCCGCTGCTGGGAGACACCAGATGTAAAGGAGGGCTCCGCTGCTGGGGACACCAAAGGAGGGCTCCGCTGTTGGGGGACACCAGATGTAAAGGAGGGCTCCACTGCTGGGGACACCAGATGTAAATGAGAGCTCTGCTGCCGGGGACACCGAATGTAAAGGAGGGCTCCGCTGCTGCCAGCTGCTGGGGACACTGAAGTAAGGAGGGCTCTGTTGCTGGGGGACACAGATCTGTAAAGAGGGGCTCTGCTTCTGGGGGCACCTGATGTAAGGACGGACTGCTGGGGAGGCACCTGATGCAAGGACGGACTGCTGGGGAGGCATCTGGTGACAGGCGATGTGACAGGTGACACGCTTCCACTGATTCGGCATTATGGTGAGTTGAATGATTTAATTTTATATTACAATGTAATAATAGAAATAATGTGCTTCAATCACCCTGACACCATAACAAACATGGTGTCGGGATGATTGAAGCGCCAACAGGTGTTTTGGAGTATACTTATCTGCCAATTTTGTTACACATTTCTATTGTGGTGTAGGATCTGGCTTCTTTCTTTCTATTTCTTTCTCTCTCTTTCTCTCACCTCGGACTGTAGCCACACCCCTTTGAACCACGCCCATTTAAGCCACACCCACTATCGTGCGTAAACCACGCCCATTTTTCACTGCATTTTTTTATTTCAGCATGACACGCCTACAAATGAATGCCCCGCCCCCTAATTATAGCAAGGCTCCGCCTCAATACAAAAAAAAGTGTCCCAGATGTTTTTTTTGCAATGTTGCCAACTATGGGTATATAACGTGGATCATAGATTCCTCAGCAATTCTCTTCAGTCCTCCGTGAATCCCCAGTATAAGAGATACGGAAAAGATCTAAGTGCTCTCTGTTTGTTCAGTAAATTTATTGCATTCAAGATAAAGGGTACTCACATTCCATGAGATAAAAAACGGCATGTAAACTAGACTGCTTCAGGATTCAAACAGCGGTGACGTGTGCACAGCTCCTTCCCCCGTACGCGTTACGTTCAATAACTTCCTCAGCATGTAGACCATAAGCCAGATGTTTTTTTGTCCAGCTTGTTGTCAGTTACTGCGGATTGGTAGCACAGTAATGACGCAGGACGTCTGAGCTGTGCCTGACTCTTCCGGCTTTGTCTGTCACTATAGTAACGGCACTGCTATTTAAAGCCTGACAGGTGACGTAGTCAGCCCCGCCCCGCTGAGGAAGTTATTGAACGTAACGCGTACGGGGTAAGGAGCTGTGCACACGTCACCTGCTGTTTGAATCCTGAAGCAGTCTAGTTTACATGCCGTGTTTTATCTCATGGAATGTGAGTACCCTTTATCTTGAATGCAATAAATTTACTGAACAAACAGAGAGCACTTAGATCTGTTCCTTATCTCTTATACTGGGGATTCATGGAGGACTGAAGAGAATTGCTGAGGAATCTATGATCCACGTTATATACCTGCTTGTATTTCTCTGCTTGCATGACCACTTGTTAATTCAGGGGTCCATGCTATGAGGTAATTAGAATTACAGAGGTGGAGGGATCGTCACTGAATGTGGTTTGGAGCACTGGTGGAATATTTCGTGGAAAAATCTGTTCACCTTTACCATAGACTGCATTTTTTATCTTCGTTGAATATTTTTCATTTATATTTTAATTTTTTGGGGGACTTTTACCTGCGCTGCACTTTTTACTATTATTACATACCTTTTGAATTACGCGAAAATTCCTAGTGTCCAGCTTGCAAATACAGGGGGGTTTAGTATTTTTGCGCTGATTGCATTTATTTATTCTATATATTCTGCATTTCACCTTTCGCCTTCAGCAGCATTAATGGAGGTTTTCCAATTTTTGGAATCCAGGGAAATTAAGCTTGATGAGATTTTTTCTAATTCAGCACCATTGAGTAGTTCAGATGATGTCTCTTCCCTTTTTAAAAAGCTAGGTTTTCTTTTTGAGAAAAAAATCAAAGCCTGGTGGGATATCACATCCTTTGAACAATATATTCACTGTAAGTTAGTACCAAGACGTCTAAGATGGGATATCCCACCAAGTGATGGCTTATTAGATGATGAGTCCTTACAGGAATGGTATGATTTCTTCAATAAAAAGGGACTTGAAGTTATGGACCTCTTACTGAGAAGGAAACAGAGGAAAATGAAAACTTTAGAGAATCAAATCACTGAAATTAAAACTAAAATGGAATCTCATATAAACCATTCTGAGTTCTCAAAGTTATCAGGGGAACTCAAGAACAAATTGATCAAATGGGATAAGGAAGCCCAAAATAAAAAGAAAGGGAAATTTATTAGGGATTCTGGGGATTTCTCATGAAGGGAGGTTTTTAAATGTCAGGCCAATGTTGGTATTCCAGACCAAATAACAACAAAAAAAACCCCTCCTCCCGTGAGAGTCCCCAACCCACCTAATACACGTGGTATAAATTCAAAACCCTGCACCCTTTATCAAGAGGCTCAACAAGCCCCATCCTTTTTTTCCTCAGAGAGGACGTGGAGGTAACAGCAGGGGTGGTAGGGGTAGGGGGAATAATCATTATTATCCCCCTTCAGGTACCCAAATGTATGGTAATGGAAATCACCAATATAGCCAAAATGTTCGAGGAAAATCTAATTTCCCATCTGGCTCTAGAGGTGGATATTATCAACAACTTAATACCAACCAGATCGGTTGGAGGGATGAATCCAATTATTAGGGGAACCCTATCCCCACCCATAACCGGTTCACACCTTTAGTAGGTAATGATGAACAAGGGGTGGGTTTTTTAGGGAATCCCAACCCACAATGGTGGGGCCCCTCGAGCCTAACTCCCAATGGAAACAGCAGGGGTGGAAAACGAAGAGAACGTGAGGAAAACGAGCAGGAAGAAGAACAATACAAAAGGACAAAGACCCACTAGGCACTGGTATTTTTAATATCAGTGGTACTGCGCTTTCTGATGACGAATTGCGGGTTCTTGACAGGGGACTCAAATTTGCCCCTGTCAGAAACCTTAATAAGTTTCAGACTTATGTAAACATCTCTAAGTTTGTAAGGACATTAAATATTAAAAAGTACTTTTTATCTAAGCCAGCCGAAAGATCATCTTTCCCAGTTAATTCATATTCGAATTTAAGGAATAAATCAGTGTTTAACCCTCTGAATGTGGACACTAAACATATTGATGTGTTCAAAAGCATGATCAGATGAAGATGAGGAAAATTCCAAACCCCGCTTATATTAAAAAGGGGATCACCTTGTTAGAATCTAAAAAATATGTTGTTATCCATCCGGCGGACAAAGGGGGGGTTTGGTTGTTATGAGTAAATCTTTTTACAAAGAGGAAATGAGTCGCCTTTTGGAAGATACTAACACGTATGAACGACTGAGAAGTGATCCCATTTTTTAATTTAAAGAGGACCTAGGTCTCTTGATCCAAAAAGGGTTAAAACGTAAAGTATTATCCAAAAAAGAAGCTGACTACCTGAACCCTAGTGCTTGTAGGACCCCTATTATTTACTTTTTGCCAAAAGTCCACAAAAATGCCACACAGCCATCTGGACGACCTATTGTCAACGGCATAGACTCTGTGTCTTCCAGATTAGGCAAATATATTGATTTCTTTTTAAAACCAATAGTAAAGGAGACTAAGTCTTTTCTCAGAGATACTAAACATTTTATCCAAGTTTTGGAAGATGTTCCCTGTATGCCCAATAGTCTGCTCATTACAGCCGATGTTAGTTCATTATATACTATAATAGATCACTCGGATGCTGTTCTTGCAGTTAAATGGGCATTAGCACAATCTGCTTTGTCCAATAGACATAGGAAGTTTTTATTACAATGTCTTGAATTCTGTTTGACCAAAAATTATTTTTGGTACAATAGAAATTTTTATTTACAAATTATGGGTGTTGCAATGGGGGCAAAGTTTGCCCCCAGTGTAGCAAATTTATTTATGGTATTGTGGGAGGAAGATAGTGTTTTTAAGGACCGTCCATACCAGCTCAAATGTTATAAACGATATATTGATGATCTTATCATGATTTGGGAGGGGAATGTGAATAGCCTTGAATTGTTTATGAATAAACTGAATTCGAATATGAAAAATATAACCTTGACATGGAACATTGACTCCCAGAAAATTGTGTTCCTCGATCTGGAGATTTATAGAGAAGGAGATATGTTTAAAACACGAAATCATTTTAAACCTTCAGATAGAAATGGCTTCATTCCCCTTGACAGTTGTCATCACAAAAGTTGGCTTTGTAACATTCCCAGAGGTCAATTTATTCGTCTGAGATGAAATTGTACCTCTGATATAGATTTTATAACTCAATCTAATTTTCTTGCCAAGAGATTCCAACAGAAGGGCTATAGTATGGAAAACATCCAGAATGAGATCTGTAGGGTGGGCTCTTTGAACCGGACTGACCTAATTTCTGATTCCACTAGGCAAAAGGAAGAGAATTATGAGTTTAAAATTATTTTGGATTTTAATATTCAACACAAACAGTTTGAAAAAGTAGTGGGAAAACATTGGGAGGTTCTGAGAAATGACAAAATTCTGGGAGCTGTTCTCCCTCCCCGTCCACTTTTTATATACAAAAAGGCACCCACCTTAAGAGATATGATCGCCCCAGGGGCCATTGATCCACCCATTTTTAAAGAGAACAGATTGTTTTCATTTCTTACAGGTTTTTACGCGTGCGGACGCTGTCAGGCGTGCAAACGATGTAAATTTAATATTAAAAAACGTAAGGAGTTCACCTCCTTTTCCACTCAGAGATCTTATATTATTAAGAACCTCATTACATGTGGTACAATAGGCGTGGTCTACATGCTGGAGTGCGACTGTGGGCTCCAGTATGTAGGCCGGACCTCAAGAGCCATGGGGGTTCGGATTGGGGAACATGTGAATAATATTAAGAGGGGTCTCCGAACTCACAGTGTCTCCAGACATTTTCGTGAATGTCACAATAGGGACCCGAGGTGTCTAAAATTCTGGGGCATTGAGAGAGTAGATCGACATTGGAGGGGTGGTAATTACATTAGGCATATTAGTCAACGTGAATCATATTGGATTGTAGAGACCAAGGTTCTGACCCCGGATGGGTTAAATGTGGACTTTGATCTGAATTGTTTCATCTCAGATAAATAAATATAGAGACATAGACAAATCAGACCTGCTAATTAGCAATGTCTTCCATTTATAGGGCAGTGTGGTAGTTTATATAAAAAAAAAAATATATTATATTTTTTATTATTATTTATTATTACAAATTTTATTTTATTTTGTTTATTTATATATTATATATATAATGTATATTTGTTCTTCTCCTTTTTAGTCAACAGTTTTATATATGTGAATTATTAAATAATGTTTTAATGTATTTTGGGTCTGCTTTGGAGGATAACTTTGGGTGATGTGAGGAACATATATACATGGTTGAATTTTCTGAAGAGACATCTTCCATATTTCCACTAGATGGCGATATTGTCATCCGTTTTTTTGCCGCTGTGCTATCTTTTAATGCCATTTATTTTGTAATATATTGGAAAGATCTTTACACAGCAATTTGGCACTATAATAATAATATATATTTAAATCTAGCAGTGGTTCCGTCTGGCTGATAAGCCAGATGTTTTTTTGTCCAGCTTGTTGTCAGTTACTGCGGATTGGTAGCACAGTAATGACGCAGGACGTCTGAGCTGTGCCTGACTCTTCCAGCTTTGTCTGTCACTATAGTAACGGCACTGCTATTTAAAGCCTGACAGGTGACGTAGTCAGCCCCGCCCCGCTGAGGAAGTTATTGAACGTAATGCGTACGGGGGAAGGAGCTGTGCACACGTCACCCGCTGTTTGAATCCTGAAGCAGTCTAGTTTACATGCCGTTTTTTATCTCATGGAATGTGAGTACCCTTTATCTTGAATGCAATAAATTTACTGAACAAACAGAGAGCACTTAGATCTTTTCCTCATCTCTTATACTGGGGATTCACGGAGGACTGAAGAGAATTGCTGAGGAATCTATTTTTGTTTATAGTGCAAAAAATAAAAACTGCAGAGGTGATAAAATACCACCAAAAGAAATCTCTATTTGTGGGAAAAAAAGGACCTCAATTTTGTTTGGGAGCCACGTTGCACGATCGTGCAATTGTCAGTTAAAGCAAGACAGTGCCGAATCGCAAAAAGTGCTCTCGTCTTTGGCCAGCCAAATGGTCCGGGGCTTAAGTGGTTAATACACTGCCTGAAGTATATTAGAAAAAGCACACCAGGAATGCACTGCAGATATAGGCTACACTGGATGCAGAGTATATATATATGTATACTAGACTGGCTCTATATATATATATTAAATACACTGCAGCTAACTGAATAACCTGCCTGCCTAATCTAAATCACACTATCTCTCTGTCCACACCAACAACACTACACAGGGCCACCGTGTAGGCAGCCTTATATAGTGTGGGGCGTTGACTTAGTCCCCCATAGCCAGGATTGGCCAAAGGCACCCTGCCTTTGGCAAATTATGTCTCTCTTAGCAGAGGGCGCTGGGATTGGCCAAAGCATGCAGGTCATGTGGCATGCTTTGACCAATCATCATACAGCAATGCACTGCGATCTCGCAGTGCATTATGGGGAATTCAGTTGCGCTCGAATTTGCCGCAAACGCCCCATTATATTCATTTTTCGACGAACGGGCGAACACCCGATGTTCGAGTCGAACTTATGTTTGACCCGAACATCAAGCTCATCCCTAGTAGAGAGAGATCTGCTGTTCCTAGTGATCTCTCTCTACTCCCAGGCAGTCCACTCCCCCCACAGTTAGAAACACCTCCCTAGGGAACACTTAATCCCTTGATCGCCCCCTAGTGTTAACCCCTTCCCTGCCAATGACATGTATACAGTAATCAGTGGCTATTAGCTCTGATCACTGTATAAATGTCACTGGTCCCAAAAAAGTGTCAAACGTGTCCGATCTGTCCGCTGCAATGTAGCAGTCTTGCTAAAAATCGCTGATCACTGCCATTACTAGTAAAAAAATTATAATAAAAATGCCATAAATATATCCCCTATGTCCCCTATCCCCTATAGACGCTAAAAGTTTTGCACAAACTTTTGCACAAACCAACAAATGTACACTCATTGCAATTTTTTTTACCAAAAAATTGTAGAAGAATACATATTGGCTTACACTGATAAAGAAATATTTTTTGGGATATTTTTTATAGCAAAAAGTAAAAAACATTGTATTTTTTTCAAAATTGTCGCTCTTTTTTTGTTTATAGCGCAAAAAAATAAAAGCCGCAGATCAAATACCACCAAAAGAAAGCTGTATTTGTGGGAAGAAAAAAATACATTACTTTTGTTTCAGTACTGCGTCCGGGGCTTAAGTGGTTAAAATCACTGCTCCTTTAAAAAAATATATATAATTGTTTTTTTTTGCATTGGTACATTTACCTCAGGGCAATACATGAGCCCCCCCCCCCATACCCTTTTTATGGCCAAAAACTTGCATATAAACCTTCAAAATGGGGGCTTTTGATTTTTCAAGTTCTGGTCCCATAGACTTCAATAGGGTTTCGGAGTTCAGGTCCGAGCTTTTTTTCTGTTCGGGAGTTCTGATGCAAACCGAACTGGGGGTGTTTGGCCCATCTCTAATTGTAATTGATTTCCTTTTGTGTGTCCAGGACAGCAAGGAACCATTCACACCAAGGCAGTGAGAAACTCTCTCCAAAGTGAAACAAAATCTCCCCAGTTGTCACCAAAACAGCTGTTGCTATTGAAAGATTTTGGCCATCACCCTCTGTATGGGACAATGGTCACCAAGATGCACAGAGATAGGTAATCACTCCAGGAGAGACACTTTCACACAAAAATGTTTTGTCTTTAGATGCACTTATTAGAGCATACTGTGCAATTTATATGCTAGTATATCAATGCTTCATTCCATGAATATGTTTACAAGTTTTCCTTTTTTTCTACCTGGAAACTAAATAGTCAAAGTTTTTACAGTCAGTATGTCTTTTTTTAAATGAGATCAGCAAAATTGGGTCTCTTTGAAACAAGCATCTTAATTTATTTTATTGCCACAATTGTGAAATAGGTAAATGAAAATTAGAGCAAAATCTTGAATTTTTAATCTTGTGTCTTATCATATCAGTATATAGAAATATTTTTAAAGTATTCCTGTAGCTGCAGTACATTTTCGTCGCTTGTGTCATTGCCTGATAAATTAAATGATGTGCAAGTTATAATTAGAAACTGCTTGTCAAACTAGGTTTCTCTTTTTGTTTGAACTGAAAGGCTTTGAAGAAGTTTTTTCTAACTATTGCAGTGAACTAATTTCTTGCTAGTTTTAAAGATGTTCATCCTCAGATTTTTCTTGGCATGACAAGATATTTAGAGAGGCAATCAAAACATTAAAGTGGTCTCATTTATAGAAAGGCAGTAAAATCGCAGGCTAATGGAAGTAAATTTTTTAAACCTTTGCATTTTGAACAACTGAAGTGTTGACATGCATGATAACGTCACATTACACATTATCAGATATTTTAAAATGTCTTTTTATGATGAATCAAAAGGTTGTATCTGTGCTATAAGTAATCGGTTCTGCTGTATCTGTATCAACCAGCAGTTCCAAACCATTCTTAGTACTGTAATTTCTTAAATTCAATGAATTTCTCCGTGGGGGAACACAGACATGGAGAATAAACTTATTTAACTTACCTTTTCCTGTCCCCCAATCCCTCCCCCTCCTTTTTTTCTACCTATGCCCCACTTACTTCCCTCTTTTCTACGTTTTCCTTACTTCCTAGAACCATGGCATACTCTAGGCTGGGGGAAAATCCTACTATATACATATCTCATAACGTAAATGGATTAAATATACCAGAAAAAAGGTATAAATTATTGAGTGAATTAAAAAACAAAACCCCAAATAGTATTTTTACATAAACACATTTTAAAGGCCTTCAAATTCCATGCCTTGCTAACAATTTTTTCAATAAAGCTTATCATGCTGCTAATCTGAATGCAAAAACTAAAGGAGTTTCCATTCTCCTAAGTAAACATTTAACTTTTTCTTTATCACAACAACATATAGATATTGTAACGGCACCCCAATCTCAAGGGGTATTAACGCCGTTTACGATGTTCCCTCTCCTAGACACACATCCACTCGCTACCGATATCCACAGCTAAACGACCCTTTCCTATAGGAGCCGACCCCTCTGGAAGAAGACGAGACGCACTCTGTCTCTTCTGTAGTAGGAATGACTTTATTATCGAGAAACATTGTAACTTTATACACAATTCAAGGCACGTGATTTAACATGAACAAGGGCCCAGCTCCACCCACACATCCCAAGACTCAACACCTCATCCTGACGTCTGCTAGGCTTCAAAAGATCCCAACACAATAGAATATACGATCTCCAATACACATCTTTTCACAAAGGGTTGGCAGCCAGTCTGTCTGGCACTTTACAATACACACAAGGACAGACTTAAATGAACAATAGAAATGCAAAACAACTTAATTCCTCACAGCAATGATACTTAACCCCCACATACAGTATACATCCAATCTATATACAATGTATATACAGCCTTGAATATGGCCATCATAGACCATATTGGGGTTTTCATTCACCCTGTGCCCCTAATAGAGACACAGGGTGATTGACACATAAGAGCCATTGGGGAAGCTGGCGCAAGGGTATTTCATACTTCCTAAGCGATTCTGAGTTCCCCGGGCCTTCCCGTTACAGATATATATTTTCTTTAAAGGAACTTCAAATGGTAAACTTATGACGTTAGCAAAGGTGTACTTTCCCAACAAAGCCCACATATCATTTTGCCAGGACATCATGGGCAAACTCAAATGGTTTGCAAATGGGTGCATAATATTAGGAGGGCATTTTAACATTACTCTAAAACCTACACAAGACAGCCCATCAGGAAAAACATGTGTTGCATATAAAATACTCAAGAAAGTGAATACTTTATTACAATCATTCCCCCTCGTAGACACTTGGAGAACTATCTATTCAACAGACAAAGACTACACTTTCTATTCTGCCTCACATATATGATACACAAGAATTTACTGTTTTTTCATTACCCAGAGGGATCTCCCTAATTTAACTGGAGCTGAAATATGTATATCTTTTTCAGACCATGCTCCCATGTAAATTTCTTTTACCCCCCCCCAAAAAAAAAAACCCTCAACTATTCAATCAGAGACTAAATGTCTCACTTCTTACCAATATTGACATGTACAATTTGTTTCGGTCCAAATACAAATTCGGACAAATTTTTGGTCATTAGGAAATTTGGATGTATCTGAATTAAATAGTAGTGAATAGTAACAAATTTTGTTGAAATCCATTCAAATTCGTTTTGTTTTCTAATGAATTCCAACTTTTCAGAACAATTAGAATTCGGATCGGTCAAAAAACGATTGACCGATTCAAATTCTGTGAAGAAATAGCTGGTTGTTAAGCAGCGGGCTGGAAAGCCGGCCACCCGCGTCCTTAACAGCCATGAGTCATCTGTCAGCTGGCTTCCCCACTGACAGTGACAGATGAATGTGAAGGAAAGAATGCCGGCATTGCCTGGCAATAGAAAAAAAACCACACACCTACATTCTCAGATCCCACCCCCCCCATGTGAATGAGTATCAGGTACATAGTACCTCTACCCATTCACCAAAAAAGTGTCAAAAATTAATAAACACAAGAAACAAGCTTTTGACAAATCCTTTATTAAAAAAAATGTAAATAGTGTCCCTCGATGTAAATCCATCATCTATCAGGCCATCCCAATTTTTTTTTTAAAGCTCCCGCCTTCTGGGAAGCCTCCCACCAAATGCCTCCTCTACGCTTTAAAATTTCTTATATAGGTAAGGGGCAGGGTCACCTGGGTACATCACAATGTGGCCCCAACCCTTGTGCCATCACAGGCCAGGCATGCACCAGTCTGTAATGTCAGAAGGGGCCGTTCCACTGGGTGATGTTTCCTGCTGGCCCCGCCCCTTACCTATATAAGAAATGTCAAAGCACAGAGCAGGCATTGGGTGGGGTTCCCACTTGAAGTGATAACCCCACTTTAAGGGAAACAATAAAAATGATAAATTCCTTTAAATATAGTGCCTGGGGGGTCCCCTTTGTAAGAGGAAAATCTGTAGGATGTAGAGAACATGCTGCAGCAAAAATGAAATTTCTAAAGAAAAAAATAGTAAAAGCACACTTAACCACAGAAAGTTTACCCCCCTTCATTACCATGTCTTTTTTTTCTGATATGGCACTGCGTCGCTTTAACTGACAATTTAAAAAATATATTTGTGGGGATGCTTTTCTTCAGCAGGGACAGGGAAGCTGGTCAGAGTTGATGGGAAGATGGATGGAGCCAAATACAGGGCAATCTTAGAAGAAAACCTGTGAAGAGTCTGCAAAAGACTTGAGACTGGAACATCGGGCTCATCCCTGCTCATATCCATATCCATTGGCATTCCAATCATTATATAGGCAGATTCACACCATTGCATAAAATATTCCACTTCCATGGGTTTGGACTAATGAAATACAAGGATTTTTTTTGAAGGCCAGTAAGCATTAATGAAATAGTGTCCCTCTACAGGTCACCCCCAAACTTGCAAAATGAAGACATGTACTGTATGGACAGTGAGTACAACCACAGTTTTGCCGTAAAAAATACAAATATTTTTTAAGGTGTATATCTTTAATATATATGGGGTGGCTAGTAATCAGGATCAGGATGAAATGAAAACATCTCCTAAAAAAAAAACAACCTTGGATACATTCAGGCAAATCATGGTAATATATCTCTTAACCACTTGCTTACTGGGCACATATACCCCCTTCCTACCCAGGCAAAATTTCAGCTTTCAGCACTGTCACGCTTTGAATGACAATTGCGCAGTCGAGCGACGTGGCTCCCAAACAAAATTGACGTCCTTTTTTCCCACAAATAGAGATTTCTTTTGATGGTATTTGATCACCGCTGCGGTTTTTATTTTTTTAGGTTTAAACAAATAAGACTGACAATTTTGAAAAAAACACAATATTTTTTACTTTTTGCTATAATAAATATCCCAATTTAAAAAAAAAGCAATTGTTTTCCTCAGTTCATGCCGATACGTATTCTTCTACATATTTTTGGTAAAAAAAAATTGCAATAAGCGTATATTGATTGGTTTGCGCAAAAGTTATAGCGTCTACAAAATAGGGGATAGATTTATGAAATTTTTTTTATTATTATTTTTTTACTAGTAATGTCGGTTTTGTCAGGACTGCGATATTACGGCAGACACATCGGACACTTTTGACACATTTTTGGGTCCATTTACATTTATACAGCAATTGCTGCTATAAAAATGCATTGATTGCTGTATAAATATGACTGGCAGGGAAGGGGTTAATACTAGGGGCGATCAAGGGGTTAAATGTGTTCCCTGGGAGTGATTATTACTGTGGGGGGAGGGGACTGACTGGGGGAGGTGACCGATTGTTGTCCCTATGTACAAGGGACACACCATCGGTCTCCTCTCCCTGACAGGAGGTGGATCTCTGTGTTTACACACAGAGATCCACAGTCCTGCTCAGTTACTGGGCAATCGCGGGTGCCCGGCGGCCATCGCGGACGGCGGGCACGCGCATCGGGTCCCCAATGATGTGGCGGCGCGCGCACGCCCCCTAGTGGCTTGGGAAGGTGATCACATCATTTGACGTACGCCCAGAACAAGAGAGTCTGCTTCCTGCCATCATATGACGGCGGGCGGCGGACAACTGGTTGAACAGCTTAGGAATTAGTTCAGTATATAAGTATAAAACAACACTAAAAACTTGCGTGAAAAATGTTGGAGCACTTGCAAAGTGCTAGAGCAGGTGGGAGTTTCCACATGCAGTGTCACAGGAGCTCAGGAGGACTGCCGGAAAGTCTCTATTGAGGGATCCACGAGCACTGTGTGTTATTTGCAGCTGGAGCGTCGATAAGCCTCATGGAGACGTCGGTTGTGTGTCTCTGGGTGGGAGTGGTCCAGGGCTGCAAACTGTGGAGATGCCCACACGCTGTCTGGCCAATCAGAACGCATTTCGAAGGCACGGCCTCGCCTTCTTCATCAGGTGATGAAGAAGGCAAGGTTCCAGCTGCGACTAACACAGCGCTCATGGATCCCTCAATAGAGACTTTCCGGCAGTCCCCCTGTGCTCCTGTGACACTGCATGTGGAAGCTCCTACCCGCTCTAGCACTCTGCAAGTGCTCCAACATTTTTCATGCAAGTTTTTAGTGTTGTTTTATACTTATATACTGAATAAATTCCTAAGCTGTTTAAAGGTATGGCTTGTCTCTTCTCTCTCCTCCTTTTGCTTTCCTTTTGTTCACAGCGATCGGGTTCCCCAGCCCGCGCCTGAAGCAGCCTCGCTCCATTTACAGCCTCCATTTAGAGACTTTTTCAGAGACTAATTTTTAGGGGTTCATCCCCCAGAACTTTCAATCCACTCACCATTCACATGGTTGCACCTTCATGTATCAGCATGCAGATGCATGCCTTTTCATTTAAATTTTAAACTTTAATCTTTTTCATAATATGGTTAAACGCTGAATATTATACCAATATTGTGTTTCCTCCTAACTTATCAGACTCAAGATGGCAGACCTAGAGGACTGTTCTTGAAGGAACAACATAAAATTCCCTAATATACCAGAATCGGTCCAACAGTCTGACCTAACAAAATTCATCCAATCCCTAATACTCATACCTGAGCTGTCTAAGAGAGACCTGGAGATTGACAGGGAGCACAGACTCCCTAAACCTTACCACCTACCAGCCCCTACTCCCAGAGATGTTTTGGCACACATCCATTTCTTTAGGGTCAAGGAGCGTATCATGTATGCGGTGAAATGCATGGCCAAGCACCCAAATTCTTTTAACTCTATCAATCTCTACGATTAACTCTCCAAAGCAACCATGGAAAACCGCCGCCAACTTGCTACAATTACCAAGGCACTCCAGAACCATAAAATCCCCTACAAATGGGGATTTCCTACCAAACTACTTATCACCCACTAGAACAAGACCCACGAGTTGAGAACGCTCCCTGCGGGTCTCCAACTATTCAAAGCATGGCGCATCATACCTGAGGATACCCCTGACCCTCAAGACCACTCAATCCACCAAATTGAGACCAGAGGAGCAAACCAGAATGCTTGAAGCTATATTATGACCCTGTTACCTTTGATTCAACAGATGCTGACTACCTGCAGCTCCGTTCATCTGCACCCATCTGCCAAGACTGTTGATCATAGACCTACCTGTTTCACGGTAAGTCTATCTACCCCGATCCTTGTGATTTTGTGCAGTAATTACTGCCCATTGAACTCGAGAACTTCACTTCTTCTTGATCTCTCCCTTTTTATTTAACCTTCCTTATACCTGTACCAGCTACACTCCTACCATTTTTGTTTTATCGACTATAAATCTGCATCAGAACTCCTGGACAACAATTCTCTGCCATGGTATTTAAAAATGTGTCCATAAAAGCTAGAGGCCTGAACACCCCTCAGAAGAGACCTGCACTGCTTAAGGAGACCATCACCCAAATAGGCAATGTCCTTTTGGTGCAGGAAATGCAGTTTGCACTAACTAAAACCCCTCAGTTCAGACTGAAAAATTACCACCAGATCCTTTTAGCCTACAATGCAAAAAAGAAGAATGGAGTCTTAATAGCTATTCGAGATTCTCTTCACTTCAGCCTACAACAAACCATCATAGACCAAGAGGGTAGCTATCTAATTGCAATTTGCAATATCAATGGAGTCACGTACACCCTGCTCAACGGTCCAAACAGGCAGCAACTACACTTCTGGAAATGCTTACACAAGAAGGTGACTAAAGTCACAAAAGGCAGAATAATTATGGGAAGTGACTTCAACAAAGTCGGAAATTCTGACATTGACACCAAATCAACAACCCGCCACCAACGTCAGGCTTTGGATCCTTTTCTTCAAGCAACTGGCTTATTCGACCTCTGGAGATGCCATCATGGTTCAGAGCGGGATTCTGCTATTTTTCATCATCTCAACTATCCTATTCCCACATTGACTTCTTCCTCGTAGACAAACAGACACTTCAAGATATTACGGACTCACAGATCGGAACCATTGCATGGTCTGACCACGCTCCTAATACAATCACTATGGGAGAATGAGCAACCACACCGACTCGTATCTGTAGACTCAACACCTCTCTTCTTGCAGACTCTAGTACCACCCAAAGCATTACCGACGAACACCACGCTTTCTTTGAAGTCAATGACCATCCAGATATTATAGAGTAATAGGATAATACTGCGTCAAATCAAAAACATAAAATAAAATAAGTGTAAGCAGTCAACACAACAATCGGACAAAATTGTAAAAACTAAATAGATATACAAAGTGTAAGCACTAAAAGGAGAGTAGGTGTAAGGAATCCTACAAGTAAACGTGAATAAACGTTTACGCAATGAAGTGAGCAGTAACCAGCTTGTGTATCAGAGAAATATCAGTGCATGTAGTGAAACAATGTGTTGATTAGAAATATGTGAGCAAAAACACACTTCTGTGATCCACCTGAAAGGAAACTGTACAGCATTGAGCTAACATTAATCCTGAGATCACATAAAAAATTATGCAGATAGGTCAAAAAAGAGAAATTATATATATAGCTTAGTGTGTTACACAGTAGTGGAGTACTGATATTGAGTGATATTAAAACATATTACACATATATATATTTATAATAAACAGTCACAAATGAAATGTATAAAGTTCACAGGGTTCAGGATTGATTGACCCCACAATGTTCATCCATAAACACCCTGAACCCACATCAGATGCTGATAAACTTGTGACATGTGATGGATATTTGGGGGAACCAGGGATGAGCCGAACACCCCCCTGTTTGGTTCACACCAGAACCTGCAAACAGACAGAATGTTCGCGTGAACTTTAGAACCCTATTAAATACAATGGACTCGAACATTAGAAATCTAAAGTGCTAATTATAAAGGCTTATATGCAAGTTATTGTCCTAAAAAGTGTTTGGGGACCCGGGTCCTGCCCCAGGGGACATGTATCAATGCAAAAAAAGTTTTAAAAACAGACGTTTTTTCGGGAGCAGTGATTTTAATTATGCTTAAAATGAAAAAATAAAAGTGAAATATTCCTTTAAATGTCGTACCTAGGGGGTGTGTATGATATGCATGTAAAGTGGCGCATGTTTCCCGTGCTTAGAACTGTCCCTGCATAAAATGTCATTTTTGAAGGAAAAAAAGTCATTTAAAACTCACTCGTGGCTATTAATGAATTGTCGGCACCCGGCAATACATACAAAAGTCATTGATAAAAAAAAAAAAAAAGCGTGGGGGTCCCCCAGAATTAAATTACCAGGCCCTTCAGGTCTGGTATAGATATTAACAGGAACTCTGCCACAAATTAAAAAAAATGGCGTGGAGTCTCCCCAAAAATCCATACCAGACCCTTATCCGAGCACGCAAACTGGCAGGCCACAGGAAAAGAGGGGTGGACGAGAGAGCGCCCCCCCTCCTGAACCGTACCAGGCCACATGCCCTCAACATGGGGAGGATGTCCCCATGTTGATGGGGACAAGGGCCTCATCCCCACAACCCTTGCCCGGTGGTTGTGGGGGTCTGCAGGCGGGGGGCTTATCGGAATCTGGAAGACCCCTTTAACAAAGGGGACCCCCAGATCCCGGCCCCCCCTATGTGAATTGGTAAGGGGTACGTTGTACCCCTACCATTTCACGAAGAAAGTGTCAAAAAAAAAAAAAACACACACACCTTGGAAAAGTCCTTTATTAAAAAATAAAAAATAAATAAAAAGAAAACATTCCAGCGGTGAAATCCAGTGTCCCACGGCGATCCGATGTCCAGCGCTGTCCATCATTGGCTGAGCCTGAGCGGACCTGATGGGGAACTTCCTCCGCAGTCTATTACATGTATAGACCTGCCCCTTCTAAAGTTCCCCATCAGGTCCGCTCAGCCAATGACTCGGTGTAAGGATGCGGAACATGAGAAGGGGCGGGTCTATACATGTATTACACAGGGATGGAAGTTCCCCATCAGGTCCGCCCCCTCGGTATGTCAGACCCCGCCTACGTCATTGGCCTGAGCGGACCTGATGGGGAACTTCCTTCACTGTGTAAATTTAAATTACACAGTGAAGGAAGTTCCCCGCTCAGGCCAATGATGTAGGCGCGGTCTGACATACCGAGGGGGCGGACCTGATGGGGAACTTCCCTCACTGTGTAATACATGTATAGACCCGCCCCTTCTCATGTTACGCATCAGGTCCTCAGCCTTACACCAAGTCATTGGCTGAGCGGACCTGATGGGGAACTTTAGAAGGGGCGGGTCTATACATGTAATAGACTGCGGAGGAAGTTCCCCATCAGGTCCGCTCAGGCTCAGCCAATGACGGACAGCGCTGGAGATCGGATCGCCGTGGGACACTGGATTTTACCGCTGGAATGTTTTTTTTTTTTTTTTTTTTTTTAATAAAGGACTTTTCCAAGGTGTGTGTGTTTTTTTTTTATTTTTTGACACTTTCTTCGTGAAATGGTAGGGGTACAATGTACCCCTTATCAATTCACATAGGGGGGCGGGATCTGGGGTCCCCTTTGTTAAAGGGATCTTACAGATTCCGATAAGCCCCCCACCCGCAGACCCCCACAACCACCGGGAAAGGGTTGTGGAGATGAGGCCCTTGTCCCCATCAACATGGGGACATCCTCCCCATGTTGAGGGTATGTGGCCTGGTACGGTTCAGGAGGTGGGGGGCGCTCTCTCGTCCACCCCTCTTTTCCTGCGGCCTGCCAGGTTGTGTGCTCGGATAAGGGTCTGGTATGCATTTTTGGGGAGACTCCACGCCATTTTTTTTTATTTGGGGTGGAGTTCCCCTTACACTCCACGCCAGATCTGAAGGGCCTGGTATAGATATTTGAGGGAACCGCACGCATTTTTTTTATATTTGCAGCGGGGTTCCCCTTAATATCTATACCAGACCTGAAGGGCCTGGTAATTGAATTCTGGGGGACCCCCACGCTTTTTTTTTTTTTCATCAATGACTTTTGTATGTATTGCCGGGAGCTGACAATTCATTAATAGCCGCGAGTTTTAAATGACTTTTTTTCCTTCAAAAATGACATTTTATGCAGGGACAGTTCTAAGCACGGGAAACATGCGCCAATTTACATGCATATCATACACACCCCCTAGGTACGAAATTTAAAGGAATATTTCACTTTTATTGTTTCACTTTAAGCATTATTAAAATCACTGCTCCCGAAAAAACTGTAGTTTTTAAAACTTTTTTTGCATTGATACATGTCCCCTGGGGCAGGACCTGGGTCCCCAAACACTTTTTATGACAATAACTTGCATATAAGCCTTTATAATTAGCACTTTAGATTTCTCCCATAGACTTTTCGAATTTGCCGCGAACACCCCAATTTGTTCGCTGTTCGGCGAACGGGCGAACAGGCAATGTTCGAGTCGAACATGAGTTCGACTCGAACTCGAAGCTCATCCCTAGGGGGAACCCCACGCATTTTTTTTTAATTTGCGGCAGGGTTCCCCTTAATATCCATACCAGACCTGAAGGGCCTGGTAATTGAATTTGGGGGGACCCCCACGCATAATTTTTTTTTATTATCAATGACTTTTCTATGTATTGCCGGGAGCCGACAATTCATTATAGCCGCGAGTGAGTTTTAAATGACTTTTTTTCCTTCAGAAATGACACTTTGTGCAGGGACAGTTCTAAGCATGGGAAAAAAGCGCGACTTTACAGGCATACTAAACACCCCCCCCCCCCCCCAGGTATGAAATTTAAAGGATTATTTCACTTTTATTGTTTCACTTTAAGCATTATTAAAATCCCTGCTCCCGAAAAAACGTTTTTAAAACTTTTTTTTGCATTGATACATGTCCCCTGGGGCAGGACCCGGGTCCCCAAACACTTTTTAGGACAATAACTTGCATATTAGCCTTTATAATTAGCACTTTTGATTTCGAACGTTCGAGTCCATTGTATTTAATAGGGTTCTAAAGTTTGCACGAACATTCTGTCTGTTCGCAGGTTCTGGTGCGAACCGAACAGGGGGGTGTTTGGCTCATCCCTAATCTCTAACCCGAATCACTCCCTTGAGGCTATTCAGGAAATTCTCCACCAATTCCCTTTACAAACTTCACTCCAACAAATCCCTAATCCTCCCACTAAACCTCTCTGACAAGCAAGAATCTCTTTAAAAACAAACCTCCCTTATACTTGGGCCGACCAAGCTATCTCATACCTAGGGATTAAACTGTGCCAATCCCCGAACCAACTCTATGATCTGAATTAAATAACTTTCCAAAAGCAACTTCCTCAATTACTTAAACATCTACGAGTTTCTGGTCTGTCCAAAATGGGAAGAATAGCCTCTTTCAAGATGATTATTCAACCCAAACTCATATACCTCTTCCGCACAGCAGTACTACCAATCCTTTTTGCCTTTCTCTCCTCAATAGAAAGACAAATATCAAGATCAGGGATGAGCTTCGTGTTCGAGTCGAACATACGTTCGACTCGAACATCGGCTGTTCGATCGTTCGACGAAGATCGAACGATTTGGGCCGTTCGCGCCAAATTCGAGTGACGCGAACGGCCCACAATGCACTACGCCATCGCAGTGTCATCCAGGCGCTGTGATTGGCCAAGCATGCACTGTGACCCCGCATGCTTGGCCAATCACAGCGCCGGCAGCGAGGAGAGCAATGATTGGCCACAGGCAGGATGCCTGTGGCCAATTATTGCTGAGGGTGTTTAGTACACGCCCCACACTATAAAAGGCCGCCAGCACGGCGGCCTAGTGTAGTGTGTTCCGGAGCAGGGATAGAGCAGCATAGGCAGGGACAGTGACTGTTATTTCTTTCTTGCTTAACCTGGATTCCTTTAGTTTAGGGAAAGAGAAGGATAGGTAGGGAGAGTGTCAGTGTGTTTTGTGCTTGTGCTATAGTGTGCTTAAAAAAAACATTTATTCTAGGGACAGAAAACTGTAGGTAGGGACAGTGTCAGTTTCTTTCACTCTGCAAGTCCTTGTTTCCAGGGACCTGGAAGGACAGTGAGTGAATTGTCCTTGTGCTATATTGTGCTTAAAAAAACATTTATTCTAGGGACAGAAAACTGTAGGTAGGGAGAGTGTCAGTTTCTTTCACTCTGCAAGTCCTTGTTTCCAGGGACCTGGAAGGACAGTGAGTGAATTGTCCTTGTGCTATATTGTGATTAAAAAAAACATTTTTTCTAGGGACAGAAAACTGTAGGTAGGGAGAGTGTTTTTTTTCTTTCACTCTGCAAGTCCTTGTTTCCAGGGACCTGTAAGGACAGTGAGTGAATTTTTCTTGTGCTATATTGTGATTAAAAAAAACATTTTTTCTAGGGACAGAAAACTGTAGGTAGGGAGAGTGTTTTTTTTCTTTCACTCTGCAAGTCCTTGTTTCCAGGGACCTGGAAGGACAGTGAGTGAATTGTCCTTGTGCTATATTGTGCTTAAAAAAACATTTATTCTAGGGACAGAAAACTGTAGGTAGGGAGAGTGTCAGTTTATTTCACTCTGCAAGTCCTTGTTTCCAGGGACCTGTAAGGACAGTGAGTGAATTGTCCTTGTGCTATATTGTGATTAAAAAAAACATTTTTTCTAGGGACAGAAAACTGTAGGTAGGGAGAGTGTTTTTTTTCTTTCACTCTGCAAGTCCTTGTTTCCAGGGACCTGTAAGGACAGTGAGTGAATTGTCCTTGTGCTATATTGTGCTTAAAAAAAACATTTATTCTAGGGACAGAAAACTGTAGGTAGGGAGAGTGTTTTTTTTCTTTCACTCTGCAAGTCCTTGTTTCCAGGGACCTGTAAGGACAGTGAGTGAATTTTTCTTGTGCTATATTGTGATTAAAAAAAACATTTTTTCTAGGGACAGAAAACTGTAGGTAGGGAGAGTGTTTTTTTTCTTTCACTCTGCAAGTCCTTGTTTCCAGGGACCTGTAAGGACAGTGAGTGAATTTTTCTTGTGCTATATTGTGATTAAAAAAAACATTTTTTCTAGGGACAGAAAACTGTAGGTAGGGAGAGTGTTTTTTTTCTTTCACTCTGCAAGTCCTTGTTTCCAGGGACCTGTAAGGACAGTGAGTGAATTGTTCTTGTGCTATATTGTGATTTAAAAAAACATTTTTTCTAGGGACAGAAAACTGTAGGTAGGGAGAGTGTTTTTTTTCTTTCACTCTGCAAGTCCTTGTTTCCAGGGACCTGTAAGGACAGTGAGTGAATTGTTCTTGTGCTATATTGTGATTAAAAAAAACATTTTTTCTAGGGACAGAAAACTGTAGGTAGGGAGAGTGTTTTTTTTCTTTCACTCTGCAAGTCCTTGTTTCCAGGGACCTGTAAGGACAGTGAGTGAATTGTTCTTGTGCTATATTGTGATTAAAAAAAACATTTTTTCTAGGGACAGAAAACTGTAGGTAGGGAGAGTGTTTTTTTTCTTTCACTCTGCAAGTCCTTGTTTCCAGGGACCTGTAAGGACAGTGAGTGAATTTTTCTTGTGCTATATTGTGATTAAAAAAAACATTTTTTCTAGGGACAGAAAACTGTAGGTAGGGAGAGTGTTTTTTTTCTTTCACTCTGCAAGTCCTTGTTTCCAGGGACCTGTAAGGACAGTGAGTGAATTTTTCTTGTGCTATATTGTGATTAAAAAAAACATTTTTTCTAGGGACAGAAAACTGTAGGTAGGGAGAGTGTTTTTTTTCTTTCACTCTGCAAGTCCTTGTTTCCAGGGACCTGTAAGGACAGTGAGTGAATTTTTCTTGTGCTATATTGTGATTAAAAAAAACATTTTTTCTAGGGACAGAAAACTGTAGGTAGGGAGAGTGTTTTTTTTCTTTCACTCTGCAAGTCCTTGTTTCCAGGGACCTGTAAGGACAGTGAGTGAATTGTTCTTGTGCTATATTGTGATTAAAAAAACATTTTTTCTAGGGACAGAAAACTGTAGGTAGGGAGAGTGTTTTTTTTCTTTCACTCTGCAAGTCCTTGTTTCCAGGGACCTGTAAGGACAGTGAGTGAATTTTTCTTGTGCTATATTGTGATTAAAAAAAACATTTTTTCTAGGGACAGAAAACTGTAGGTAGGGAGAGTGTTTTTTTTCTTTCACTCTGCAAGTCCTTGTTTCCAGGGACCTGTAAGGACAGTGAGTGAATTTTTCTTGTGCTATATTGTGATTAAAAAAAACATTTTTTCTAGGGACAGAAAACTGTAGGTAGGGAGAGTGTTTTTTTTCTTTCACTCTGCAAGTCCTTGTTTCCAGGGACCTGTAAGGACAGTGAGTGAATTTTTCTTGTGCTATATTGTGATTAAAAAAAACATTTTTTCTAGGGACAGAAAACTGTAGGTAGGGAGAGTGTTTTTTTTCTTTCACTCTGCAAGTCCTTGTTTCCAGGGACCTGTAAGGACAGTGAGTGAATTGTTCTTGTGCTATATTGTGATTAAAAAAAACATTTTTTCTAGGGACAGAAAACTGTAGGTAGGGAGAGTGTTTTTTTTCTTTCACTCTGCAAGTCCTTGTTTCCAGGGACCTGTAAGGACAGTGAGTGAATTGTCCTTGTGCTATATTGTGCTTAAAAAAAACATTTATTCTAGGGACAGAAAACTGTAGGTAGGGAGAGTGTCAGTTTCTTTCACTGTGAAAGTCCTTGTTTCAAGGGACAGAGAAGGACACCTGAAGGTAGCCCTTATTGCTTTCTTCCCATCTCCGTGCAGGCCATCTATTAGAATGTCTGGAAGGCAAACAAGGAGAGGCAGACAGTCAGGAGGCAATAAAAGAGGGCAAGCAGGCTCTGTGTCTGGGGGCAACAGTGCTGGTCGTGGACGCGGTGCATTGTCATCAGCACATGGCCATGGGACACGCTTGTCCTTCTTTTCGGCAGCTGGACATGTTGAGCCACATCATGCCGAAGACTTGGTAGAGTGGATGACCAAGCCCTCCTCCTCCTCCTCATCCTCTCTCACCCAGGCTCAGGGTACTGGAAAAGCAGCTGCCAAAGCGTCGTCTTCCCTGGTATCAATGTCAGACAAATCATCAGTCACTCCTTCCCTAGACCCACCATGTCCTCCTCCTGAGGAGTCCCCCGAACTGTTTCAGCACAGTGTTGGGTACATGCTCCAGGAGGATGCCCAGCGTTTCGAAGGGTCTGATGATGAAACCCAGCTAGAGGAAGGCAGTAGCGTGAGAGCAGACAGAGGGGATGCTCAAGAAGGACACCAATCTGGCAGTCATGTTCCAGCAGCTGCAGCATACTGCCAGATTGGCTCCAGTGATGAGGAGGGAGGGGATGATGAGGTCACTGACTCCACGTGGGTGCCTAATAGGAGAGAGGAGGAGGAGGAGGATGAGGAGGAGGCACATCTCCAACGAGGCAGGATGCCCTTTGGTGGCCAGCGTAAGGGCAGTACACCGACGGAATCACACCGCAGAGCTCCGCCTGTGCAGGGCGCTGCCTCTGCCCGTCATTCAAAAAGTTCTTTGGTGTGGGCCTTTTTTGAGGCTAGTGCATCAGATCGCACAGCTGCTGTTTGCAACATATGTCTCAAGCGTATATCGCGTGGCCAAAACATCAGCCGCTTGGGTACCACATGCCTGACCAGACATATGTTGACCTGCCATGCAGCTCGTTGGCAAGCCTACCTCAAAGACCCACACCAAAGAACAAAGCGGACCTCTCCTTGCACCGCATCAGCTGGGATCTCCAACCCCACTATAACTTCAGTCCTCTCTGAAACATGCACTGAGAGGAATGAAGGTGTAGAATTAGGTGTGTCACAGCCAAGTACTTGCGCCCACTCTGCTAGCAGTACACCGACGTCCGATTCTAGCAGGCAAATTTCCCTGCCCCAGCTGCTGGACCGTCGAAAGAAGTTCACTCCCAGCCATCCACATGCCCAGCGGTTGAATGCTAGCTTGGCTAAATTGCTAGCGCTTCAACTGCTGCCTTTTCAGTTGGTAGACTCGGCCCCCTTCCGTGAGTTTGTGCAATGTGCGGTTCCTCAGTGGCAGGTTCCCAAACGCCACTTTTTCTCACGGAAGGCTATTCCGGCTCTCTACCGGCATGTGGAAGGCAATGTCTTGGCCTCGCTGGACAGGGCGGTCAGCGGTAAGGTGCATATTACCGCTGACTCATGGTCCAGCAGGCATGGACAGGGACGTTACCTTTCTTTCACGGCCCATTGGGTCACTCTTTTGGCAGCTGGGAAGGATTCAGGACAAGGTGCAGTAGTGTTGGAGGTTGTCCCACCGCCACGCCTCCAAAATGCTACTACTGGTTGTGACACACCTCTCTCCTCCACCCCCTCCTCTTCTTCTTCCTCCATGGCCTCTTCCTGTGGTTTGTCCTATGAACCAGCGGTGCTCCGTAGCCGTTCACGGGGCTACGCAAGTACGCAGGCAAAAAGATGCCATGCCGTGCTTGCGCTGGTGTGTTTGGGGGACAGAAGCCACACTGGGGCAGAGGTCCTGTCTGCTCTGCAGGGCCAGGCCGAGAGGTGGTTGACGCCACGCCAGCTTAAGCCAGGAATGGTGGTTTGCGACAATGGCACCAACCTCCTCTCCGCCCTCCGACAGGGACAACTGACCCATGTGCCCTGTGTGGCTCACGTCCTTAACCTGGTGGTGCAGCGGTTCTTGGGCAGGTACCCGGGCTTACAGGATGTCCTGAGGCAGGCCAGGAAAGTCTGTGTGCATTTCCGCAGATCTTATAATGCCAGTGCTCGCCTGGCTGAGCTGCAAAAGGAGTTGAACCTGCCCAAGAACCGCCTTATATGTGACATGCCCACCAGGTGGAACTCAACGTTGGCCATGCTGCAGCGGCTGCACACGCAGCAGAGGGCCATCAATGAGTACCTGTGCGACTACGGCACCAGGACAGGGTCAGGGGAGCTTGGTTTTTTTTCTCCACGCCAGTGGGGCATGATCAGGGATGCATGCACTGTCCTGGCACCATTTGAGGAGGCCACGAGGATGGTGAGCAGTGACAGTGCATGCATCAGTGACACTGTACCTCTTGTCCACCTGTTGGAGCACACGCTGCGTGGAATAATGGACAGGGCACTTGAGGCAGAACAGAGGCAGGAAGAGGAGGACTTCCTTGCCTCTCAAGGCCCCCTTTACCCAGACAGTGTTACTTCTGTCCCACCCATCGCACAGGAAGAGGAGGAGGAGGAGGAGGAGGAGGAGGAGGATTGTGTCAGCATGGAGGTGGAGGCTGGCACTCAGCATCATCAGCAGCAGTCTTTTAGGGATGATTTACAGTCCCAAGAAACCAGTGGACTTGTACGTGGCTGGGAGGAGGTGGCTGCGGATCATGTCGTCCTTAGTGACCCAGAGGACTCCGGAGCGAATGCCTCAGCAAACCTACGCTGCATGGCCTCCCTGATCCTGCAAAGTCTGCGGAAGGATCCTCGTATTCTTCGGATCAAGGAAAGGGACCATTACTGGCTGGCCACTCTCCTTGATCCACGGTACAAGGGTAAGGTTGCGGACCTTATGTTACCGTCGCAGAGGGAGCAGAGGATGAGACAACTCCGGGAGGCCTTGCAGAAAGGTCTGTGCAACGCGTTCCCAGAGACTGGGAGGTTGCAAACTCCTGGTCCTGGACAACGAGTTGCTGAGGCTTCGGCCAGTCAAAGAAGGAGCGGTGGGGAAGGTGGCCGTCTGACCGATGCGTTCAGACAATTCTTTAGTCCGCAGCCCCAAAGTATGATCGGTTCCAGCAACCATCGCCAGCGTCTGATAAACATGGTGCAGGAATATCTAGGGGCAAGGTCAGACTTGGACACCTTCCCCACCGAAAATCCTCTGGCTTACTGGGTCTTGAGGATGGATCACTGGCCAGAGCTTGCACAGTATGCAATTGAGCTACTGGCCTGTCCTGCATCCAGCGTTCTTTCGGAACGCACATTCAGTGCTGCTGGAGGATTTGTCACGGATCACAGGGTGCGCCTGTCCACCGACTCGGTTGATCGACTGACTTTCATCAAGATGAACCAGTCTTGGATCACCACCAGCTACCACACACCTGATGCTGATATAACAGACTAATTGATTTTAACATGTCACATCCCTTCAAGACTGATGCTGATGCTGAGTGCCTGTGCTGTTATGTTGACTGGCTATCCTCCTCCTCCGAGTCCTCAATGATACGATTGATGATGATAGCTTGGAAGATCATTTTTGTTTATGGGTGCCGCCACCAGTGCCTAACGCCCAATTTTTCAGCCCCTGTTTAACAGGGGCGTGTAATTACAATTTTTGAAGCAATACTTTGCAACAGGGCTCATTGCTGTACTCCAAGTACAGTATCTGTGAGGAGTTGCAGTGTTGTGCCACCAGTGCCTAAGGCCCAATTTTTCAGCCCCTGTTTAACAGGGGCGTGTCATTACAATTTTTGAAGCAATACTTTGCAACAGGGCTCATTGCTGTGCTCCAAGTACAGTATCTGTGAGGGGTTGCAGTGTTGTGCCACCAGTGCCTAAGGCCCAATTTTTCAGCCCCTGTTCAACAGGGGCATGTAATTACAATTCTTGATCTAATAATTCACAGCAGGGCCCATTGCTGCACCCACCAAGAGTAACTGTCAGGGCTTACAGTGTTGTGGCACCAGCACCACCATCAAAGGCCCAATTTTTACTACCACTGTTCAACAATTATATGTAATTAAAATTCCTGATATAATAGTTGACAGCAGGGCGTTCCAGCACCAACCAAGAGTAACTGTGAGTGCTTACAGTGTTGTGCCAACACCAACAACTAAGGGGCCTATTTCTGCAGAGTATATACGGCAGGTCCCTACTTTCAAACATCCAACTTACAAACGACTCCTACTTGCAAACGCAAGAAGACAACAGGAAGTGAGAGGAAATCTACCACTAGGAAGGAAAATTCTCTCCTGTAAGAATAAATATGGGAGAAAGGTGTCTCCTCTGTACTGATGCTTTATCAGCAATCCTTGTTTCAAGAAAAACACCACATTTCAAAAACAGTTGTCATTGGGACGGAAAGTGAGGTGAAATGTTCTGAACAGGGGCACAGACAGCAAAACAAATGTTACAGGGGTGATAACCCTTACCTATGTTTTCCAAAAAGTTTAAAAATAGATTTTTGGTCTGGAGCTACACTTCAACAATGTACCTGTTCAAAATTACAAACAGATTCTACATAAGAACAAACCTACAGTCCCTGTCTTGTATGCACCGCCTGTATAGGGCTGTTCAGAGTATATAGGGCCTTTTTTATTTTATGTGCGGGGTTCCCCTTAATATCCATACAAGACCCAAAGGGGCTGGTAATGGGCTGGGGTAGGGGGGGGGTCATGGGGTAGCTATGCCATTTTTCTTAAAGAATTTCATCCATATTACCGGGACCAGACATTACATTAAAGCCGCAAGCAGTTTTAAATGGCTTTTTTTTCCTTTAGAAGTGTCATTTTGTGCAGGGACAGTTCTAAACACGGGAAACACGTGGCACTTCACAGGCATACTTTAGACACCCCCCAGGTACGATATTTAAAGGAATATTTGACTTTTTTTTTTTCACTTTATGCATCATTAAAATGACTGCTCCCGAAAAACGTCCGTTTTTAAAACTTATTTTTGCATTGATACATGTCCCCTGGTGCAGAACCCGGGTTCCCAAACCCTTTTTAGGACAATAACATGCATAATAGTTGTTATAATTAGCACTTTAGAATTCGAACGTTCGCATCCATTCTATTTAATAGGGTTCTAATGTTCGTTCGAACTTTCGGTCCGTTCGCGGGTTCTGGTGCGAACCGAACAGGGGGGTGTTCGGCTCATCACTAATCAAGATTTGTATGGGATAACAAACCATCTAGATGTGCTTACCATATAATAGTGAGACACCACAACAAGGGTGGAGTCCGGCTATCCAACATACGTACCTCTTACTACGCAGCTATCCTAGATTAAATGTACTATTGGTGGCAGCCTTCCCCCAACAAAACTTGGTCAGATATGGAATCCCTCCATCCCACTCTCAATAAACTACTAGATACCCTCCTTCTCATTACGCAAGGCTCCTCTCTACCTATGGCACCCCGCTCCCCAGCAGTTAGAGCGTCACTGATGGCCTGGAAAAAACATACTTTTAATACCCCCCCCTTACCAACCATTACACGCCTACCCATCCCTCTCAGAGTGTTAGAAAGTCAAATCTCAACCTTAAAATACAATACTAGCATACATATGGAATAAATTCCCAAAGCGACCTCAGATCCCAGCAAATGATGAAAGCATTTATTGCCCTCCAAAAAAAATTCAGTCTACCTATCTCCGAGACCTACAACTATATGAGCATAAGCCACTTTCTCAAAACCTCTAAACTCCCATCTACAGTCCTTATATGTACCTGCAACATTCCACAGATTCTACTCTCAAACCATATATCCAAAGCATGGTATCTCCAAGATATATGAGGCCCTAAATGACCAACGACCATACTACCAAATAAACACCCTTTCAAAATGGGAAGCAGAACTAAATGTCAAGGCGACCCGTACTATGTGGAAAAAAGCCTTCAAATCCACTAACGCAGCATCCCACTACTCTAACCACTAGGATAACTATCAGAAAAATGTGAATAGGTGGTCCCTAACACAGATTATAAAAAATATACCAAAACTCGCCTAATACCTGTTGAATGGCCTTCGGCAGCGTGGGTACTATAACACCCCTCCTCTGGTTTTGCAGATTCCTTAGCTCCTTTTGGAGATAAATCTTTCCCTAATCTCATCTTTATCACAAATACCCTCAAATCCTTCTCCTGAATTATCCCTACTCCACCTGGTTATAGAAATATTTCCCCCCAGATCAAGAGTAGTAATAATATATCTGTTACTTGCAGCAAAATTAAATATCATCAGACAATGGAAAACTACAAACCCCCCTTCCCTGGCATCCACCCTTGCAGACCTCAATCTCCAGTGTGAGATGGAGAGAATAGTAGCCAGAAAGAACTTAACCATGGACAAATTTATTTTCAAATGGTCCACTTGGTTATCACATTCTGGATGCACTGTAAAATTATAATGTTTCTTGTTGAATTTTACTGTGTTTGATCAATATGCTGGTACTCCCCCCTCCTCCTCTTCACACCCCCCACTTTACCCCCTATCCTTCTGGAGCCATTTCCATTAATTGCCTCTTGGTGTAATCATTACCTTACAACCTAGTTTGAAATTGACTAATTTGCTACTTGTTCTGAATATGTTACATGAGTTGAAATTAACTTTATGCTCCGGTTGGAACATCTGTCAAATTATTACATGTAGGGGGGCGTGGCTTAGCGTATGGAGGAGTAAGAAGCTTCCTCCAGGAGCTCCCACACACACCGGGTTCATCGCGGCCACCAGCGCCTTCCAGACCAGCTAAACAGGTCGGTGATGGGGAGGAAAGGTGGGGGAGAAAGTCGTCATACCCCCGATCCGAGCAAAGAGGGGGATATAGACAGATTTTTTTTTAAAAAGCTGTCGCCGGAGCAGAGCGGCCCCCCCTCATCCAAGATGGCGTCGACCCGCTCCTCGGGGACACATGCGGCCTCTCATGGACAGGCTTCCCAGCACCATGCACCTCACACCAGATCTAGGGTGCGAGCCAGCTCTCCCCCTGACTCAGACAACGGCTCCACACGTTCAGCCTGCCATTCTCCTGCCTCGCACCGCCCCTATGGAGCTTGGGACATGGAGGCCTATATCAAAGCCCTCCCCACTAGACATGATTTTGAGGCCTGTGTACAGAGGCTTGAGCGTTCATACAAGCAGGAAATTGCTGAGCTGCGCAGGGATGTCACTAGCAGACTGGAGGAGGTGGAACACACCGTCGAAGAGACTGTAGCTGCCATACAATCACATGACGCCATCCTGGATGAGCACACCCTGCAAATTCAGCACCTTATGTACCATCAGGACGACCAGGAGAACAGGGCCAGACGCAATAACATCTGCATCCGTGGCCTACCTGAGTCTGTGGACACTAAAGATCTAGCCCCGGCTGTCATCGCTATGTTTAATGACCTGCTCCAGAGAGAGAAAGACGCGCCTCTGGAACTTGATCGTGTCCATAGAGCCCTAGGCCCTAAGAATCCTAATCTGGAACACCCCAGAGATGTTATCTGCAGGGTCCACTTCTACGCGATTAAAGACACCATCATGCAGGCGGCGCGAAAGCGAGAGAACATTTGTTTCAACGAGTCCCAGATTTCCTTACTACCGGACGTCTCCAAGCTGACCCTTGACATGCGCCGGGCATTGAAGCCCCTCACTGGTGCCTTACAAGCTAAACAAATCAAATATCGTTGGGGCTTTCCCTTCCACCTTTTTGCCTCGCATGAAGGGAAATCGGCAGTGTTTCGTACACTTGGCGATCTCCCCAAATTTCTAGGGACCTTTGAACTGCCTCAAATATCTCTACCTGACTGGCCCCTTCGCGCAGCCACCCCCGGATTCCCGGTCGCCTCCGGATGGCAGAAGCGATCCAAGAAACCCAGGCGTTCCAGATCAGAAACCTCCAAGTCAAACGCTGGATGATTTAATGCTATCAACCCTTCGTGTAGCTGGGCTTTAGACCTGCAAAGTCGCCCCTGTTCTCAGGTTACAGTTTTGTTGGGGCGCTCCCCTACTAACTTCTGTCTTACTTCCTGCTCACAAGGGACATTCCGCCATATTGTGTGTTCCTTCAATTTGTTCTCTCTGAACGTTGACCCCCTGTGAATTTCTCCTTCCCCCATAAGTAATGTCTGTCCTCCATTACCACATTGAATCCCCCCCAACCCCCCCAATACCTAAAGAGATTTATTATGATTTTGTTTGGAAGCCTGGTGTAGGACCCCTGTGGCTGTCAGGTGTTCTCGCAGGTTGTCCGGGTCTTATACTCCCGGACTTAAGTACATGAATGTATAACTAACTGCAGCCGTCGGGGGCCCTGTACCGCTTTACTTATGGATATGTTTACATGTTTATTTCTGCAGCCCGGTGTGTGCGGGCACCTCTGTGCACTGTCTACGACCCCCCTCCTAGGTTTACAGCGTCCTATTAGGACTCCGCTGACATGTTGCTTGCAACGTTACTAGTTTGGCCGTTTAGGCCCTATTTTCTACTTCTCTCTTTCTCTCTTTCCCCTCTGTTTCTGGACCTCTCATTTCCTGTGCTTCTTTGTAGTCAATCCTACACCCCTCCCTTTTCCCTCCCTACCCCTTTCCCAGCAACAGCGAGCTCGGAACTAATTAAGATCTATTCCCACCCCATAGTACTACCCTCATGGCAACGCCCGCCTCCCTAAAAATCTCTTCCCTGAATTGTAGGGGCCTTAACGCCCCGGAGAAGAGGAGACATATCCTCTACCATTTCCACAAATTACGAACCCAAATCCTTCTCCTCCAGGAAACTCATTTCCGTTCCGACACCATCCCACAGGTTTTCCATAAAAGGTACCCTACCTGGTTTCACAGCACCAACCCTGCCGCAAAATCTAAAGGAGTATCTATTGCCTTTCATGCCTCTTTCACCCCCGACGTGCTTGACACGCTCATAGATCCCGCAGGGAGATATGTTTTTCTTAAATTGTCGTATTTGAATGTGATTTACACTGTAATTAACGTATACTCTCCTAATCAGGACCAACCGCAATTCATCTCTAAGGTGGTCGCACGTCTGAAAAGATTTAGTATTACTAACATGATCATGGGAGGTGACCTCAACATGGCTCTGATACCTCGCCTTGATTCCTCGACGGGTAAGTCCTCACTCTCCCCTGCTTCTTTGACCAAAATTAAAACCGCTCTATCTGACCTATCTCTGGTGGATGTCTGGAGGGTGTTACACCCTTCCACAAAGGACTATACATATTTCTCCCCAGCACACTCCTCTTACAGCAGACTAGACTACCTATTCATCTCCCAAACCCTATTGGACTGTTCTCCTGACGCCTCGATTGGCCTTACTCTTTGGTCAGACCACGCACCCATTCACTTGAGCTTGGGTAGGGCTCCTTCCCCCAAGACCAGGTCTTCCTGGCGGCTCAACGACAACTTACTCTTAGATACAGTGTGTGCTCAAGACATCATCCGGACCATACAGCACTTTATTGCAGACCACGCACACGACGACACTAACCCTCTTACGAAATGGGAGGCCCTCAAATGTGTCCTTAGGGGCAAGTTTATTCAGCACGGTTCTAGGCTTAAACATGCACGCACGGCAGAGATAACCAGACTGTTAACTTTAATAGCTTCACTGGAAGAGTCCCACAAACAATCCCCTGTGGCCGGGATTCATCTTGAGCTGGTTAATGCCAGGCGGGACCTTCTGCAAATCTTTTCAGAACGTTCCCTGGTGGCTAGGGATAAGGGGTGATTCACCCATTACTCCCAAGCCAACAAGTGTGGTAGACATTTGGCCCATACCCTACAACCTCAGCAAGCCCGAAAACATATCCCCTTTATTCACTCCCCCTCTGATGGGAAATTGAGTTCTAACTTAGCCATAGCCGAGGAATTTCGTAAATATTATTCCAATTTATATAATCTATCCTCCCAAAACCCCTCTCCTAGGTCCCCCCTGTCTGGCTCCGAACAGGACATGTCTTCCTATATTCAAGAAACCTCCCTGCCCCCCATACCATCCTCGGATGTTGAGGAATTGGAGTCCCCACTTTCTGAGGCAGAATTTCTATTAGCCATCAAAGAACTCAAAAATGGTAAAAGCCCAGGACCTGATGGGTTCTCTTCGCACTTTTACAAGAAGTTTGCTCCTCAGCTTACCCCCTTCCTTGCAAATGCCTTTAACGCCATTAATGATAATCTCTCCCCCTCTTCGTCCTTGCTTCATGCCCAGATTGTGGTGATTCCGAAACCCGGTAAAGACCCCTCCTTATGCGCCAATTATAGGCCGATTTCCTTACTCAATATAGACTTGAAATTGTTCGCCAAGATCCTGTCGAAGCGTCTATCCCCATTACTACCTGACATCATACATAGGGACCAGGTGGGTTTTGTCCCTGGCCGAGAGGCGCGGGACAACACCACTAAAACTGTTCATCTTATAGCATACGCTCACCGTAATCGGGTGCCGGCCTGCCTCCTCTCCTGTGATGCGGAGAAGGCCTTCGACAGGGTCAGCTGGCCGTTTCTCCGAGCCACCCTCACCCAAATAGGACTAGGACCTAAGACGCTCTCACGCATTATGGCCCTGTATGCTACGCCCTCCGCCTCTATCTTAGTAAATGGTACTCACTCGCGTACATTCACGATAGCTAATGGTACCAGGCAAGGATGTCCCCTTTCTCCTCTCCTTTTCGCTCTTGTTATAGAACACTTGGCCCAGGCCATCAGAGCAAACCCGAGCATAAGTGGTATTCAGACCCCCTCCTCACATTGCAAACTCTCCCTATATGCTGATGACCTCTTGCTTTATGTGACACAACCCCACATTAGTATCCCATCCATCCTAGCAGAGATCAACCGCTTCGGACGGCACAGTAATTATAAGCTTAACATCTCCAAAACGGAAGCCCTTAACCTATCACTTCCACATCATACCCTTTCCTCCCTCAAGACTAATTTCTCCTTCCAATGGCAAGCGACATCCATTTCGTATTTAGGTACGTCCATCCCAACACGCGCGGCGGATATCTATACTCTGAATTTTGGCCCTCTGCTCACTAAGATCAGACGTCTAACCGAGAACCGGATGGACAGACCGCTCTCTTGGTTTGGTCGCATGAACACCCTAAAAATGGACATACTCCCCAAATTATTGTACTTATTCCAAGCCCTCCCCATTTCCCTCCCGTCCGCATTTTTCCGCACCCTGCGCTCTTTGGCTATACGCTTCGTATGGCAGGGGAAGCACCCCAGATTGAATCATAATCTTTTATGCACCGCCATCTCTAAAGGTGGAATGGGTCTGCCGGATTTTGAGCTTTATCATTCCTCAGCTGTGTTATCACGGATCCTGGAGTGGTTCCCCCGCCCCTTTGTCAAAGCCGCTACCCTGGTGGAACAAGACTTGTCCCCGTTGGATCTTCGGCCCTTCTATGGGGTTTTGAACATACTCCGGGGTCTTTCGCTGCATTATCTCCCCTCACCAGGGATGCTCTGGTGCTTTGGTACCGCAGGAGAGAGGCCTATGCTTTATCCACTGAACCAAGCCCACTCACCCCATTATTTGACAATCCAGCCCTTCCGGAGGGCAGGTCCATCCACACACTTGACGGCTACGACAGAGCTTCCTGACCCACGGCACGACAATTCGTTGACTCCGTGCAGGGTACCTTTAAGCCAAACCGTAACTCTACGTCTTCCCACTTGACTTGGCTCACCCGACTACACCTGACTTCCTATTGCAAAGGACTTCACGAATCCGCACAGATCCATAGACCCCTGACCAGTTTTGAACAAATATGTACACTTCTTGACACCCCCCGTCATACCCTTTCCTTGACCTACAAATTGATTCTAGACCACACTCATGACTCCTTACCTAAATTTTCAAAAGTTTGGTCAGAGGAGCTTGGGAGAGATATTACAGAGGTAGAATGGAGTAAAGCCTTTCTCTTTACCCACAAATCATCCATCTCTAGCTAATCCCAAGAAAAAAACTATAAGGTGATTGCCAGATGGTATCGAGTCCCGACCACCCTCAGGATCATGTACCCCTCAGCTGCGGACACCTGCTGGAGATGTAACTCGGCAACAGGTACATACAGTCACGTCTGGTGGGAATGTGAGGTAATTCAACCGTTCTGGTCTCAGATTTTTCAAATTTATTCTGAGATTTATGATATGCCTCTTCAGCCTTCTCCTTTTATTGCCCTCCTCTCCATCCTACCGGGTACTATCAAATTCCAAAAACACAATCTTCTTAAATTTTTCCTTAGCGCGGCTCGACGTCTCATCTCTAGGCATTGGAAAACCACCTCCCCTCCTTCGATTGTAGAATGGGTGAATGAGATGAATACTAGTATGCTAATGGAGGAAATGATTGCCAACTCTCTAGACAGACATGCTAAATTCTCCTTTATCTGGAGTGTATGGAGACATTACTCAACTTCGGATAAGTTGAAGGATAGGCTCCCAATAGGGCCTACTCCCTGAGGCCTTACCAGTCCCCTACCTTCGGGTTCCCTGCCATGTCTGGATACCCTTCCATTGATCAGCAGCTCGCTGTCCCCCTCGCCCCCCTCTTCTCCTTCCACCCTTCCCTGTGCACTACACCCCCCTTCTAAACGCTAGATCTCATTTTCTATCTTTATTTCTCCCTATCTCTTTCTGGGGCCTCCCCTAAAGTTACTTGGAGATGCTTTCACATGTATGCGGTCCAGTTTCTGTTCACACTGTCATCGCTTGTTAGACTTCACCAATAGGTGTTGGTATGGTGTCGTTTGTACAGATATTCATGTCATCCCCTAATGACTCCTCCGATCCAGGATTGCAGTGGGATCCCACAGGGGCATCCTGGTCGGACAGAGTGGATGATGTATCTTCAGACGACACTGTTTGATTTGTGTATTACTTCACACCTCTTCTAATGAGCTAGTTGTTATTTGTATATTGCCGTATACATGCTGTAACGGGAGATCACCCCTTACTTATCGGTCCAGGTTGCCTCTTGCTGGGCTCCTGGATTTTTGTATTTTTTCTGTACAATTGAAACTTTGATAAACAATAAAAACTAATTGAACCTAAATTATTACATGTATTATTTATTTAATTTTTTTATTATCTTTTTTATTAATTTTACAACAACATATAACACACATTGCAATAAACACATATACAGTCTCAATATATCTCATTACAGAAAAATAAAAAAGAGTAATAATGATATTAATAATAATTGATGGTCTACACTCCCATATAAAAAGCCCAACCATGAAACCCCACAATCCGTATACCAGTGACTAGGGGAGTCAGGGCTGGGTGGTAAGGAGGGAGAGAAGTGCACAGAGGAGGAGGAAAAAAGAGGGAGAGAGAGAGAGAGATGGGGGGGAGAGAGAGAGAGAGAAGAAAAAATAAAAATAAAAATTATTACATGTATTATTAACAATGTATGTGAAAACTTCTAATAAAGAATATTTAAAAAAAAAGTGAACGACTCCTTTTCCAAACCGATTAACATACAGTACATAACTGTACTAGACAGGGATGCCCCTATCTCATTTACTGTTTATCTTAACTTTAGAATCCCTGATTAGGTCTATCAACCTACAAAGTTTGATATATGGTTTCCAAATAGAAGGAAGAGATTAAAAATAGACTATAAATCAAAAACATACGCAGATGATTTGCTCTTTTTTGTTTCTCTACCACATATCTCTACTCCTAATTTAACTAAAACTTTACAACTGTTCAATTATCTTTCTAACTTTAAGATAAACTACAACAAATCTGAGGCCATTAATTTAACACTTCCTAATAGAAAATAACAATTGACGAAAGAAAACTGCCTGTTCTAATGGGAACAGAAAACTCTTTACCTTGGCATTAATCTAACTCCAAAACTAGAATCCTTATTCAAACAAAATTGCCAACCACTATTAAAGGAATAGAAAAAGATCAATAATTATGGAATACAGTTCTCCTGGTTTGGAAGAGCAGCCATTTTGAAAATAATTTTTCTTCCTAGACTGCTTTATTATTTTCATGCTCTCCCTATTGAGATTCCACCCATCTTCTTTTAAAAAAAACAAAAATAAAATGTGTATCCAATTTAAAATGCTTACACTACCCAAAGCAAAAAGGAGGAATGTATCCATCTGACTGAAAAAATATTATTACGTGACATACCTGACTAGAATCATTGACTGGCACTGCCACTCTAATAACAAAGATTGGGTAAACCTGGAATGTTCCAGGACCCATCTACCTTTACAGTTCCTCCCCTGGACAGAACCTTCAAACTTCCCAATAACAATCAAAAACCCCAATTAATTAACACAACACTTAATATTTTCCACAAAGTCTCATCCACCCACAAACTCTCCTCAATCCCTATCGGCACTTGCAAACAACTTGGATTTTCCTCCTGGTCTTCAAAATAAGGCTGTCCCCCACGTAAACAGCAGAATGCCTTTACTTGCTTTTCACTGTTTTTATAAAGGAAAATTTTTAATCTTTTGAAACCTTACAAGCAGAATACAATAAACCCCCTTAATTACTGGCTGTACATACACTTCACTTCCTAAAAAACAATAAACACAAGACTTCGATGTGTCAATACCTCTCACAAATGTTGAAAACATTTTCTACAAACAAAATGGGTGCGCAAGCATGCAGAAAATGGGACAATATCATATAACATCGTCCCAGAGCAGTAGAACCACCCGCAGCCAACATTTCCCTATACGGTGGGTGGTAGGTGGTTAAATAAATGTGCCAAAATATAAAGTGCTGAATAGAGTTAGGTGACAACCACAACCATGCTGTGTCATGATGAACAAAATACAATTAATAAAGTGAAATTGTATGTTGTTCATCATCACATAGCATGGTTATGGTTGTCACCTTACTCCAGTGGTTCTCAACCTCAGTCCTCAAGTACCCTTAACGGGCCATGTTTTGGGAACTTCCCTTAGATAAAATAGCTGTTATTAATACCATCTCATTAATATTGATTTAAAGCAGCTGTGCAAAGTAAAGGAAAACCTGAAAACATGGCCCGTTGGGGGTACTTGAGGACTGAGATTGAGAACCACTGCCTTACTCTATTCAGCACTTTATATTTTGGCACATTTATTTAAAGGAGCACAATTTTTGTCCTTTTTCTTTTGCTAGCAGAAAGAATCCACTACTCACTTTCATAAAATGTGGAGACCTTGGTATATCTTCACTCTCTCTGATGATAACAAACTGACCCCTGAAATCCCCATCTCCCCAATATCCTTTCCTAAGCAAATAGAAGTATTACACTAATAACAGTGATCACTACCTGATTTAAACAAAACCTTAACGTAACCTTACTGACCCTCACCTCTAGACGTTCTTTTGTATTTATAAACAGATTAAGAAATAAGCTAACTAATTCCGACTAGCACAAATTCCTAAGTCTAATCAGACAAAACTAGCTAAAACCTGAGAACTCTCCTTTTATGAAAAACAAACGGTTTATCCCCCTTGCACAATGTACAGTATGCTTTATCTATCATCTGTTATGTTAATCTTCAGAGCTATATTACAATTTATATGACATTTTATCTGCAGTAATTTTATATTTGCTGATCACTTTAAATAGTCTACAAACTACTGTTACACCAATTCTGATGCATCAATATTATTTATTTATTTTAGTTCCATCATAGCATTTTATACATACTGTATATGCTTATGAAACATACAATGTACACTGTTATGTTTTATTTAAATAACTCAATAAACCTTTATTGTGAAAAAAAATTACTAATTCAATAAATGTTCTAGGCAAATTACAATATTGACTTTTAAAACGAAAGTGGAAATGTCCTTCAAGGTTGGGCTTGGGCAGGCTTGGGCAGGCTAGTGCAGGAAGATTTATTTTAAAGTACCGTATTTATCGGCGTATAACACACACTTTTTCCCAGTGAAAACAGAGGGTAAACAGTGTTATACGCCGATATCATGTTTTTCCAACAGGGGGCGGGGATCGGGCGGACATTGGGGGGTGTCAGGCCGGCTGTCCCGCCTCTCCTGGCCCTGGGACAGCGCTCCCTGCATAGTTGAGAAAAAAAGTTGAGAAAAATAAATCACTTGCCAGCCCCTTGTACACCCCTCCTCCTTGTGTCAGTGTCATTGAAAAACGAAGCTTATAAATATCTCAATAGCTCAGTTTTTTCTGGCTGCTCTCCTCCTCCCACTCCTTCTCCTCTGAGTGTAGCTTTAGATTGGAGGAGGAGAGCGGTCACATGACTATCTGTGTAACGTCAGTGGAGAGCAGTCATGTGACCAGGTCAGTGGGAAAAACTGAGCTATTGAGGTATATGGAAGCTTCATTTTACAATAGGAGTGACACAGGAGGAGCAGTGTGGAAGAGGCTGGCAGTGATTTTTTTCCTAACTGTAGAGAATGCTGGCAGCGCTGTCCCAGGAGACTAGGGGTCTCCTGGAAGTGCAGGGAGGGGCTGTATACTGGATAGACATGTGCATTCGTTTTCGTCCGAATGCATTTTCGTCCGAATTTCAGGTATTTTAGTTATCGTTTTAACAAACGAAAACGAAAGCACAGAATCCGAAAACCGAAAGATCCGACATAAACAAATGTTTTATTTTTGTTTTTATTGCGACAACAGTTCGATATAGATAGGAGATTCGACGTGACGCTGACAATAACAATCTGTGTCTATCGAACCTGTGGTCGAATGTGCCTAACCTTAACTCTATTAGTCCAAGATTATTCTACATAGAGAGAAAAGATTCGACATAGAGAGAAAAGATTCAACATTATAGAGAGAAAAGATCTCTGCTGGAATTGGGTGGGGGAAGTAAAATAAAAATAATGACGATGATGAATGTTATTGGCTGATTGTAACCAAAGAGGAGAAGCAGTAAAATAGCTAGAACTAACTTGACAATTGAACATGAACGACGAAGATTCGACAAAGCATTTGAAAAACATACAAACGTTGAATCTGTCATTGAAGGCTTATGGTGTCTGTCGAAAGTTAGAAGATTCGACGGTGCAGCTAAACTGTACGACGCTGCAATCGTACATTTCCGGTCAAATGCATCCGTCCATAGGCTATAGAAGAATTCTAATGTTGGTTGACTAGTAATAGTAATTAATAAATATAATTATTACTAGTCATACAACATTAGATTTCTACTATAGCTTGTAGGCGGAACATTAGACCGGAAATGTATGATTGTAGTGTCGTACAGTTTCGCTGCTCCGTCGAATCTTCTTTGAACATTCGTCAGACACCATAAGCCATAGCCTTCAATGACAGATTCGACCTTAATTAATTCAGATTTTCGGACGAATGCAATTTCTAACGAAAAACAAAATTAATAAAAACGATTTCCGGGAGTAACTAAATAAATGTATTTTTCGGACGAAAACGAAATTCCGAAACAAAATATTTCAGTGTGCACATATCTAATACTGGATGGCGGGAGCTGTGTACTAGATGAGGAGCTGTGTACTGGATGAGGAGCTGTGTACTAGATTGAGGAGCTGTTTACTGGATGAGGAGCTGTGTACTGGATGAGGAGCTGTGTACTAGATGAGAAGCTCTATACTGGATGAGGAGCTGTGTACTGGATGAGGAGCTGTGTACTGGATGAGGAGCTGTGTACTGGATGAGGAGCTGTGTACAAGGAGGGGAGCCGTGTTCTGGATGGGGGTCTGGGGACTGTGTTCTGTAAAGGGGGCTGTGAAAAAAAAATCCTTAAACTTCCCTCTTAAAATCGGGGTGTGTGTTATACGCCTGTGCGTGTTATATGCAGATAAATACGGTATATGCCCAGCAAAAACTTTAGTTTTAGTTTTGGATAGAGTGGGGAATGATTAGAATCCCTGTCAGGTCTGCAATATGGAACTCCAATAATAAAATGTCCCCTAACTTACTATTTTGCTGACAGTGGTTTCGTCAGACAAGAAGTAAGGAAACATCTATAACAGGGTCCTAGATATCAATAAGAAAACTGTCTGGCATTTTAGCCCCCACTAAATCAAACAAATTATGAACAGAGCAGGAAGTGAAGTTACTGTAAATATCTTACAAAACAGGCGAACAAAAACATGTCCAAGAGTCTTTTAAAAATATCAATACTCCCTGCTGACACCACCAATTGTGGAAGAGATTTCCACCTCATTATCGCCCTGACAGTGAAATACACTCTGCGCACCTTTAGGTTAAACCTCTTCTCCTCCGATCTCATTGTGTAAATTGCTATTGTATCCCCTCTCAAGCATTTCTTCTCCAATGACAATAAATTTAGTGCTTGTAGTCGTTCCTTGTAATTGAGGTTCTTCAATCGCTATATTAATATTGTTGCCCTATGATGAACTCAGCATTGCTCATAATGATCTGTCTAGGGAACATGACTCCCTCTCTGTGACTGTTACACAGCTACAAGCCCAGATCGAGGACCTCGATAACAGAAATCGCAGGAATAACCTTAGGGTCAGGGGGCCCCCGAAACTACTACTGACCTTATCCCGGCTATTCATAAACTATTCCAATCCTTGCTGCCTGATCGTGAGACTGAGGCCTTCACTTGTGACCGCATACACAGAGCGCTTCGCCCTAGCCCCCCCCCCTGACAAACCTCCTAGAGACATTGTACTCTGCCTAAAAGACTTTCTTATTAAAGAGGAGATCCTCCGCGCAGCCCGCAATTCCCAAAATATTACTCTGGACAGCACTCCAATACAAATTTATCCTGACATTTCACCCGCGACTCTGGACAGACGCCGCAGGATGAAGGAGGTGACCTCAGCTTTAGCTGCTGCACGGATCCGATATAGATGGGGCTTTCCCTTTAAATTGTCGATCCCCCATAATTGGACAACCTACTCAGCTACTATGCTCCAAAAAGGACAGGAAATCCTGGTCAAATTAGGCCTACTGGTGGCTGAGGCACTTCCTCGTCTACCCTCCACCCCCCGTCCAACACCTATCTGGCGTACACCCTCTCAGAGACGGGACAGAAGGCGTGTTAGACAGGATATCGGTCCACAATTGCATTGATATCCATCTTGGCTGTGACTTGATCACTCTCACTGAAAGGCTACTTTCTTTTGCTCACTCTTGGACTATGGATCACTCACTGGAGGTTTCTGATACTGGAGAGCCATCTTGTGGCCACTTTTGGCATTGAACGCTTTGCAATACCTGGAATGTTCATAATACGTTTTTCCTCCTTTCACAACAATCCCAGGAACTTCCTGGGTATGCTGGCTTACTTCATTCCAGACAAGTCTCATACAACCTGAATGGCTCTTCATGGACACCCCACAACAGAGTGACTTACTATATTTTTCATGAGCACATTTCCTTTTTAAGTGAGCTCTTTTTGCCCTATCCTCTTTTTCTAAATGTTCTATTGGCAAATTTTTTATATATTTTTTATTTTTTATTCCCTTCGGTTCTGCATGCACTACGGATACCATGGTATTAATTGACAGGCTAGTTCGGCGGACGTCGATGCTATGCCACCCCACTCCACTTGCGTCCTCACTTCTTTTAGAGGTCTGGACGGGACCCCTGGAGTTAGGGGCATTTTGGCCCCTCATTTAACTGATTTTTCTGTTTCAGGTTAATGCACTTTGCAACCTGACCAGGCGAAGTTCCAGCAACAAATCATTTTGCTGGCTTTAATCTTTTTGATTGTTACAGTTGTATGTTTTTGTTTTCTGTTTTTTTTTTTTTTTTTATTTCTTGAAGCATTCTTTTTTTTCTGTAAATTTCATTGATCCTAATACAGTCTGTTTTCAAGGGTTCCCCAGGCTCGGTCTCCCCTTTGTTCTGGAGATTTCTGGTGCTGCTCTGCTCTTACCACTACGCCCGTCAGGTGAGCGTGTTTGGTTATTAACACATAAATGACAATAACATGTACAGTATCACGCATAATGTGCAGGGCTTTAATTCTCTGCACAAACGGAAGAAGGCCTTTACTAGCTACAAAAAATTAGGGGCTCAAATTGTTCTATTACAGGAGACTCATTTTGCCTCTGACAACCACCACTCCTTTCTCCATAGGGCATATAAGCAAGCCTTTTATACACTATTCCAATCTAAATGTAGGGGTGTAGCTATATTATTACACAACTAATTTCCCCTAGAAGTTAAACAAGTATACAAGGATCCGGAGAGCAGATTCATTAGAATTAAGGGTATTGTTGCTGGTCGTGACCTTACAATTGCTAATGTATATGCCCCTAATCTGGCTCAAGCTACCTTTTTTCTGCCTTCTTTAGGATCCTTGAAAGGTATTCTTACACTCACATGTTTGTAGGAGGTGATTTTAATCTTGTAGCCCATCCCCAAATGGATAGGAACCCAGTATCTCGACTCAACATGGCTTTCCCCAAAACACTGTCCAAGTCCCTGCGGACCTACCAACTAACTGATGCCTGGCAAGCGCATAATATTGGTGCAAAGGATTTCACCTTCTATTCTCACCCCCATAATTCCTTTGCCAGGTTAGATTACATCTTCTGTACCCCCATCGTACTTGCTAACTCCACTGACTCTTCTATCCATCTATGCCCCTGGTCTGACCATAACATGGTTTCCTTATCTACGACTCTCATTGGCTTATTTGACACCCCTTATTCCTGGCGTTTGAATGACTCTTTACTTACAAATCCTATAGTCCGCCAAGAGATAGCTACGGCTATTCAGGAATATTTTACTTTAAATGCCACTCCCGACTTGTCCCCGAACACTCTGTGGGTAGCCCATAAGGCTGTCCTTAGAGGACGTCTCATCAGCATAGCCTCCCGTAAAAATAAGGAATACTGGCATAAGATTTATGAGCTGACAGCTGAATTGGACAAACTCCACAAAATTCAAATTGGTAATCCCTCCAGGCCCCATGAACTCTTAGTCTCTCAGAAGAGACTTGAATTAGATACCCTTTTATCATCTAAAGCTGAAAAATCCCTCCGTTGGTCCAAGGCCAAATTTCTCCTGCACAGCAATACGACCTCCTCCATGTTTGCCTGCAAACTGAACCAGACCTTACAACCTCATCATCTATACAAGCTCCGTAACTCCTCCGGCGGTTTGGTTTCCCACCCTAAAGAGGTCCTACATATCTTTGAACAATTTTACTCTAACCTTCTTTCACACCCACCCTCTTTCCCCGCCAGCAAGGCTAGTGATTGGCTTGATGTTCTCCCCATACCTTCATTATCATCCTCACAGATAGACTCCCTTAATGCTCCTTTCACAGAGGAGGAGGTGTTATGTGTTATTAAATCCCTGAAATGTTCTGTAGCTCCGGGTCCCGATGGATTTACGTCCAGCTACTATAAACATTATGCCTCTTGTGACGGTATGCAAGGTGAGATATATGACAATCGCTATGTTTCACCTCGCATTCGGTCCATTGTAAGGGACTGAACCAGAATCCGGCCCAGGCTTTTCCAGCCTCTGTAGTTGGCTGGGTTCCGGTCCGGATATTCAGGTTCACTGGAATCCAAAGGCAGCTGGGCTTTAAAGATCCAGGAAGAGAGCACAGCATGGCTCTGGCCTGAGACTCAGAAGGGAATCTGAGTAAGAGGAGCGCTGTTTATTTGGGCTGAAAGAAAAAGGTATGCTTTACTTCACCTTGTGTTTTGTGGGTGACGGGGACCAGCCCCTCACCGTATAGAGAGCGGTTACTGTATATTTTAGCGCCGGACGGCAAGGATTTGTTTTACTGTTTTGTTTATTTTGTATGACTATCGCAAACCACTTGTAAATAAAGCTGGCAATATGCCAGGTTTTAAAGAAACTGCCTGTACGCTGACCTTCATTCTGTGAAAAGGTGATCCCCACAAGCTAATCTCCCACACGTGGTGGATTCAGTGGGCATTTTCTGAAGATGGAGGAAATGTTAAAGGCCCTGCTACAGGCCAATGCAGCTCAGCGGGAAACCAACCGCCAAGTCGCAGCACAAAGGCAGCACAACAGGAGGCCGCTGCAGCACAACAAGCAGCCCAGCAGGAGATGAACCGCCAAGTCGCAGAGGCCGCTGCAGCACAACAGGCGGCCCAGCAGGAGATGAACCGTCAGTTTGCAGAGGCTCTGATGGAACTGAAAAAGGGGTCCGCACCTCATGTGCCAGTGGAAGCCAAGATGATACGTGCATCCTACCACTTACAGAAAATGACATCTGCTGATGATATTGAGGCATACCTGACGACTTTTGAGAGAGTTGCTGTCCACGAAGGATGGCCAAAAGAACAGTGGGCGGGTCTGTTTTTAACAGGAGAACCCCAAAAGGCCTATTTTGACCTAGAACCCGATAAGGCCCAGGACTATGAGACTCTAAAGACAGAGATACTCGCACGCTTGGGTGTCACCATGGCAATCCGGGCCCAGCGGGTGCATCAGTGGTCATTCTCCAGCAACAAGCCTCCCCGTTCGCAAATGTTTGACCTGGTCCACCTCACCAAGAAGTGGTTGCAGCCAGAGACCTTGACAGGCCCGCAGATCGTAGAGCGTGTGGTAATGGACCGGGCTCTGAGGAAGTGGGTCGGACAGGGCGACCCCAAAACTGCAGCCCAACTGGTCAACCTAGTGGAGAGGTATAGTGCTACTGAGGACTTGGTGAATCCATCTACGCCCCACTTCTCTAGTGTCTAGGGGTGCAAGATCTCCCGGCGGTTCGGGTAAGACTGTTCCGGGGTCCAAGAGCTTGGGGAGATTTGATAAGACTGTTGTTCCAGCTCATGAGACTGTGCTTCCTAGACCTGGAGACTGGCCAAAGAAGCCAGGAAGGTCTTTGGAACCGTTGAGAGGACTGGGGGTTGAGCATATAAGATGTTTTTGTTGCAATGCATTAGGGCATATTGCTGCAAACTGTCCTTTAAATGATGAACCTATGCAATGCGATTATGCTTATATGAAATGACACCTTTCTTTGTTTGACATGATGCAGTACATGCGACCTGTGCAGAGTCGCATTGAAAAACAAATGTGTGTTATTTCTGTGGATGGAAAGCCCCTGACAGCCCTACTAGACTCTGGTAGTGTGGTGACCCTAGTTAGGAGTGATTGTGTGAACCCCACAAAACTACACCCCAGTACTATTGGGGTGATTTGCATCCATGGGGACACCCGAGACTACCAGACAGCGGTGGTTGAGGTTGATACCCCCAGGGGCAGTGTAACACATTCAGTGGGGGTGGTACCTTCACTGCTTCGTGAAGCTTTAGTGGGAAGAGATTTTCCCCATTTCTGGAATTTATGGGAGAGCAAAGGGAGGCTGGTAGATAGAGCTCCCCCTGCTGGAGAAGCACGGGAACTCTCACCAGACCCTTTTTGCCAAAGGGAAGGGGATGCTGTTGGTGGGATCAAGGAAGCCGGAGACCCTCTTCCTTTCCCTGTCATGGTTGGGGAGCCGGAGGACCTGGAAGCTAGCTTCCAGCCTGAGGGTAACGAACAGGAGAACCCCTCTGACCCTGACATTGAGAGTAGCCAAGATGTGGTACCCGATTTAGAGGTCAGGAGAGAGGATTTCTGTACCGAAAAATTACGAGAGGCCACCCTCATGAGAGCCAGGGAAAACGTTAGGATCCACCGGTTCCCCATCCAACATCTTAACTGGGTGGTATCTTTCCCTTACATGGCAATTAAAAACAATTTATTGTATCGAGTGATAAAACATGGAGAGGACGAGGTAGAACAGCTACTAGTCCCCAAACCCTTCCGCAGGGTGGTGCTAGACCTGGCCCATGGTCATGTAATGGGGGGGCATCTCGGTGTTGAAAAAAACAGGGAGAGAATCGCCCAGAGATTTTTCTGGCCCGGATTGCATGCAGATGTCAAGGAGTACTGTGATTCGTGCCCCGAGTGTCAAATGTCGGCACCGTCACCCCATTTTCGCAGCCCCCTCGTTCCTCTGCCAATAATCGAGGTTCCCTTTGAGAGGATTGGCATGGACCTGGTGGGGCCGGTTGTGAAATCTGCCCGCGGTCACCAGCATATTCTGGTGATCCTGGACTATGCGACTTGCTATCCTGAGGCCATACCCTTGCGCAATACCTCTGCTAAGGCTATCGCCAAGGAATTGGTCCATGTCTTTAGTCGACTGGGGATCCCAAAAGAGATCTTAACCGACCAGGGCACCCCCTTTATGTCCAAGGTTACCAAGGAGCTTTGTAAGTTATACAAAATCTCCCATCTCCATACCTCTGCCTACCACCCCCAAACAGATGGTCTGGTCGAAAGATTTAATAAAACTTTGAAAAGTATGCTGAAAAAGGTGGTCGACAAAGATGGGAGAAACTGGGATTTTTTGCTGCCATATCTCATGTTTGCAATACGTGAGGTTCCGCAGGCGTCCACAGGCTATTCCCCCTTTGAACTCTTGTATGGTAGGCATCCCAGGGGACTGCTAGGTGTTGCCAAGGAAACATGGGAAGGTGAGGCAATCCCATATAAAATCATCATAGAGCATGTCTCCTTGATGCAGGATTGAATCGCAGCTGTCCTGCCCCTGGTGCGAGAACATATGGAGCGGGCCCAGGAGGCCCAAAGGAGGGTCTATGACCGAAGTGCCAGGGTCCGTAACGTTCAGCCCTGGGGACAGAGTGTTGGTATTGGTCCCCACGGTGGAAAGTACGTTTTTAGCCAAGTGGCAGGGTCCCTTCGAGGTTGTCGAAAGGGTGGGGAGGTAAACTACAAAGTCTACCAGCCAGGGAAAAGGAAACCACACCAAATTTACCATGTGAATCTCTTAAAACCCTGGAAGGACCGAGAGACTTTACTGACCACGTCCCCGCTTCCAACCGACTGGTTACCTGTGACACCTGACGTTCCCATCACGGATACCCTGTCCGTGGCACAACAAAGTGACGTTAGGGTGTTTGTGCATAAAAATAGAGACTTTTTCTCCCCCTTACCCGGACTGACCAACGTGATCCGACATGACATAGTGACGGAACCAGGGGTTCGGGTAAATGTGAAGCCGTATAGAATCCCAGAGGCCAGGCGTGAGGCAGTCGCAAAAGAAATTAAAAACATGTTGGAGTTGGATGTGATAGAAGAGTCCCACAGTGAGTGGTCGAGCCCCATAGTGCTGGTCCCAAAACCTGATGGCACTATCAGGTTTTGTAATGACTTTCGAAAACTTAACAGTGTATCCAAGTTCGATGCATACCCGATGCCCCGGGTCGACGAACTTGTGGACAGGTTGGGACAGGCTCGCTATATAACGACCCTAGACCTGACAAAAGGCTATTGGCAAATACCGCTATCTGAATCGGCCAAGGAGAAGACTGCCTTTTCCACTCCTGAGGGCTTGTTTCAGTACAAGCGGATGCCTTTTGGTCTGCATGGGGCCCCTGCATCATTCCAACGAATGATGGACAAAACTTTGAGACCACATCGCCCGTATGCGGCTGCTTATTTGGACGATGTGGTCATCCACAGCCCAGATTGGGAATCGCACCTGCCCCAGGTACAGGCGGTGGTAGATTCCCTTAGAGAAGCAGGCCTCACAGCTAACCCAAAGAAGTGTGCCATAGACCTGGAGGAGGCCAAGTACCTGGGCTATGTTATTGGCCGGGGACTTGTCAAGCCTCAGACCAATAAAATTGAGGCAATTCAAAAGTGGCCCCAACCCGTAAACAAGAAACAAGTTTGGGCCTTCCTAGGCATTACGGGGTATTACCGATGGTTTATACCTGACTTTGCCACTATTGTCGTCCCTCTGACTGACCTGACGAAGGGCAGAGGGTCGGTCATGGTCAAATGGAACACTGAGGCCGAGAAGGCGTTTCAAAAATTAAAACAGGCCCTTTGTGCACTACCGGTGCTGGTGACCCCGGACTTCACAAAGGAGTTTGTCGTACAGACAGACACCTCTGAGGTGGGCCTAGGGGCTGTACTGTCACAGGTCAGGAATGGTGAGGAGCACCCGGTTGTATACCTAAGCCAGAAGCTGAACAAGCACGAAAGGAACTATGCCATTGTTGAAAAGGAGTGTCTCGCCATTAAATGGGCCTTAGACTCCCTGAGGTATTATCTACTCGGGAGGTCGTTCAGGCTGGTCACTGACCATGCTCCCCTGAAGTGGATGTGTGACAACAGGAAGAAAAATGCCTGTGTGACAAGGTGGTTCCTGGCTTTACAGCCCTTTAAATTCACGGTTGAGCACAGGCCGGGCAAACTCCAGGATAATGCTGATGCCCTCTCCCGCGTGCACTGTATGGCTGGGTCAAGTGCTCAGCTGCAGGGGCTTGAGCAGAGGGGGAGGATATGTGACGGTATGCGAGGTGAGATATATGACAATCGCTATGTTTCACCTCGCATTCGGTCCATTGTAAGGGACTGAACCAGAATCCGGCCCAGGTTTTTCCAGCCTCTGTAGTTGGCTGGGTTCCGGTCCGTATATTCAGGTTCACTGGAATCTATAGGCAGCTGGGCTTTAAAGATCCAGGAAGAGAGCACAGCATGGCTCTGGCCTGAGACTCAGAAGGGAATCTGAGTAAGAGGAGCGCTGTTTATTTGGGCTGAAAGAAAAAGGTTTGCTTTACTTAACCTTGTGTTTTGTGGGTGACGGGGACCAGCCCCTCACCGTATAGAGAGCGGTTACTGTATAGTTTAGCGCCGGATGGCAAGGATTTGTTTTACTGTTTTGTTTATTTTGTATGACTATCGCAAACCACTTGTAAATAAAGCTGGCAATACGCCAGGTTTTAAAGAAACTGCCTGTACGCTGACCTTCATTCTGTGAAAAGGTGATCCCCACAAGCTAATCTCCCAAACTCTATACTTGTCCCACGGTTAACCATGATGTTTAATAATATCCTTAATGGTGATCAGTTCCCGGATGAAATGACTTTGGCTAACATGTCCCTGCTCCCCAAACCACTTAAGGATCACACACTCCCACAAAACTATAGACCTATCTCGGTCATTAACAATGACCTAAACATTTTTAGTCGTGTTCTCGCAGACAGACTAGCCAGTATTATTGAATCTCTGACCTCCTCAGACCAATCGGGTTTCATCCCTAACAGACTTATCACTGACAACATCCGTCTCACTATGAACATACTCAAAGATGCTAATCACCACAAAAAAACAAGCCCTCCTGCTGAGCCTGGACATCAACAAAGCTTTTGACAGCGTTCTCTGGCCTTACCTTTTCACAGTTTTACAGCGCATGGGCTTCAAAGATGAATTTACAGGCACTATACCACAACCCTAGCACACGTATTAAATTACCAGGGTGCAACTCTGGGTTTTTCACACTGGGCAGGGTTACCCGTCAGGGTTGTCCCCTGTCACCTTTATTATTTGCCCTGGCCATGGAACCCCTAGCTACAGCTATTAGGCATCATCCAGATATATCCGGCTACTCCTTAGCGTCGACCCCTTTCAAACTTTGCATGTACGCGGATGATGTCATGCTTTTTTTGAACCAGCCCCAAATCTCCTTACCTAACTTACTTGCCTTGTTGTCTAATTTTGCATCTATTTCGGGTCTTTCACTCAATGTTATTAAATCTACTACACTCCCCATCAACTTACCCCCTGCTCAGCGTGAAACGCTCAAAAAATCCTTCCCCTTTCAGTGGTCATCGGATAAAATTCCCTATCTTGGCATTTATATCTCGCAACACTGGTCTACTGTTTTTCAGGCAAACTATCCAGCATGTGTGTTCCAGCTTCGAAACATGCTAAAAATGTGGCGCTCTTATCGCATTTTGTTTCTTGGGAGAGTCACGGCAATTAAAATGTCCCTGCTCCCAAAACTTTTGTATCTCTTCAGGGCCCTCCCTATAATTGTACCCAAGTCCTTTATAGATAAATTACAGAGGGAGATTAATAACTTTATCTGGCAGAACAAGAAACCCAGATGCCCTAGATTGGTGTTGTACAGATCCCAAAGGGCTGGAGGCCTAGGCCTACCAAACCTTTGGTTGTATTTTTTAGCAGCTCGATTTTCTCAAATGGCTCAATGGAGTATCCCTAACTCAAGGGTTCCCTGGGTCATGTTTGAATCTCTGTCCATCAAACCCTATTGTCTTCAATCCATACTTTGGTCTCCTACCAACTTGGCGCATAAACTCTCCTCCCTTAATTCCGTGGTGACTCACGCCCTTATTCTTTGGAGCCTGTATAAAACCAAATTAGGCCTCGTTACCCCTGCTCCCCCGGGTTCTTCCTTTTTAGGTGATCCCTTATTTGCCACGGCATTTGTATGCCCCCATAGCTTCTCGTGGTGGATATCCTACTCCCTGGTCACACTACGTGACCTCCAAATAGATGGTGCTTTTGCCTCGTTTGACCTTCTTCAAACCCGTAAACATTTCCCGCCTAGAAAGTACTATAGGTATCTACAAATCAGGCACTTTTTTAGCTCCCATTTTGCAATCACCCTGTCTCACCCCTCTTCTGTCTTTGAACGGATCTGCCGTGACTCTCCCAGGGGCAAAGGTCTTATTTCGTGGCTGTATAGTGATATGTTAGCCTCGACCTTCTCAGAGGAGCCTCCATATAAATCCAAGTGGGAGGCAGACTGTGGGGAACAGTTCTCTCCCGAGGACTGGGACATCATGCTGGATAACTTGCGCAAGGCCACAAAGTCCCTGGCAGTGAGGGAAACTGCCTACAAGGTCCTTACAAGGTGGTATTATACCCCATCCAGACTTCAGACTATGTTTCCTGGTACCTCGGGTTTATGCTTCAGGGGTTGCACTCTTCTGGGCACCTTTAGGCACATATTTTGGGATTGTGAGAAGCTCACCCCAGTTTGGGGTAGGGTATCTGCTTTAGCCTCGGCTATCGCGGGGACCCCTCTACAACTCACGATCTCAATGGGTCTCCTGGGGGCACCGATCCCGGGTGTCCACCGCAGGCATGAATGCCTCATACACACGATTTGTGTCTCCACTTTGTGGAGCATTGCCCTGCACTGGAAGACCCCTGCTGTGCCACTCCCTTCTGTCCTAACCAGAATGGATTCTATAATGCTGATGGAGAGGATTTTGTACACCTTGCAGGATAGAATGAACTTATTTGACCAAAGATGGGAATCCTGGACGACTCATAAGAATGTTCTACTGTCTTGAGCCTAACTTCTACTTTATGTAGAGTAATCCTTTAATGGGGAATGCCTCCGTGTATACCTGAGCTTCCCATCTTTTGTCCTGGTTATTACTAAGCTGTAGGATCCTCATTCTATGACTTTTTTTCTGATATGCTTCAAATTTTTGTTTTATGTTTAGTTTTTAGTTTTTTTCTCTTTTCTGTTTTTTGCTTGTTGTTTTCCGCATACATTGATGATTTGGAATATACAATATTTACTGACTTTTGATTGTATGTATGCTTTCTTTATTCCAATAAAAAACGTTTGTAATCAAAAAAATATTGTTGCCCTTCTTTGGACTCTCTCCAGCTCCCGCACATCCCTTCTGAGGACTGGTGACCAGAACTGGACAGAATACTCCAGATGTGGCCTTACTAGAGTTTTATAAAGTGGCAGAATTATAGTTTTATCCCCTTTTTTATGCAGGCTAATATTCTGCCGACTTTGGTAGCTGCAGCTTGACATTGCAAGCTATTGCTTAGTCTGTCTTCTACTAGGACTCCCAGATCTTTCTCCATCCTTGATTCCCCCAGAGATTCTCACCCTAGTGAGTAGTTTGCATTTGTGTTTTTAGCCCCCAAGTGTATTACCTTGCATTCATCCACATTAAACCACATTCGCCATGTAATTGCCCCCTCCATTATTTTGTTCAGGTCATTCTGTAAAATTTGTATATGCTGATGTGGAGTTATTGCACTGCTTATTTTTATGTTGTTTGCAAAAACTGAGATTGAGCTATGTATCCCATCCTCTATATCATTTATGAATAAATTAAACAGAATTGGCTTCCTTCAGCAAAAATAAAGCAAACTGCATACTCCTGATATAACAGAATTAAATATTTAGTTCCCCCCCACTGACTTTTTGCTTAACAGGGTGACCCATATGCAAAAAACTTGGAGCGCCGCTTGAAGCTCTACAAACCTCCCTCTGTAGTCCAAAGCACAAAATGGGTGTCAGAATTCAAACAAGCTCCTCCTACCTAGCAGATGCAAATCAGAAGGCAGAAGGTGGAAACACCACAAACCAGATCCCAGCCACTATACAGAGAAGTGAAGATATGGCTTCAGCCTAAGCTCCTCCTGACAACATTCTTCTTACATATTTTCACACCACCCCTGGGCCTTAACCTCCCTGGCGGTATGATTATGTCAGATTTTTGATGCTGGAAGCGGTACAATTATTTTGCATGGAAATTTGGCATTTTATATTGTAGGCCTGTAATTCTTAGGAAAAACACACTTAAATATGTCCAAACAAGAGTCTAGTAGACATCCCGGGTATGATAAAGTTTGAAACACAAAATCATAAATTATAATATAATAAATAACTATAAATAATTATAACAAATAATAATATAATAATAATAAAAATTATTCAATAACGTAATCAAATCAAAAACACTGAAATTTGCTCAGTTGCAGAATTGTCGCTGTCATTACTTTCAGTGTTTGATGACGAATTTCCCAACAAATCGCTATCGCTATCGCCCAATTCTGCAAGTGATTCTAATTTATTATCGCTGTTTTCTAGCTGTGTCTTTTGACACTTTTTGGTTGCTATGGACATTCTCAAGTTTCCAGGCAGAAAAAACTGTATTTATAATATAAAAGTGCATGCAGGGCACTGGACAAACCACTAGGGACACATGGGATGTGTAATTATTTTATACAGTACTGTAATTTGTAAGATTACAGTGTACTGTATGTATTGTGTGTTTTACATTTTTAGAATTTGCCACCGTGCTCCGTCCCCGTGCGTCGTAACGCTCACAGGGAACGGAGATCGGCACTCGGGCACTGTGAATCGAGCGGAGGAGGAGACAGCTCGCAGACACAGCAGGGAGACATTGCAGGATCCAGGGGACAAGGTAATTAACTTTCCCTGGATACTGCGATGCAATCCCGAGTCTGGCTCGGGGTTACCGCTTTTGGTAGTAAAAACTCACCCCGAGCCAGGGAGGTTAATCATAGAGAATGTCCCTTAACTGTATTACATTCCTGCCTGCCTCAAGGGTCCCAAAAATTAGGATTCCAGTCATTAAGCAGAGTCTCAGCCACAAGCAGTCCATTCCTCAATGTGTCCTGTTGCACACTCCAATTCACAGACACCTACTGATCGCTTCCTGTTCCTCAAAGTCCCTGTAAATAGGGTTTGGAGGCTCTTTCCCGCTTAAAATCTCTCCAAGCTACTGAATTCTGAGTCCCAAATTAGGACTTACCAATTCCAAGAGCACTGTAAGTCAGCCCTCTTTTCTTGAAGTTGACTCCCCCAGAATCACTTACCCTGCAAAAACTGCAATCCAGTCATCCCCATTAAAGGAACCATAACCCAGATAATGGAGAAATATATGTCCTGTCCAGCACTAATTTCTGGCATCTAGGGATGAGCCGAACACCCCCCGGTTCGGTTTGCAGCAGAAAATGCGAAAAGGCAAAAAATTAGTTCGAACACGCAAACACCATTAAAGTCTATGGGACACAAATGTGAAAGATCAAAAGTGCTTATTTTAAAGGCTTATATGCAAGTTATTGTCATAAAAAGTGTTTGGGGACCTGGGTCCTGCCCCAGGGGACATGTATCAATGGCAAAAAAGTTTTAAATACGTTGTTTTTTTTGGGAGCAGTGATTTTAATAATGCTTAAAGTGAAACAATAAAAGTGAAATATTCCTTTAAATGTCATACCTGGGGGGTGTCTATAGTATGACTGTAAAGTAGCGCATGTTTCCCATGTTTAGAACAGTGCCTGCACAAAATGTAATTTCCAAAGAAAAAAAAGTATTTTAAAACTACTCGCGGCTATAATGAATTGTTGGGTCCCGGCAATACAGAGTGAGTAAGTAACTTGTATAGCGCTACAAATGCGAACTAAATCGCCTCAAGGTGCTTTTGCATCTAGTGTCATCCTGTGTCTTCAGAAGAGGTGGGTCTTAAGTTTTTTCCTGAAGGCCCGATGGTTTTCTTCCATGCGGATGTCCGTGGGTAGCGCGTTCCATAGCCGTGGTCCTTGGACTGCGAATCTTCGTTCTCCTTTAGATTTGTAGTGGGTCTTGGGGATGTGGAGTAGGTTTTGGTTCGTTGACCGGAGGGCGCGACTAGGGGTGTAGTGTTTTATTTTCTCGCATAGGTACTGAGGAGCGTTTCCTAGTGTGCATTTGTGAGTGAGGCAGAGGGTCTTGAATGTAACACCATCCTTCACGGCTAGCCAATGGAGGGTCCTCAGGGACGGGGTGACTGATTCCCAGGTTTTTTTTCCCGTTACCAGTCTGGCTGCTGTGTTCTGGACGACTTGCAGATGCAAAATATGGTATTTCGGAAGTCCGAGGTAGAGGGAGTTTGTGTAGTCGAGTCAGGAATTGATGATTGTTCCAACTACTACTGCTGTGTCCTCTTCCGGGATGATGGGGATGAGTCTACGCAGCAGGCATAGAAGGTAGTGCGATCTGCTGACTACTGATCCTATTTGGCCGTCCATAGTCATGTCTGAATCAAAGAGGACTCCGAGGCTTTTGACTTTGGTGCTTGGGGTGATGGTTTGTCCAAGGATGGTGGGTGGTGTGCATGTTGTCATAGAGTTTTTCTTTCCGTTTGCGTGGAGAAAGAGAAGTTCTGTTTTGGATCCATTGAGTTTGAGGGAGCTCTCCGTCATCCAATCATTGATCAATGCAATTTTCTAGTGCGGGGTATTGGTCTTTTTTGTTGGTGATGCGAAGGTAAAGTTGAGTGTCATCAGTGTAGGAGTGATAGAGTAGGTCCTGTTTGCTGATGATTTTGAGGAGCGGGCAGAGGTAGATGTTGAAGAGCATGGGTGACAGGGGTGATCCTTGAGGGACTCCGCATGTAATTGTACGTGCTTCCGAAGCAAAAGCTCCTAGTTTCACTGTTTGTGATCGATTCTCTAGAAAGGATGCGAACCAGGGTAGATCTGATTTTGCGACTCCGGCTACTTCTGTGAGACGAGTAAGCAGAGTTTTGTGGTCTACTGTGTCGAAAGCTGCGCTGAGGTCCAGCAGCACCAGGAGACATGATTCTCTGTCATCTGCTGCTTCGAGGGCGTCATCCCATATTTTGAGAAGTGCAGTTTCTGTCCCGTGGCCTGGGCGGAAACCAGATTGTAGTGGGTCCAAGAGTTTGTAGGTGTTCAAATGGAGTTGTAGCTGTTGTACTACAGCTTTCTCAATGATCTTGGAGATGGTGTTAAGGCTTGTTACTGTTCTGCGGTAGTTTGGGTCTTTGGGGTCGAGGTTGGGTTTATTTAGGAGGGGTTTGATTATGCCTTGCTTGAGGGAGATCGGAACAAAACATTCTTTGAATGATTGATTTATATGGTGGGTGCCAAGATGTCGGTATATTCTTTCAGAAGTTTTGTAGAAATAATGTCATTTGGTGATGTGCTGTCTCGGAGGCTTCTGATGATGATTTTGGTGGTGTCGATGGTGATTGGGACCAGAGTAAATTTTGTCGATTGTAGAGTATTTATATGGCTTTTTTCTTCTTGCTCTGGCCGAGTGCGGTTGATTGTTTTTTTCTGCTGAATTATTTCCTGAATGTTTGTGATTTTGGCAATAAAAAAATCAGATAGCTCATTGCAGAATTCTTGTGTTTTGTTTGCTGGAGGCTCTAGACAGGTGGGGTTCATAGTCTGAGCGACTAGTTTGGAAAGTTCACTGGGACAGTTTATGGCTTTTGAGATGGTGTTTGAGAAGTGTTCTTTTTTTGCTTTGAAGATTGCTTTGTGGTATTTCTTGGTGAGTAATTTGTAGTTTGTGTGGTTTTCCTTTGTTGCATTCCTTCTCCAGGCTCCTTCAGCTCTTCTGCGTTCTTGTTTCAGTAATGTAAGAGCGCCATTGAACCAGCCCGAATTGTTTTTGCGGACAAGTGCTCTGCGTCTTGGTGCGACTGTGTCTGCTGTCTGTAGTAATGCTTTGTTAAGGGAGTTGATTGTTTCTTCAGTTGAGTGGTTCTGACTTAGCATCGCTATTTTGTTGGATAGTGTGGTTTTGAAGAGTTGCGAGTGTAGTTTCTTCTGTGATATTGTTCAGTGTGTTGTTGTTAAGTGCAAAAAATTATATATGGGAATAAGTGAACACAAAAATTGGCTGCCAACACAGCTAAAACAAAGCAAAAGCTGGTAAATATGAAAAAGTAAGTGTAGTGCTTATATTTGTAAAAAAGTCAGTTACCAACACATATCAAATGTTGCAAAAATGCCTATATATGAAATCTTAATTTCAGTGACACCAAGTGACTGAGTGTTATCGGTGAAAAAAAAATATATGTAACAAATAAATCAGAACAAAGCAGTCCTCTATTGTGACCACACACAAATGACAGTCCAAAAGTGTAGAAAAAACTGCAAGGTTGAAATGAAGAGTCCCACATGGATATGACCCTCTCTGTGAAAGGATAGAGACACCACCACCGATATAAGGAGGAGGCTTACCAGATGGTGTTGACTTTGTGAGGTGTATACCACCCAAGTCAAAACAGGCCTATATAATCAGTCAGCAAGATGTATCCAGCTGGTCCTGAATCCGCATATCAGTCGGCACCGCAAATTCCCGTAAACACCAGGAAGTGTAAATACATGTAGTCTTGTTGGAGCCAGAGATACGGTAACTACATAACATGTGTAATGGGAAAAAAACCTCACATAGGTAGTATTTATTAAAAAAGATAAAAAAAAATAACACTCACATTTGGAAGAACATCTTAGGCATATCACAAAGTGCAAGAGCAATGTGTGTGAATGGGTCCACCCGATGTGTTTCAACTAAACAGTCATGATCTGGGGTGTGGACCCCCACAACAACACCGCTATTTATAGATGGAATGACCCCAGCTGGAGTGACCCCCGGGAATGACATCACTTCCTGTTGGTGGACAGGAAGTGGCGGGCACTATTTAACCCCTTAACGACAGCATACATATACGGCAGAATGGCACGGACAGGCAAACTCACGTACCTGTATGTGCCTGCCTTCGTATGGGTGGGGGGTCCGATCGGACCCCCCTCTGGTACAGTGAGTGGCTGGGATCGCTTCGGGAGCGATCCGTGATGAGGGGGCCGCCATTCGTTTCTGGCCACCCCCTCGCGATCGCTCCTGGCTAATGAAAAGCTTCCTCTGCCTGTGTAATGTTTACACAGGCAGGAGGAAGTGATGTCATCTTTCCTGCAGCGCTCACATATACCGAGCGCCGTGGAGAGAAGACACACAGGTTAGTGCACAAACAGGACACTGACACCAGCACACATAGGAACACGATTGCCCCCCCACGCCCCCCCAGACACCCCCAGATCACCCCCCAGATCACCCCCCAGCCAACAGTCACAGTGTCACTGATTGCAGTGACCATTTATTTACTGATCACTGCAATCAGTGACATTTGTGATGGTAAAAGTGTCAGGGCAGTTAGTTTTAGGTCCAGTGTAGCCCCCTAACCCCCATAATAAAGGTTTAACCCCTTGATCGCCCCCCAGGTAACCCTTTCACCCCCTAGCACCACTGTCACTAAGCGATCATTTTTCTGATCGCTGTATTCGTTTTGGTGATGCCGCTAAGTAGCCAGTTATTTTTTTTAGGTTCGCCGCAGGTTTTTATAGCGTCAGATACCCTCATATATTACCTAATAAAGGTTTAACCCCCTGATTGCCCCTAGTTAACCCTTTCACCAGTGATCACCATAATATAGGATAATACTGCCAACTAATATTTTACAGGAAGCGCCACCCAAGCCTCTCTATGAAGACGAGGCTGGATGACATCACTTCTACTCTGCACAGGAACATTGGAAAAGATCCCCAAGCCTCATTATGTCTAATATGGCCCTGTTTTTTATGAGATTAAACAAACACCACCAGTGGTGGTGCAATGGGTAAAGCGCCTGATGTGTTATCGGGAGATTGTGAGTTTGAAGTCAAATCAAACTGGGGTCATCCCTAACAATCTAGAATGCTAATATTGGTTAGTGTTCCAAAACCAACATAAATTCAACTGTCAAACACAAACTAGACATTTGAATGGCGACTAGATAGTTGACGGATAAATGGGTATTAAAAAGGATAAAATTGTAAATGACTACAAAATTTATGAAAAATCGTCCTTGGAGTCAAGATCTATTAATAAAAGCGTTAATATCCCACTCCAAATTTAACCCCTGTGGGTGGTGAGTCTGTAACTCGTAAATCCAGAAATTTTTGAGTCTGGAAACTCCTCTAGTTTTGGCCCCACCCCTCCGGTCAATAATCAAGAATTGGGTCCCTGTTGGGTCACGGGCATGGTTTTGCCGATAATGCTGAGGGACCGTGCGTTTGACACTCCCAAACTTGATTAAGTTTATATGTTCGGTTACCCTGGTCGTGATTTCACTTACATACAAATTTAGCCAGTCTAAAATCCATTTTTAGGACCTTGAAATAGAAAAGTTTGAGTATCAATTCAAGTTCAGTACGTATTTCAAACCTACGGATAGGAACGGATACATACCCACAGACAATTGCTATCATAAGTCCTGGCTAAAGTCCGTTCCCAAAAGTAAATTCCTGCGACTTTGCAGGAATTGTACTCATACAGAAACTTTCAGGATACAAGCTGACATTCTGAGAGGCCGGTTTATTGAAAAGGGATATGACAATCGAGATGTCGAGAATGAGATAACTAAGGTTCTGAATATCGACCGATCTCTATTGTTAGCAGATAGACCTCAAAGAGAAAGGGAAGACAATTTTAGATGGTCTTTTCTTACAGCCTTTTCTACCCAACACAAGCAAATCAAGGCTATTTTTGAACAACATTGGGGTATCTTGAGGAATGATCGAATCCTCGGTACACTATTACCAGAAAGACCTAAAGTGATATACCGAGGAGTGCCCTCACTTAAAAGTAAAATTGCACCAACCATCATTAATCCTCCGATTAGGCAAACATTTTTTCATAACTGGACAGGCTACCACCCCTGTAAGAAATGCCTTGTATGCCAGTATAACACCTGTGGGAGAAAGGCCAGCAAAGAATTTAGGTCCACAGCGACTAACCGGGTCTATCCAATCAAACCATTTTGTACATGCGCAACTATTAATGTTGTGTATTTACTGACATGTCCATGTGGTAAACAATATGTTGGGCGGACCATTAGGTCATTCACGACCAGGGTAACCGAACATCTCAACTTAATCAAGTTTGAGAGTGTCAAACACACGGTCCCTCTGCATTATCGGCAAAACCATGCCCGTGACCCAATTCTTGATTATTGACCGTTATGTTGCTCCATGGAGGGGTGGGGCCAACACTAGAGGAGTTTCCAGACTCAAAACATTCTGGATTTACAAGTTACAGACTCACCACACACAGGGGTTAAATGTGGAGTGGGATATTAATGCTTTTATTAATAGATCTTGACTCCAAGGACGATTTTTCATAGATTTTTGTAGTAATTTACAATTTTATCCTTTTTAATACCCATTTATCCGTCAACTATCTAGTCGCATTCAAATAGCTAGCTTGTGTTTGGCGGTTGAATTTATGTCAGTTTTGGAAACCCTAACCAATATTAGCATTCTAGATTGTTAGGGATGACCCCAGTTTGATTTGATTTCAAATTCAGCATGCCCAAGCGGGATTCAAACTCACAACCTCCCGATAACACATCAGGCGCTTTACCCATTGCACCCCAACTGGAGGTGTTTGTTAACACTCATAAAAAACGGGGCCATATCAGACATAATGAAGCTTGGGGATCTTTTCCAATGTTCCTGTGCAGAGCGGAAGTGATGTCATCCAGCCTCGTCTTCATAGAGAGGCTTGGATGGCGCTTCCTGTTCTATAGGGCTGATATAGAAGTTATGGCCATGTCTATACTGCTTATTTATCTATTGATCTAACACAATCTTTTAAATATTCGTTGGCAGTATTATCCTATATTATGGGAAGATTTTTTGAGATCAAATGGGACGTTTTAAATAGCGGCCGCCACTTCCTGTCCACCAACAGGAAGTAAGAAAGAGATCACCGCTCCAGGTGAGTACAAGTGGACAATCAGTGTCTTCCCAGGGACCACGGGTGCCGGCAATGCAATTGATGCGAAGAAGAAACAGGATATGTGGACAGCCGCACTCCGAGAACCATCAAGGTTGCCTTTATTTAGGTAAAACACACATAAGGCACTGCAAGTCACAGCAAAATAAACAGACACAGCAGACGCGTTTCGCACTAAGGTCTAGTGCTTAGTCATTGCTCAATGGGTCAATGACTAAGCACTAGACCTTAGTGCGAAACGTGTCTGCTGTGTCTGTTTATTTTGCTGTGACTTGCAGTGCCTTATGTGTGTTTTACCTAAATAAAGGCAACCTTGATGGTTCTCGGAGTGCGGCTGTCCACATATCCTGTTTCTTCTTCACCAACAGGAAGTGATGTCATTTCCGGGGTCACTCCAGCTGGGGTCATTCCCTCTATAAATAGCGGTGTTGTTGTGGGGGTCCACACCCCAGATGATGACTGTTTTATTGAATTTGCAGTGCCGACTGATATGCGTATTCTGGACCAGCTGGATACATCTTGCTGACTGATTATATAGGCCTATTTTGACTTGGGTGGTATACACCTCACTAAGTCAACACCATATGGTAAGCCTCCTCCTTATATCGGTGGTGGTGTCTCTGTCCTTTCACAGAGAGGGTCATATCGATGTGGGACTCTTCATTTCAACCTTGCAGTTTTTTCTACACTTTTGGACTGTCATTTGTGTGTGGTCACAATAGAGGACTGCTTCATTCTGATTTATTTGTTACATATATTTTTTTTCTTCACGGATCACACTCAGTCACTTGGTGTCACTGAAATTAAGATTTCATATATATGCATGTTTGCAACATTTGATATGTGTTGGTAACTGACTTTTTTACAAAAATAAGCGCTACAATTTTTCATATTCACCTGTTGTTGTTGTTTAGTGTGTTGGTTTTTGGTAGATGGTGTTGGTAGTTATTTTAAATTTGATGGCGTGGTGATCCGTCCAATGGCGTGTTGTCCAGTGTGTTGATGTCCATGTTTTTTTTGAAGATGAGGTCGAGGGTGTGACCCGAAACATGCGTGGGAGCATTTATCAGTTGCTGCAGACCTAGTTCTTCCAGTTGGTTGATGCAGGCGGTGGCGATGGGGTCCTGGGAAGAGTTAGCCCAGATGTTGAAGTCCCAGAGTAACAGGGGGTTTTTGGTTTTCAAGGTGTACGTAGAGATGAATTTGGTGAAAGATGTGACGAGGTGTGTCTTCGGTCCCGGTGGTCTGTAGCATAGCAGTATATGGACGGTGTCCTGGGGTGTTTGAAGTTGCAGAGTGAGTGTTTCCATGAAATGCAATGGGCTCTGTAGAGTTGGTTTGGCGAGAGAGAGGTGATATTTGTACATCACTGCTAGACCGCCTCCTCTTTGCCCTACTCTATGCTCAGTTAGGATGCAGCAGTTCTCCGGCACAAATTCTGCTAGGATGGTGTTAGTCAGGTGATAGCCAGCTTTCCGTGATAAAGAGGCAGTCTGTGTTGTGTTGAGTGATGAAGTCGTGAATTTCCTGTTTGTGCTTGACTGCTGATCCAGTGTTGATCAGGGCGCATGATAGGTGTTGTACTTGAAGTGGTGCAGTCCTGTTTTTGGCGGTAGATTGCTGATTGATTCTTAGAAGTTGTTCTTTTCGTAGTATTTTTTGGATGGTGGTTGGTAGGGTTGAGGCGGTATTCATTAGGTTGCGGAAGGTATCAGCTAAGTATTTGATGTTGAACATGGTAGGAGAATGCTGATGGTGATGGGATGATGAGATGATGATTATATGAGATGAGATGGTGATGCCGATGCCGATGATGATGAGATGATGATGATGATAATGAGATGAGCTGATGAGATGATGATGATGATGATAAGCTGTGATGATGGCAATGATGTTGATGTTTATGTTGATGATGAAGATATGTTGATGAGACGATGATGATGACGACAATGCCGATGACGATGCCGACAAGGAGGAGGATGAGATGAGGATGAGGATGAGGCTGATGATGAGGATGGTAAGGATGATGATGATGATGATCTGATGAGATGAGATGAAGATGAGATGATGATGATGATGAAGATGATGATGATGATGATGATAAGGAGGAGGCTGAGGATGAGGATGATGATGTGCTGATGAGATGACGATGACGAGCACGAGGATGAGGATAAGGAGGATGAGGAGGATGATGAGGGAGACGATGATGTGGAGGACGATGATGTGGATGATGATGATGATGATGTCGATGATGTGGATGATGGAGATGATGGAGATGATGATGATACAATGATGATGAGATGGAGATGATGATGATGAGATGAGATGATGATGATGAGATGATGATGATGAAGATGAGGATGAGGTTGATAAGGAGGAGGCTGAGGATGAGGATGGTGAGGATGATGATGTGCTGATGAGATGATGATGACGAGGATGAGGATAAGGAGGATGAGGAGGATGATGAGGGAGACAATGATGTGGAGGACGATGATGTGGATGATGATGATGATGATGTGGATGATGGAGATGATGGAGATGATGATGATACAATGATGATGAGATGGAGATGATGATGATGAGATGATGATGGAGATGATGACGACGATGATGATGACGATGATGATGATGATGATCTGACGACGAGGATGAGAATGATGATGATGATGAGCTGATGATGATGATGAGCTGACAAAGAGGATGAGGATGATGATGATGATGACGAGCTGACGACGAGGATGAGGATGATGATGATGATGTTTTAAAGTTGAAGATTTTATTATTATTATTTTTTTTAAGATTGTAGTCATTGAAAAAAACATCATGGGTTCCCCCACCAGTCCATTACCAGGCACTTTGGGTCTGGTATGAATATTAAGAGGAACCCCCTCTCTTGTCCCCCCTCTTTTCCTGCGGCCTGCCAGGTTGCGTGTTCGGATAAGGGTCTGGTATGTATTTTTGAGGGGAACCCCACGCCATTTTTTTATTTTGGTGCGGGGTTCCCCTTAAAATCCATACCAGACCTGAAGGGTCTGGTATGGACTTTGAGGGGGACCCCTACTCTATTTTAAAAAAAAATTGGCGCAGGGTTCCCCTTAATATCCATACCAGACCTGAAGGGCCTGGTATGGAATTTGGGGGGACCCTCACGCAAATTATTTTTTTTCATTTTTGTTTGGGGTTCCTCTTAATATTCATACCAGACACAAAGGGCCTGGTAATGGACTGGGGGGGAACCCATGTAGTTTTTTTCAAACACGGGAAACATGCGCTACTTTTCAAGCATACTATAGACACCCCCTAGGTACGAAATTTAAAGGAATATTTCACTTTTATTGTTTCACTTTAAGCATTATTAAAATCACTGCTCCCGAAAAAACTTCAGTTTTTAAAACTTTTTTTTGCATTGATACATGTCCCCTGGGGCAGGACCCAGGTCCCCAAACACTTTTTATGACAATAACTTGCATATTAACCTTTACAATTAGCACTTTTGATTTCTCACATATACTTTTAAAGGGTGTTCCACAGCTTTCTAATTTTCCGCGAACACCCCAAATTGTTCACTATTCGGCGAACGGGCGAACAGCCAATGTTCAAGTCGAACTCATGTTCGACCTGAACATAAAGCTCATCCCTACTGGCATCCTGTACACAGTAAAAACATTTTGACTGAACATATACTTTATTACTCGAGCATTGGTTTAGCCAAAGGATGAGCGCATTCATCAAACCCAGATGACTGCAAGTTAGAATAGCCATTCCTCTATACCCCATAAAATCATTTATGGGTCTTTTAAGCTTATTTCTCGCATGTTTTGTTAACATTGGGTGCAGTTTTCTTCTAAATAAAAATTGCAAGAACAAGAGGCAAATATAAAAAAATTGTATAAAGAGTCTGCTGTATATTTTATGTAAATTAAATTTAAGCACATCTGGTAAAAAAAATGGGACCTACGCTAATGCTTAGGCTACAAAATCTTCTTACTGTAGTTATTTACCAATTTTCATAATAAAGCTCCACATTTCAAACTAATGTGTGCAATACTTGCAGACATAACTATTTATTGTACTATTTATTGTACTATGTAGCCATGACTGTGCATTCTGTGACTCTCAAGAATTTTAAATGAGAAATAGCAGATTTAATTTAGAACAATAGATCATTAGAATTTTGCAGAGGCTGCAGTGTAGTGTAAAATGATTAATCACTGTTTAAATATCAAACATGGACAAAAAATGGAAATCTTTCTGCTGTCACATGGCAGGTGAAAAGTGATTTTGAAAAAAATATAAAATTGATTAACATTTCAGGCTGTGACAATTAATTTTAAAACTCCCAAGTAAAACAATATAATTTAAGTGATGCATAACCATATGTTAATCAGAATCAATTCATAATTTATTCAGTAGCTTTGAAATGTATTTCTGACAAAGACACTGTTAAATACACTAGTAGTGGGATTATTATTGCTCTTATAGTTTTGTCAGAACATTTGGGGTTAAAAATAATTACATATAGGCCTTTATATTATGCAAATTATGCATTTTTCATATGGTTCATATTCATGTATATTATGAACGAGAGGACAGCCATTTTGTCTTTAAAGTTAAGCTCATAGCTCATGATATGCTATGAACAATACTTGGGTTTCTACTTTCTCTTTGAAAGGTTAACCCAAATTCACTATCTTTAAAAGTTTAAATTAGATTCATAGGCATGAATAGGCTTTGTTCTTATGTCTCACTAGGGGGTCTTGGCTGTACCAGTCTCCCCAGGTCGTAACTCAAAGGTTTGGACACAGTAAAATAAACAAGATAAGGAGCTCTTGTTTCAAGGGAGACTGAAAATGTAAATTAGTATTTCAGAATAAGTTACAAAACTGTAGGGCTTATTCAAAATTCCTGTTGTATTGTATATCTTTAATATTTATTTTATAGTAGATCTATGTATTGGTTATATATATATATATATATATATATATATATATATATATATATATATGTATAAACCCATATCTACATATATATATATATTATTACAAAATGGGAGATCCTAGCTGTATTGATATTAGGAGCTGTATTTGTCAAAGGTAAGTTAAAAGTTATTCCAAATGACTTCAGCTTCGAGGAATGTTAACAACCCATTAGTTGAGAGGTGGGTAGATTTTCCCAAGACATTACTCTGAGCCATTTGCCGAAATGTCTGAAGATGGTTGACACATTTGACACCGTTGGACAATCAATGGTGTTCTACTAAGCTAGGTCAAAGGGTAGTCGTAAATTGTCTTTGACCTACATGAAAATAACATTAGAAATTATTTCTAATACACTACTGCCCTCTGGTGGTAAAATACTTAATTGTTCAAGATAATATGATGTTTGGTTGCTATGACAACCTACCCAATCACATCATCATTTGATGTCTCAGTTACATAGTAATGTAACATACACACCCATTTTTGGGGTGTAATAAAAAGAGGAAGAGTTCAGTGTGTAAGGATATCTCTGAGGGAACAGATCACTCTACAGATGGAGATCTCTCACTCAAGCTCTGGGGAACTCTATCTCTGAAAGGATCTCTTGAAGGAAGATGCTTGCTGGAGGGAGATCTTAAAAGGCAAACATGTAGCCATATTGGAAGGAGTCCTACGGGACTCATCATTGCCTCATAATGGAAGCTTCTCAAACAGACAGAACTTTAACCTGGTAAAGTATTTATTTTGTTTATTTACCTGTTTTGGTAATGGAATTGTTTTTACATGCACATAACTAAAACCATTTAAATATATATAGCCTAGTGTTGAGAATATGGTTATATTTTTACTGCAGTATAAAGTAACTATATTTCAACTATTAATACACATGCCCAATTTGGTTGTCTTTATAAAGCTAGAGCTAAGTAGTACAATGGTTTTGGTGTAAAGTATGTGTAAAAATAAATTCTCTTTAAATTCAACCTAAGCCTTGATTGTTTTGTCAAAGCCGTGGTCCTAATCTGACACTTGGTCTGGACACGTTTAAGAAGTGTAATCAGGAGAGCTGTTTGTTTTGAGAAAGATAATAGTGTTAAATTCAACAAAAGAGTGTTTACACCTTCCGTGAAGTAACGGAAAGACATTTCACAAGAGTTACCAAGTTTTAAATGTACAAGTATCATTCAAGTATTGAACTGTGAATATACTTTGTCATATAGAGCTTGCATAGAAATGTATGTAAATATTATCTGAACATTAATCATCATTTATCTCTGATTGTAGAAGTATATCCATTCATTTGTTTGATCACGACTTATACCTGATTTTAATTTGTACTGTACTTTAGTTAATAAATATATATAATATTTTAAGCAATATTCATTTGTGTTACTTCAAAGCACGGATATAAAGAACATTATAATTTCTTGATATTGTATGTGATTGTAATCTCCCAAATCATAGATTTGCATATTTCCATAAGTACAATAATATTTTTATATTTCAGTATAAACATTCTGACATATTTGTAGGCACTATGCTGAGATGCGTCAATGTTTTTGACAGTTTGTACATTTAAAAGTAGTTCCAAAGAGAGAGTAAAATTAGTATCAATGATCTATTGTTTCCCTAAAAACATTGACACTGTACTAACATTGATGTTAACATTACATTTATTGTAGCCACATTAAGTTAAAATTGTACAGACTATCTGTGGGACTGTGGGTTTTTGTCACATACTTCTGTGTTGTGCAGCCTATCTTTCTGAAAATTGCAAAGCTTTACCTGATATGTATTTGGAAAGCATCACATGAAAGAACTAACAGATCAAAGACAATTTAGTCTTTTATTGCCTCTGTAAGCAGTCAGCCGCACCATTGGATCGTTTCTTGAGTGCGCCAGTAAAAACGGTAAGCCCAAGAAACACAGACGATAAACGGGGGGGACGTCTTCTCCCACCGCGTATGACAGCATTCCAGCTGCTCATGAGCCGCTCAGACTGTTTTTATCAGAGAGCCAGCCGCTGAAAAAAATATTAGGGTTATGGCTGATAGATGTATATACATATTGCAGTCGGCAAGTGAATAAGCAGATTCCCAGACGTATAAGCCCTCCATTAGGGACCACTTCCACCTCCGTCCACTGGGGTCTCCCTTAGGACACTGATAGGTACTTCCCAGGATAATAGGGGCACTGCTTCTTTAAGGATCCTCAATACTCCATACGGCCTGATAGATGGTATTCTCAATTTGATAAGCATAGATAAAGGGCTCTTTTTTTTTTTTTCAAAATTATTTTTATTAATTTTTTTTTTCATATACAAGGAAGGAATCATATTATTGTAGAACACATAACGTGTACATGTATACATAAAGTAGCAAACAGTGGGGTACAGTCTATAAGTCCAAACAGGGTAAAACTCAGAAGAGAAACCAAGGAGGGAAGTATATACTTATTCATATTTAAGATTTCTACCAATACTTCCAGGCGTTGGTAAATTTTACAAGAGTATTGTTTTTTAAGGCAGAGGTGTATTCATACTATTTGATCAAGTTTAGTTGGTTTTTAACATCAGAAATATTTGGGATTAAGGAGCTTCTCCATTTGCGCATTATGAGTAATCTAGCCGTAAATAGAATATGCATCGTTATGGTTCGGAATTCATACGGGAAAGCTTCTATTCCTATACTGAGAATAGCTAGGGATGGAGTGGGTTTAGTTATGATCCCAGTGATATCTGAGATTAAAGAGAAGATTTTTCTCCAGAAAGTGTGAATGTGTGGACATTCTCAAAGAATGTGGATTAGCGAGCCCTTATAGGAGCAACCTCTCCAACAGCTGTCGTCTAGATTTGCAAATTTAAACATTTGTACAGGAGGAAGATACCATCTATGGTGGATTTTTTGTGACAGTTCCCAATAATTAATACAGTTGGATGCTTTGTGGTTGTAGTGTATGGCTGAGCGCCATTGGGAATCAGAGAAAGTGGTCTGTAGATCCCTTTCCCATCTCTTGTATGAATGTCTTAGTGAACTTATCTTTGTTTTGTAGTATGTTGTACATTAGGGTTATTCCTTTTGTTGTGGGTAGGGATGGGCTTTATGTTCGGGTCGAACATGAGTTTGACTCGAACATTGGCTGTTCGCCCGTTCGCTGAATAACTAACAATTTGGGGTGTTTGCGGCAAATTCGAAAGCCGCGGAACACCCTTTAAAAGTCTATGGGATAAATCAAAAATGCAAATTTTAAAGGTTAATATGCAAGTTATAGTCATAAAAAATGTTTGGGGACCTGGGACCTGCCCCAGGGGACATGCATCAATGCAAAAAAAGTTTTAAAAACTGAGTTTTTTTTTGGGAGCAGTGATTTTAATAATGCTTAAAGTGAAACAATAAAAGTAAAATATTCCTTTAAATTTCATACCTGGGGGGTGTCTATAGTATGCCTGTAAAGTAGCGCATGTTTTCCGTGCTTAGAACTGTCCCTGCACAAAATGTAATTTCTGAAGTAAAAAAGCCATTTAAAACTACTCGCGGCTATTAATGAATTGTCGGGTCCCGTCAATACAGATGAAAGTCATTGAAAAAAACGGCATGGATCCCCCCCAGTCCATTACCAGGCCTTTTGGGTCTGGTATGAATATTAAGGGGAACCCCGAACCAAAATAAAAAAAATGCATGGAGGTCCCCCCAAATCCAATTAACAGGCCCTTCAGGTATGGTATGGATATTAAGGGGAACCCTGCACCAAATTGTTTTTAAAAAATGGCGTAGGGGTCCCCCTAAAAATCCATACCAGACCCTTAAGGTCTGGTATGGATTTTAAGGGGAACCCCGCACCAAAGTTAAAAAAATGGTGTGGGTTCCCCCCAAAAATCCATACCAGACCCTTATCCGAGCACACAACCTGGCAGGCCACAGGAAAAGAGGGGGAGCGAGAGAGCGCCCCCCCTCCTGAACTGTACCAGGCCACATGCCCTCAATATGGGGAGGATGTCCCCATGTTGATGGGGACAAGGGCCTCATCCCCACAACCCTTGCACGGTGGTTGTGGGTGTCTGCAGGTGGGGAGCTTATTGGAATCTGGAAGCCCCTTTAAAATTGGTACTTGATTTCTCATGTTCGTGTCCCATAGATTTTAACGGTGTTCGCGTGTTCGAACAAATTTTTTGCCTGTTCGCATGATCTGGATGTGAACCGAACCGGGGGGTGTTCGGCTCATCCCTAGTTGTGGGGGAGTCAGAAGTCCAGAAGGACCATGCTCTAATGGGAATTATGACTTGTGGAGCAGGATTTTTTGTCAGGTAGGAGTCTATACGTTTATATGTGTAAGCTCCTTGTGGTGGTATTAGGTGTCTAGATCTTATGGTTTGAAATGAAAGAAGTTGGCTGTTATGCATTAGTTCTTTCAGTGGGAGGCTTTTTATGCTTGACCTGTGTCTGAGAGACAGGTCGGGGAGTAGGGATGAGCTTCGAGTCGAACTCATGTTCGACTCGAACATTGCCTGTTCGCCCGTTCGCCGAACAGCGAACAATTTGGGGTGTTTGCGGCAAATTCGAAAGCCGCGGAACACCCTTTAAAAGTCTATGGGATAAATCAAAAATGCAAATTTTAAAGGTTAATATGCAAGTTATAGTCATAAAAAATGTTTGGGGACCTGGGACCTGCCCCAGGGGACATGCATCAATGCAAAAAAAGTTTTAAAAACTGAGTTTTTTTTTGGGAGCAGTGATTTTAATAATGCTTAAAGTGAAACAATAAAAGTAAAATATTCCTTTAAATTTCATACCTGGGGGGTGTCTATAGTATGCCTGTAAAGTAGCGCATGTTTTCCGTGCTTAGAACTGTCCCTGCACAAAATGTAATTTCTGAAGTAAAAAAGCCATTTAAAACTACTCGCGGCTATTAATGAATTGTCGGGTCCCGTCAATACAGATGAAAGTCATTGAAAAAAACGGCATGGATCCCCCCCAGTCCATTACCAGGCCTTTTGGGTCTGGTATGAATATTAAGGGGAACCCCGAACCAAAATAAAAAAAATGCATGGAGGTCCCCCCAAATCCAATTAACAGGCCCTTCAGGTATGGTATGGATATTAAGGGGAACCCTGCACCAAATTGTTTTTAAAAAATGGCGTAGGGGTCCCCCTAAAAATCCATACCAGACCCTTAAGGTCTGGTATGGATTTTAAGGGGAACCCCGCACCAAAGTTAAAAAAATGGTGTGGGTTCCCCCCAAAAATCCATACCAGACCCTTATCCGAGCACACAACCTGGCAGGCCACAGGAAAAGAGGGGGAGCGAGAGAGCGCCCCCCCTCCTGAACTGTACCAGGCCACATGCCCTCAATATGGGGAGGATGTCCCCATGTTGATGGGGACAAGGGCCTCATCCCCACAACCCTTGCCCGGTGGTTGTGGGTGTCTGCAGGTGGGGAGCTTATTGGAATCTGGAAGCCCCTTTAAAATTGGTACTTGATTTCTCATGTTCGTGTCCCATAGATTTTAACGGTGTTCGCGTGTTCGAACAAATTTTTTGCCTGTTCGCATGATCTGGATGTGAACCGAACCGGGGGGTGTTCGGCTCATCCCTAGTTGTGGGGGAGTCAGAAGTCCAGAAGGACCATGCTCTAATGGGAATTATGACTTGTGGAGCAGGATTTTTTGTCAGGTAGGAGTCTATACGTTTATATGTGTAAGCTCCTTGTGGTGGTATTAGGTGTCTAGATCTTATGGTTTGAAATGAAAGAAGTTGGCTGTTATGCATTAGTTCTTTCAGTGGGAGGCTTTTTATGCTTGACCTGTGTCTGAGAGACAGGTCGGGGAGTAGGGATGAGCTTCGAGTCGAACTCATGTTCGACTCGAACATTGCCTGTTCGCCCGTTCGCCGAACAGCGAACAATTTGGGGTGTTTGCGGCAAATTCGAAAAGTCTATGGGAGAAATCAAAAGTGCTAATTTTAAAAGGCTTATATGCAAGTTATTGTCATAAAAAGTGTTTGGGGACCCGGGTCCTGCCCCAGGGGATATGTATCAATGCAAAAAAAAGTTTTAAAAACGGCCGTTTTTTCGGGAGCAGTGATTTTAATAATGCTTAAAGTGAAACAATAAAAGTGAAATATTCCTTTAAATTTCGTACCTAGGGTGTGTGTGTATAGTATGCATGTAAAGCAGCGCTTGTTTCCCGTCCTTAGAACTGTCCCTGCACAAAGTGTCATTTCTGAAGGAAAAAAATTCATTTAAAACTCACTCGCGGCTATAATGAATTGTCGGCTACCGGCAATACATAGTCATTGAAAAAAAAAATGCGTGGGGGTTCTCCCAAATTCACTTACCAGGACCTTCAGGTCTGGTATGGATTTTAAGGGGAACAAATAAAAAAAATGGCGTGGAGTTCCCCGAAAAATCCAGACCAGACCCTTTATCCGAGCACGCAACCTGGAAGGTCGCAGGAAAAGAGGGGGGACAAGAGAGCGCCTCCCCTTCCGAACCGTACCAGGCCACATGCCCTCAACATTGGGAAGATGCTTTGGGGGTCTGTGACCCCTCAAAGCACCATGTCCCTATGCTAATGGGGAAAAGGGCCTGATCCCCACAACCCTTGCCCGGTGGTTGTGGGGGTCTGCGGGCGGGGGGCTTATCGGAATCTGGAAGACCCCTTTAACAAAGGGGACCCCCAGATCCCGCCCCCCATGTGAATTGGTAATGATGGGAAAGTCCTTTATTAAAAATAAAAAATAAATAAATAAAAAAAACATTCCAGCGATGAAATCCAGTGTCCTGGTGATCCGATGTCCAGCGCTGTCCACGCAAAACTTCATTCGCTGAGCCTGAGCAGACCTGATGGGGAATTTCCTCTGCAGTGTCAAAAATGAATAGACCTGCCCCTTAAGTTCCCCATCAGGTCCGCTCAACCAATGACATAGGTGTAAGGCTGAGGACCTGATGGGGAACGTGAGAAGGGGCGGGTCTATTCATTTATTATACTGCGGAGGAAGTTCCCCATCAGGTCCGCTCATCCAATGACGTAGGCGTGGTCTGACATACGAGGGGGCGGACCTGATGGGGAACTTCCTCCACAGTGTAATACATGAATAGACCCGCCCCTTCTCACGTTCTGCATCAGGTCCTCAGCCTTACTACGTCATTGGCTGAGCGGACCTAATGGGGAACTTTGGAAGGGACGGGTGTATTCATTTATTACTAATTCATTATAGCCGACAATTCATTATAGCCGCAAGTGAGTTTTAAATGACTTTTTTTCCTTCAGAAATTACATTTTGTGCAGGGACAGTTCTAAGCACGGGAAACAAACGCTGCTTTACATGCATACTTTACACACACCCTAGGTACAAAATTTAAAGGAATTTTTCACTTTTATTGTTTCACTTTAAGCATTATTAAAATCACTGCTCCCGAAAAAACTGCCGTTTTTAAAACTTTTTTTTGCATTGATACATGTCCCCTGGGGCAGGACCCGGGTCCCCAAACACTTTTTATGACAATAACTTGCATATCAGCCTTTATAATTGGCACTTTTGTTTTCGAACGTTCGAGTCCATTGTATTTAATAGGGTTCTAAATTTCACGCAAACTTTCTGTCTGTTCGCAGGTTCTGGTGTGAACCGAACAGGGGGGTGTTCGGCTCATCCCTATCGGGGAGTAAGAAGTTGAATATTTCCACAGGGGGATATATTAATTGGGTGTGTTCTGTTAGGGATGTGTTTTGCAATAGGTAGTACCATGCCTCAACTGCGGCAGCTATCATTGGGTGATCTTTTTTTGGGGGTTTTATGTGAGATTTTTGGGCTAGCAGAAGTTAGTTTAAATTTCCTTTAGGTACAAATGATTGCTCAATATATTGCCATTGTTTGTTGAACAAAGGCGTAAACCAATGTCTAAGTTGGTCCAGTAGTAGTGCCATGTAGTAGTCTTTCGTGTCTGGGAAACTCATTCCTCCTGCAGTTTTGTGTTTTACAATTGTGGCATAAGAACATCTAGGTTTCCAACCTTGCCATACAGACGCACTCAGTAGTCTCTTAATGGCGTGGAAGAAAGACTTGGGGACCTGTATTGGTAAAGCTCTGTATAGATATAAGAGTTTCAGGAGAGTAATCATTTTAAAAGCAGCTGCTCTACCAGCCCATGAGAGATAATGTTTGCTTAGTTCCGGAAGATCCTTTTTGCATGGGTGAAGAAATGGCAGATAATTGCAATTATATCAGTGGCGGCTGGTGAAGTTTTAGGATGGGGGGGCGCAAGACCCCGCCCCTCCACATTGGTCCCTCCCACTTCTAATAAGCCACACCCCTTATATAATCCACCCACTCCGTCCCCTGTATTCCACTTGCTTCCACTCATAGTGTCAGGAGTATAGAGATCAGCATAACAGGACAGAGTATACAGCCCCAGCATCACAGATCATGGTATATAGCGTAGCCTTACAGATCGACGCAAACAAACGAAAAAAAATTCACTGTTAGTAAATCGCATAAATCTGCATTTTGCAACCTGTAAAAAAAAAAAAAAACGCACATATCTGCAACCTGTAAATCGCACAAATTTGCATTCTGCAACCCCCCCCAATCAGGTCAGCTACAGTGCTAGACTATATAAATGGCAGGGGGGTGGTGGACACAGCAATCACCCCCCCCCCCCCTCAGACCAGCACAGGGTGGCAGGGCAGACAGACACACTCCTCCAGGCGACAGCCTCTTCTTCTTACAACACTACTACAAGTCCCAGCATTGGAAAAAAAAGTCATGACCACTCATCATCCTTCGAGTTTTAAGTTATAATCTGCTAGGTACTCGGATGATTTAGTTCCCTATGTATGTGTGGGACTACAATCCCAGCATCATAGGACTCTGGTGCATGCAATCCCCCTTTATGGGACTACAAGTCCCAGCATCGCAGGGGCACCCATCCTCCTTGGAGCCCTATACTATAACCTGCCGGGACTTGTAGTTCTCCACCCTCTCCTGGAGAGATCAGGTTAACCCATTGCACGCCAGCCTGCTGAGATTTGTAGTTCTCCATTCTCTCCCTCCTAAGACTCTGGTTCATGCAATTCTCTTAGGCAAGGGACTACAAGTCCCAGCATCGCATGGGCACTCGGCCATTTTGGAGCTCTATGCTATAACCTGCTGGGACTTGTAGTTCTTCATCCTCTGCTAGGTTCTGCAGGTTCATGCTATAGCCCATGTACTACAAGTCCCAGCATCACATGTGTACCCATCTATGTTGGAGCCCTATGCTATTTCTTGCTGGGACTTGTAGTTCTCCACCCTCTCCTGGGGAGATCAGGATCATGCATTGCACACCAGCCTGCTGGGATTTGTTGTTCTCCAGCCTCTCCCTCCTAAGACTCTGGTTCATGCAATTCTCTTAGGTAAGGGACTACAAGTCCCAGCATCGCATGACCACTTATCTACTTGGAGCCCTATGCTATAACCTGCTGGGACTTGTAGTTCTTCATCTTCTGCTAGGACTCTGGTTCATGCAATCTCCCATGTATGGGACTACAAGTCCCTGCAGTGCTAGGAAAACACCTGGACACCCATCCACCTTGGAGCCATATACAATAACATGCTGGGGAGATCCGATTAATGCATTGCACAGCACCAGCCTGCTGAGATTTGGCCCAAGAAGCATGTGTTAGTTATACAGGTCAGGAACATGATGCACCCCTAGCCTTGCACAAATACTGAATACATCTGAATCAGGACAGCCTGGAGCCGGAGGACTATTGTCCAGAAAACTGCACAGACAGTCATTGGGGATCAGAGTGGGATGTGGGGTCCATCTAGCAAGAACAAACTATCTTAGCATGGTGACAGAGGCTGCAGGATGTGAGCAGTGAACTATGCAATCAGAAGATAATGAAGGGGGGAGGGGGATGTGTGATATAGGGAAGGTGTACAGACCTGCATTACACAGAGAGAGGTGAAGTAAAGTTGGAGATTAAAAATGCTGCTGTAAAGTCTCTCATGACACAGTGATAAAAGCCCCTTCTGTCCCCCTCCCCCCTTCAATCCTGGCATGTATTGTACCTGGAGATTTCTGTGTGCACTGCTTGCTTGATGCCGAGTCTGTGTCACAGGGAGATAAATGGAAGCTGCCTCTGCAAGGACCTATCACTCCCTGTCTGCCCTGAGCAGTTGTTCTTCTGCTGGGTTTCCCCCCTCACTTACTGAAGGAGACAGGCAGCCTGTGAGCCAATGAGGCTACAGGTCTGATTAAAGCCCCACCCTATGGACCCAATCAATTACAAGCACTGGAAGCCTAATGCTAGAGGTGGAGTGTTCGGGGCGCTAAGCTTTGCGCCCCGAACACACTCTAAACTACGCCAATAGAGCTTCTTAGCCCCAATCACGTGTTTACACACAAGTCATGCCTCCAATAGCACCCCATGTCCGGCGCCCTTAACACACCCACTTAAAGGGACACTTAAAAAAAAAAAAAGTTTTTTTTTCTTCTAAATACATTTTTTTCTTTAATAAGTAGCTTTGGGGGGGGTGGCGCCCCTGCGCCCCCTATTGACGGGCCGCCACTGAATTATTTAGGTTTGAGGATGGAGATGTCAAAGATATGCCTAAATAGGGCATTGAAGAGAATACCCAATAAAAAGGAACTTTAGATTGTAGATACAATTTGGTGGATTTAGCAATGTGAACGCCAAAGACATTGGATTTGGAGTCATTTACCTTATAAAAGGAGCATGCATTAAAGTTATGTAAGATTTCACATACCTTTACCAGGTAAGAAGACGGATCAGTCAAAGTGAGAATTATGTAATCTGCAAATAGGGTTATTTTAAATTCTTGACCTTTAATTTTGATTCCTGAAATGGAGTTTGAGGAGCGGATTTTTTGAGCTAGGGGTTCCATCATTAGTGTGAAAATCAATGGAGACAGGGGGTATCCTTGTCTTGTCCCATTGGTGATATTGAATGGGTCTGAAAATACCCCATCTGAGAGTACTCGAGCGTTGGGATTAGAGTACAAGGCTAGAATGGCTGATAATATGTTGCCTTGAAATCCAAATTTTGCGGGAGTATGTTTCAAATAACCCCAGTGGATCCTATTGAATGCCTTTTCTGCATCTAAGGTAATGAATAGAGTTGATATATTGTGTTTTTCAGTAAAATGTAGGGGATTTTGTATTTTTTGCGTGGCATCTGGGGCTTGTCTGCCTAATGTGAAGCCTACTTGGTGGGGCATAATGGGGGCTAATCTCTGAGCTAATAGTCTGGCGTACAATTTAAGGTCAGTGTTTAAAAGAGAGATAGGGCGGAAGTTTGGGGGGTATCCGGCTCTATCCCTGGTTTGGGCAAGGTTACAATATTGTCAGAGAGCATTTAGTTAGGGAATTGACCAGAGCGGAGTGTTGAGGGATGTCAGTTGGTCAGAGGAAAGTTTGGTTAGATTCATTGGTTCTAGAAAGTCCAATATGGCAGATTCCGTGGGTTGTATTATGTTGGGGTCATCTTTCAAGTTATATAGCTTGTGATAATACGCACTGAACGCATTTACTATATCTTTGGGGTGATATACTTTGTCTCCTGTAGAGGGATGTAAGATATGCAGAATCTTATTTTTGTTACTCCTTTGCTTGATTTTGTTCGCTATCAGTTTACCAGATTTGTTACCGGCTTTATAACAAGAAGAGCGTAATTTTAATAGTGTTTTGCCGTGTTTAGCATTTAAGAAGGTTCTAAGTTCGTTTCTGGCCAGAATTTTTTTATCACTAGTGAATTGTGTGGGGGTTGCCTTATTTTCTCTAATTGTTCAATTTTGTTTGTTTTGTCAGCTGCTGTGTCATTTGGTGCTTTGTTTGTGCATTCAGTTGAATTAGAACACCACGAATAAATGCCTTGTGGGATGTCCATATAGTAGCAGGGCTGCTACTGTAGCTGTAGACACAATAATGTCAAAGTATTCTGTCAGACGGTTTTGTATGAAGTTTGTATTAGCTGGTACGGACATTATATATGGATCATTTCTCCAGTTGGTGGCAAAGGAGTTAGAGGACTTGTCTCCTATGCATATGGATATGGGTGCATGATCCAACCATGTTATAGTATGAATTTTGGTCTCAATGGCGTCTTGCAGGAGTTGTTTGTCTCAAACAGGTCGATTCTTGAATAAGTGCAGTGTGGTTTTGAAAAAAAGGTAAAATCCTTTTCTGTGGAGTGTTGGCATCTCCATATGTCAAATAAACCGTTGGCTTGAAATAGCGGGTCAGTGTAGACTTTTGGTGTTTAGGAGAGGTTCCCTTAACATCAATAGAAGGGTTTGGAACTAAATTGAAATCCCCACAAAAAAGCGTACGGCCTTGCTGTTTTTTGTGTAGTTTTTTTGAGTAGTTTCCACAAGAAGCGTAATTGGCCTGTGTTCGGGGCGTATAAATTCATGATAGTAAAGATGGCGTTATTAATTTTGCATATTAGGATGAGTTATTTCCCTTGGGGATCCACAATTGTAGATATCAAATTAAACGCTACTGTGTCTCTGATTGCTATCAAAACTCCTTTTGTTTTGTTCTGAGAGTTAGCACAGAAGATATGTGCAAAGTTTTTGAGACATCTTTGGCACCTTGTCATGACAAAAATTAGTCTCTTGGAGACACAGTACATCGCTATGGAGTTTGCGGCTTCGGACCAGAGGGAATATCTTTTTCCCGGGTGGTTCAATCCCTTAACATTAAAGCGGAAGTAAACCCATCGATTTAATAGTTTCAAAAAACAGGTACATTTCCGGCATGCTGGAAATGCTAACTGTCACATTGGTTGTGCTCTCAACCAAACTGTCACACCATCCAATGGCTGGTGTCATAACTGATCACATGTGCAGCATCATGGCAGGTGAAGATTAAACAGAGGCCAAGATGGCAGCTTTCTTGGCTGAAAATGATAGGAGGGTTTACTTCCACTTTAAGTGACGTTATTTTGATTGGCATATTGTATAGTTGAGTTACCACTGAAAGATATGGAGGTACAGGGTTGGGTTTGGTTGTAGGTAGTGGAGTGGGAGTTATCTAGTTGTGTTAACTTGTGCGTTAATAGGGTATGTAGATGCTGGTAAATGGGGATGAGCTTCGTGTTCGAGTCAAACCCATGTTCGACTCGAACATCGGCTGTTCGCCGAATTGTGAACATTATGGGCCGTTCACGCCAAATTTAAGTGGCGCGTCATGGCCCATAATTCACTGCGGCATCGCAGTGCATTGCTGGCTGATGATTGGCCAAGCATGCACTATGACCCGCATGCTTTGGCCAATCACAGCGCGCAAAAAAAGGAGAGCCATAATTGGCCAAAGCCAAGGTGTCTTTGGCCAATTATGCCTCAGGGGATTTAGTACACGCCCCACACCATATAAGGTGGCCTGGAAGTCGGCCTTGTGTAGTGTGTTGCGGTATTGGTTAACCACTTAAGCCCTGGCCCATTATGCAGCTTAAAGACCAGAGGTGTTTTCAGAATTTGGCACTGCGCTGTTTTAACTGGAAATTGTGTGGACATGCAATGTTGTACCCAAACAAAATTTGCGTCCTTTTCTTCCCACAAATAGAGCTTTCTTTTAATGGTATTTGATTGCCTCTGCGATTTTTTTTTTTGCAATATAAACGGAAAAAGACTGAAAATTTTGAAAAAAAATTATATTTTCTACTTTTTGTTATAAGAAAAATCGAATAAACTCAATTTTAGTCATACATTCAGGCCAAAATGTATTCAGCCACATGTCTTTAGTAAAAAACTGTCAATAAGCGTATATTTATTGGTTTGCGCAAAAGTTATAGCGTCTACAAAGTAGGGTACATTTTCTGGAATTTACACAGCTTTTAATTTATGACTGCCTATCTCATTTCTTGAGGTGTTAAAATGGCAGGGCAGTACAACCCCCCCCCAAATGACCTCATTTTGGAAAGTAGACACCCCAAGGAAATTGCTGAGAGGCATGTTGAGCCCATTGAATATTTTTTTTTTTTGTCCCAAGTGATTGAATAATGACAAAAAAATAAAAATTACAAAAAGTTGTCACTAAATTACATATTGCTCACACATGCCATGGTTATATGTGGAATTGCATCCCAAAATACATTTTGCTGCTTCTCCTGAGTACGGGGATACCACATGTGTGGGACTTTTTAGAAGCCTAGCCGCGTACGGGCCCCCGAAAACCAAGCACCGCCTTCAGGATTTCTAAGGGCGCAAATTTTTGATTTCACTCCTCACTACCTATCACAGTTTTGAAGGCCATAAAATGCCAAAATAGCACAACCCCCCCCCCAAATGACCCCCTTTTGGAAAGTAGACACCCCAAGCTATTTGCCGAGAGGCATGGTGAGTATTTTACAGCTCTTATTTGTTTTTGAAAATGAAGACTTTTTTTTTTCTTTTTTCAATTTTCAAAACTTTGTGACAAAAAGCGAGATCTGCAAAATACTCAACATACCTCTCAGCAAAAAGCTTGGGGTGACTACTTTCCAAAATGGAGTCATTTGGGGGGGTTTGTGCCATCTGGGCATTCCATGGCCTCTGAAACTGTGATAGGCAGTGAGGAGTGAAATCAAAAATTTACACCCTTAGAAAGCCTGAAGGCGGTGCTTGGTTTTCGGGGTCCTGTATGCGGCTAGGCTCCCAAAATGTCTCACATGTGGTATCCCCGTACTCAGGAGAAGCAACAGAATGTATTTTGGGGTGCAATTCCACATATAACATGGCATGTTTGAGCAATATATCATTTAGTGACAACATTTTGTAAATTTTTTTTCTTTTTGTCATTATTCAATCACTTGGGACAAAAAAAAATATTCAATGGGCTCAACATGCCTCTCAGCAAATAGCTTGGGGTGTCTACTTTCCAAAATGGGGTCATTTGGGGGGGGGTTGAACTATCCTGGCATTTTATGCACAACATTAGGAAGCTTATGTCACACATCATCCACTCTTCTAACCACTTGAAGACAAAGCCTTTTCTGACACTTTTTGTTTACATGAAAACATTTTTTTTTGCAAGAAAATTACATTGAACCCCCAAACATTATACATTTTTTTTAAAGCAAAGGCCCTACAGATTAAAATAGTGGGTGTTACATTTTTTTTTCCCACACAGTATTTGCGCAGCGATTTTTCAAATGCATTTTTTGGGGAAAAAACACGCTTTTTTATTTTTAATGCAAGAAAACACACTATATTGCCCAAATGTTTGATGAAATAAAAAAGATGATCTTAGGCCGAGTACATGGATACCAAACACGACATGCTTTAAAATTGCGCACAAACGCGCAGTGGCGACAAACTACATACATTTTTAAAAGCCTTTAAAAGCCTTTACAGGTTACCACATTAGATTTACAGAGGAGGTCTACTGCTAAAATTCTCTCGATCTGACCTTCACGGTGATACCTCACATGCATGGTGCAATTGCTGTTTACATATGACGCTAGACCAACGTTTGCGTTCGCCTTTGCGCAAGAGCAGGGGGGGACAGGGGTGCTAAAATGCTTTCCCAATTTCCCAATGGCGCTTTTTATATCCAGGGGGGACATTCCCTCCCACTGCTTGTAAAAGCAGTCCAGAGGCTAATTAGCCGCTAGGATTGCTTTTACATGAAAGCCGGCCGCTGGCTGAAAAGAATGATACCAAGATGATACCTAAACCCGCAGGCATCAATCTGGTATAACCATTCAAAGTCCAGCAACATAGCAATACGTTGCTGGTCCTTGTTGGACATGTATTGTAATCTTTTTTTTCATGCCGCCTGTTGGCTGAACAAAAAAAAGAGATTGATCGGTGGGTATGCCCACCATTAGAATACCGCCATTCATCCACCCACTTCTAATGTTGGGCACACATGCACCATTTATATATGCCGAAGCATTGGGGCATCCTCCCGCAAAAATTATGCCGCACACACATGGTCGGACTTTTCCACGGGCAAGCCTCCGTCGGAATTTCGACCGTATGTATGCGCCATTAGGAGCAAAATCGCTCCTCCGCTCCTCCGCCCCTGCTGCCCCAATGCTTTGGCATATATGCTTTTTTTTTTAACTGTGGTGGTGAAATCACCTCCTACAGCACTGGAGTCGCAGGGATCAGGCCTGTCTCTGCGAACGCTGCAGTTATGTGTGTTGTGTTTTGTAAGTGACAGTGATCGATCAATACTGCACTTGGGTGGTCTGGGCTGGACGGAGGGGCAAAACGCAGGTGCTAGCAGGTATCTGGGCTGATCCCGCTAACACTGCGTTTTTGGGAACCCTAAACTGCTGGGGACACTAGTATAGATCTGATCAGATATTGATCTGTTCAGATACTATACCACTAAGGGAGGTGTATGCTTCACGCGTGGGTGTTTGCGTTACTGGCACGAACCTGACGCTGCCTGGGGTGTGACGCAGGGTTAAATAGGGGCAATTAGGGGGTTAAAACCTTTATTAGATAATATATGGGGGAACCTGACGCTATAAAAACCTGCGGCGAACCTAAAAAAAATAACTGGCTATCTATCGGCACCAGCATAAGTAATACAGCGATCAGAAAAATGATCGCCTAGTGACACTGGCAAAAGGGGGTGAAAGGGTTACCTGGGGGGGCGATCAAGGGGTTAAACCTTTATTAGGTAATATATGGGGGTACCTGACGCTATAAAAACCTGCAGCGAACCTAAAAAAAATAACTGGTTACCTATCGGCATCACCGACAATAAGACAGCGATCAGAAAAACGATCGCTTAGCGACAGTGGTGATAGGAGGTGAAAGGGTTACCTGGGGGGCGATCAAGGGGGTTAAACCTTTATGAGGTAATATATGGGGGTACCTGACGCTATAAAAACCTGCGGCGAACCTAAAAAAAATAACTGGCTACCGATCGGCATCACCGACACTAAAACAGCGATCAGAAAAATGATCGCTTAGTGACGGCGGTGCTAGCGGGTGAAAGGGTTATCTGGGGGGTGATCAGAGGGTTAAACCTTTATTAGGGGGGGTTAGGGGGCTACACTGGACCTAAAACTAACTGTAGTGACCCTTTTACAGTCACAAATGTCACTGATTGCAGTGATCAGTAAATAAATGGTCACTGCAATCAGTGACACTGTGACTGGGGGCTGGGGGTGATCTGGGGGGTGATCTGGGGGGGCCTGGGGGGGCGATTTATGTTCCTATGTGTCCTGGTGTCAGTGTACTGTTTGTGCACTAACCTGTGTGTCTTCTCTTGTACGGCGCTCGGTATATGTGAGCGCCGCATGAGAGATGACATCACTTCCCCTGCCTGTGTAAACATTACACAGCAGAGGAAGCTTTCTCATTCGCTGGGAGCGATCGCAAGGGTGTGGCCGGAATCAAACGGCCGTCCCCTCATCCCGGATCGCTCCCCAACGGATAACGACCACTCACAGTATAGAAGGGGGGTCCGATTGGACCCCCAACTATACAAAGGCAGTCACGTACACTGTACGTGATTGTGCCTGTCGGTGCCATTCTGCCAACGTATATATACAGTGAGCGGTCGTTAAGTGGTTAAAATGCATACCAGACCTGAAGGGTCTGGTATGGATATTTGGGGGGAACCCCTTGTAATTTTTTTTTCTCATTTGACGCAGGGTTCCCCTTAATATCCATACCAGACCTGAAGGGCCAGGTTATTGAATTTGGGGGGACCCCCACGCATTTTTTTTTTATCAATGACTTTCAATGACCTTTCTCTGTATTGCCGGGAGCCGACAATTCATTATAGCTGCGAGTACTTTTAAATTACTTTTTTTTCCTTCAGAAATGACACTTTGTGCAGGGACAGTTCTAAGCACGGGGAACAAGCCGTTCAAGCACGCTGTTGAATACTCTCTGTAGGGCAGGGATGATTTGGGGGGTTCCACAGACTCTGGGATCCCTCTCACACGGACATTGTTTCTCCTCCCCCTATTGTCCAAATCTTCCAAATGTCTGTTTATTTCAATAAAGTGGTGATTGTGGGATAGATTAATCTTCTCTAGCCGGTGAATCGCCTTGTCCCTGTGCCTCCCTGCAGACTCTGCCGCCGCCATTTTCTCATTCAGGGACAACAGGCTTGATTTCAAGTCCGTAATGGCGGCGGAGAACGTGGACTTGATGTCAGCCGCGATCACGGACATTGCTGCGAGCGTGATGGGCTGATCGGGGAGTGCTGAGCTCCTACCTGTGACCTCAGGAGCAGACTGGGAGTCCTCGCTGTACTCCTCCTCGAGCTGGTCCGGCGCCATTTTAGATTTCCCCACGTTGTTGCTGCGGGTCCCTGTGTGAGCTTTAAACAGGTCTGGGATGTTCCGCGAGGTGGTGGCGAAGGACCCTCGCCTCGAACGTGAGGTTGGGGTGTTGTATAGCCGCTTGCCCGGCATCTGAGGTTGTTGGGTCAGGTGGATTAGCAGGTGCAGGCTGCGTGTGTACCGGAGCTCTCCTACTGTGCGACCATGTTCGTTGCGCGCCAAGCCACGCCCCTTTTACTGGCATACTATACACACCCCTAGGTACGAAATTTTAAGGAATATTTCACTTTTTTTGTTTCACTTTAAGCATTGTTAAAATCACTGCTCCCGAAAAAACTGCAGTTTTTAAAACTTTTTTTTGCATTGATACATGTCCCCTAGGGCAGGACGCAGGTCCCCAAACACTTCTTATGACAATAACTTGCATATAAGCCTTTAAAATTAGCACTTTCGATTTTTCATGTTCGAGTCCCATAGACTTTAACGGTGTTCGGATGTTCAAACTAATTTATTGCCTGTTCGCATGTTCTGATGCGAACCGAACTGGAGGGTGTTCGGCTCATCCCTATACAGGTATATGTATCTATGTATAACAAGTCATTCCCAGTGCACCAAATTTTCTTTTATACCCGTTTTTATGTTATTGCTTAAGTACTTGTGTAAATCAGAAAAGCTCAATATTAGAGTTAAATAATTGCCAATGCTCAAATTCAATACAGAGTTCCTTTTGGCTAAAGCACATTTAAAAGTAATTTTTCATGTAAATGATGGAAATGGATGTTAAAGTCGAATTCACAATCTAAAGGTCACACGTGCAGGTCTTACAAAAAGGTACTAACATCTTTTATGAAATACAATGTCTTTAATTCAGCTAGATGGCCATTTTAATAGTTTCACTCTAATTGCCAGCTTTTGGGGCTGCCGTTTTAGGAAGCACAAAATTGAAACCATTAGCTTTAATAGGCAATACCTCTTGCAGACCTTCACTATGGACTCTGATAAAACCATTTACTGTTATTTAAGTAGCACAATAAAACTGGCTCTTCCCTTCAATTTGAATATTTCTCCTTTCTTTTTTTTTTAATTGGACAGAAGTAAAACTATGAATGACATTTAGAAATCACAGAAATTACTTAAGAAAGCTTTGTTATTGCTGAAAGAATTTAACAGAAAGGTGTAATTTTTTGTAACCTGTATTTATAAGATAGACGTTTATAGAATTATTTGAGAAGGTGGAGTGATGATAAAATGGCCAATGAAACTGTAAATTTGTTTTGAAATTTAAAAGCTAAGGCTAAGTTCACCTTTTGAAAAAAAAAATATATAAAAATACACATCTTTGTGCAGGTAAAAAAAAGTGATTTTTTTTTTTTTAACATTGTATCCTGTAAAGCATTGCATCCATGATCAGCAGATCACAGGTGCAATGTCTGGATCTGCATACTCTCAGTACACTGTCTGCCTGTACCTCTGATGTGGGCAGGTAGTTATTAAATGACAGGAAGAAGCAATGAACTACCAGAGTGCTCCACCAGAGCCCTCGCAGTTCACTGAGATCTACAAGCCACTTGTACTTAGTACTTGTAGTCTATTCATTTACAAGAAACTGTGAATAATTAACGCAGCTGCGTGGCAGGAGCCCCACACTGCCACACTGTTTTTAAATTGTGACAGCGGGTGCGGGGAGAGGATCCCCTGTCCACTGTCACAGAGTGAGGAACGCTGACGCCAGGAGATGTGAGGGGATAGGAGTATGTTGCATGCTAACATGCTCCTAAATGTTAATTTAATCTATAAGAATATTGGTGTAAGTTTGAAACAAACCAAATGATGTTTCAATAATAGGCAATTTAAGTACCAAAGGGGTTGATGCTGCAAACATCTAGGTGATTATTTAAGGTTGTTTATTTTGAATCCTGCAGCAAGCCCTCCAGCAATTGTTTCTTCCAGTCATGCAGGAGATAAAACACAACCAATGCACAAATCCTCACCTAACTACAGGAAAGAGAGGCACAGAAGGCAAAAAAAAGTGTCTCTAAAGAAACCCATGCATTTTAGAGTAGGAATAAGCCAAACACATCTGGGTTCAGGTCTGGAGGTTTTCCAAATCTGAACCCCATTAAAGCCAATAGAAACCAGATATGTTTAATCAATGTTGTCAGTTTTTAAGGCTAATATCCACGGAATCAGCAAAAAAGTGCATGTGGTTGGGGGAGGGGTTTGCCACTGCTCCAGTGGACATGTAACAAAGAAATCTCTTTTGGAGAGATGGGGTAAAATGTAAAGATGATGGTGTCTGTCTCTATGAGAATTGATCTCAAAGTGAGTATGAAAAGGACTTTGTGGACGGAGAGTGTGATGTTGCTCAAACATTATTTTGGATTTGCATATAGGTGCGCATACTTCAAAGCTAATTCTTGGAGTTTGTTACAGGCCATCCAGTGTTAATGAGGAGGTGGAGACTCAGCTCCTTGCACAAGTAAAATGGGCTGCAAGGGCTTTGATCAGTGATAATAATTGGCGATTTTAACTATCCTGAAATTTACTGGATTAATGGCACTACTGGAACAGTAACGGGGGTGGGGGGGTGGGGATTTATAAACCTATTTCAAGACAATTTTATGGTACAGTTCATGGCGGCCCCAACTAGTAATGATGCCCTGCTAGACCTGCTAATCTCAAACAATGCAGGGATTTAGTTTTAGCTTTGATCAATGTGATTGTTTGTCTCAAACAATTCGCCTGTAAATCATGCATGTGCAACTTACATGCAACTTTTGAGAGGTTATATTGAAGTCTAAAGCCTCGTACACACGGCTGAGAATCTCGTCAAGAAAAAACACGTTGTTTTTCTTGATGAGATTCTTGGACAAGAAACTTGTCCCGGCCGAGTGTACACACGATCCATTCAAAGAACCCGCGGTTCTTTGAATGGAGCGAACGCGGTGACGTCATCGACTATGATGAGCGTGCGCTCGTCACATTCAATGCCGTCGCCGCCATCTTGCTACACCCTACCTATGACTAGGAAGCTACCACGCATGCGTCAAAGTCATTTCGAGCATGCGCGGGTTTCCACGGCGAAAGGTAAGTGTACACACACACACACTTTTCTCGTCGAGCAACAAGCTGACAAGAATCTCGACGAGAAAATAGAGAGCAGGTTCTCTATTTTTCTCGTCGAGATTCTTGTCGGTTTTCTTGACGAGAAACCTGATAGCCGCGTACACACGACCAAGTTACTCGGCAAGAAAGCTCTGCCAGCAAGTTTCTTGCTGGTTCTTGCAGAGAAACTCGGTCGTGTGTACGAGGCTTCAGGCTCTGCAAGTCAGACCAAAGTAGTGCAGGAACTACTTTAAAGTCACTGTGAATTTAAGTCGCACAAATATAAACGGTACTCATTGGGAAACATGGGGTGTGACTTGTCATGCAACTTTGGGGTCCAAAGTCACATGACAAGTCACACAAGTGTGAATGGGGCCTAAGAGAGACATTTTTCCAAGTCTGAGGGCTGCTCTCCAAGATTTATACTGGGAGGGAAGGTTGTCATCAAAGAACACACACAAAAAATAATAATAATAGTAATAATAATAAATAATAATAATAATAATATTAATAAATAATAACTTTATTATTTTAATAATTAAAATTATTTTTTATTTTTTTATATAGCACCTTTAGAGGTAGCTACAAAGAAAATACAAAAAATACATAGAATAAAACCAATGAACAAATGAACTATTAAGTGAAAGCTTGTCTAAAGAAAGCAGTTTTTAGATTTGATTTGAATGAGTTTAGAGAAGATGAGTCTCTGATGTTTTTTGGAAGTGTATTCCAGAGTTTTGGGGCATAGCAGGAAAAGGCTCTGTCTCTTATCGAGTGTAGGTGAGTAGGGGACAAACACAGAAGACCAGAATTTGAGGAATGAAGGTTACGAGGATGGGAGTAAGTTGATAAAAGTCCAGGCAGATAATTGGGTGTCAAGTAGAGTTGAGCAGACACCTGGATGTTCGGGTTCGACGGGTTCGGCCGAACTTCAGAAAAAAGTTCGGGTTCGGGACCGAACTTTACCCCGAACTCGAACCCCATTGAAGTCAATGGGGACCAGAACTTCTGAGGACTATTAGCGCTGTTTCCTGTGCTTAGAACTGTCCCTGCACAATGTGTCATTTCTGAAGGAAAAAAAGTAATTTAAAATTCACTCGTGGCTATTAATGAATTGTCGGCAGGATGCCAGCTGACCAAGAGGAGAACTGAAGAACTGAAGCGTCACACAGCGGAAACCTCCAATTCAAACGGAGCGGCCGAAGAAAGAAGATGGGGAAGAAGCCGGAGCAAGATGCGGACGAGAACACCGAAGGAAGATGAAGATGAAGAGGAAGAAACCCGAATGGAGAAAAGAAGAAGATGGAAGAAAGGAGAAGACATTAATAAAGGAATTTTCAAAAACCGGCTATTATCATTTTGAACATTTTTGACACTTTCTTTGTGAAATGGTAGGGGTAGATTTGTACCCTATTACCATTTCACATAGGGGGGGGCGGGATCTGGGGGTCCCCTTTGTTAAAGGGGTCTTCCAGATTCCGATAAGCCCCCTGCCCGCAGACACCCACAACCACCGGGCAAGGGTTGTGGGGATGAGGCCCTTGTCCCTATCAACATGGGGACATCCTCCCCATGTTGAGGGCGTGTGGCCTGGTACGGTTCAGGAGGGGGGCGCTCTCTCATCCCCCCCTCTTTTCCTGTGGCCTGCCAGGTTGCGTGCTCGGATAAAGGGTCTGGTCTGGATTTTTGGGGGTACTCCACACCATTTTTTTTTTATTTGGGGTGGAGTTTCCCTTAAAATCCTTTCCAGATCTGAAGGGCCTGGTATGGATATTTGGGGGAACCGCACGCATTTTTTTTTAATTTGCGGCAGAGTTCCCCTTAATATCCATTCCAGACCTGAAGGGCCTGGTAATTGAATTTGGGGGGACCCCACGCTTTTTTTTTTTTATCAATGACTTTTCTATGTATTGCCGGGAGCCGACAATTCATTATAGCCGCGAGTGAGTTTTAAATGACTTTTTTTCCTTCAGAAATGACACTTTGTGCAGGGACAGTTCTAAGCACGGGAAACAAGCGCTGCTTTACATGCATATTGCCGAACACCGGACCCGAACCCGAACATACAGTCAATTGTTCGGGTTTGGGTCTGGGACCCCAAAACCCAAAAGTTTGGTACGGACCCAAACTTTACAGTTCGGGTCCGCTCAACCCTAGTGCCAAGCCACGAAGAGCCCTATAGGTGAGCAAGAGGATCTTAAAAATAACATGGTTAACATGGTCACTTGTATCAGATCTAGTGAGGATTCTGGCTGCAGAATTTTGTACATATTGCAGTCGAATAATTGGGGACTTAGGTACACCAGCGAGTAAAGCATTGCAGTAGTCAAGTCGAGAGAACACAAATGTATGCATCAGCTTTTCAGCTACAATGTATAATAACAACAATAACAATGTTTCTCAAGTGGAAAAAATATGTTCTGACAACATTTTGTACATGGATCAAAGTTTAAACTAGCATCAATATCACCCCTAGATTTTTCAATTTAAAATGAAGCTCAAAGTACAGTGCAATCTATTGATAAGCTATCAGGACTGGCCTTACATAATTGATGGTGGTCCAATAAGCTTGACTTTAGTCTTGTCACAGTTTAATTAAAGGAAACTTTGGGCCATCCAAGTTTTTATATCACATATACAGTTAGATAGGAGAGAAGAAGCCAAAGTAGAATCTAATTTAGTGTGGATGTATACCTTAGTGTCGTTGGCATAAAAGTGCTAATTGAGCCCTTGTGATCTAAGCAGTTTGCCAAGTGGAAACATGTAAATGCTAAAAAGAAAGGACCCAAGATTGAGTCCTGAAGAATAGCAAACTTGACTGGAACAACTTCAGACTGGATTCTGCCAAAAATGTCAGGAAGATCCTGCCAGTAATAGGTGATCCAGACTTGCTGGTGCGCGATAGTGGGTGCCAATGCGAATGCGCACGTGCACGCACGTGCAGCTACTAACACCAGGTGGGTTATTTAAACCGGGCTGACACACAGGAACTTTGCTGTCTGCTCTACCATCCCAGCCATCTGCCTGCATCTGACCCCCGGCCTGTTTGACCTTGCTTTTGCCTGCTCCTCTGGTTCTTCTGCTGCCCGCCTAATACCAACCCGGCTTGTTCCTGTGACCCTGCTTCTGCCTCTGCCTTGATCCATTATCCCTGTCTGTGTATGACCTGGCTTGTCTGACTTTCCTGAGTTCCCATCCAGTGGGAATATTCCTGCAGTCTGCTGTTCCAGTTTGTGGTTCCAGTTCCAGCCTGCTGCACCTGTCTGCTGATCCAGCCTCTTCCAGGTTCCAGTTTGCTGTTCCAGTTCCAGCCTGCTGCACCTGTCTGCTGATCCAGCCTATTCCAGGTTCCAGTCTGCTGTTCCAGTTCCAGTCTGCTGTTCCAGTTCTAGTCTACTGACCTCCCTGCACAGTGCCATCTGAACTCCGGACTGTCCTCTTATTTTTGATCCTGCCAGGCGCTCGTGCTACTCCTCACTCCTGTGACTCCTGTTCACTCTACCAGGGGCCTCGAGTCGGAGGCGTAAGAGAGGCCTCCTTCTGCAGTTCGGGCTCATCTACTAGGTACGTGACAGTAGCAGACAGCCATGTCTGAGTCTGAGCAGGGAGCCTCTTCTATGGAAGAACTTTGCCTACACCTGGCAGGCCTAAGACAGGCTGTTAAGAATCTTCAGGAATGTAACACCCGCCTGGAGGAACAGGTTCAAGTACTTTCATCTCCCACTGGCACCCAGGGCCTTCCCATACCTCTGCTTCTTCAACCATTACTGCCTCTTTTCCTACAGTAGTTATGCTCCCACCCGAACCAAGAGTTCCCACTCCTGAAAAGTTCTCTCTGGCGAACGTAGTAAATTCAGGGCATTTTTCAATGCATGTGAACTATATCTTGCTCTACAACCACATAACTTTTCCCTAGAAGCCACTAAAGTGGGATTTGTAGTCTCTTTTCTTCTGGTTGAACCCCAAACTTGGGCTCACTGCCTGCTGGAACAGAAAGCTAAAGTGCTGACTAATTTAACTACCTTTTTTGATGCGATGGCCCAGCTATACGAGGATCCTCAGCTCTCTGCAACTGCAGAAGCCGCACTGCATACCCTTCAGCAAGGACGCAGGGCGGCAGAAGATTATGTCGCCAAGTTCAGATGATGGAGTGCAGACACTAACTGGAATGATGCTGCCCTCCGTTAACAGTTCCTCATGGGACTGTCAGACCCGTTGAGGCTCGACCCTTTAAGTCTCGAGTCAGGCTTGAGTTGGGATACCCCAGACCTTGGATGCACTAGTCAATTTGGCTATACAAATTGACCGGCGTCTGAGGGAGCGAAGAGCGGGAAGGGCAACAGGGCATTCCCGTCCTACATGGATGTTACCAAGAGTTCCTAATTACTCTCATCCGGCTCCTTCAGCACAGCCAGCTTCCACACCTGACATGTCTGAACCCATGCAACTAGGGGTACTTCCCTTACGGTGGAAGAATGCCAACGTCACCTGGTGAATAACCTGTGCCTGTATTGTAGTGAACCTGGGCATTACGTCAGAAATTGACCTGCCAAGCTTCATAAGTGACTGTCAATTTCCTCTGATCATGCATCCACTTGGGCCAAGACCTCTACTCACCTTGCTCTCTCTATCTTGTTGCAGCTCTGAGGAAGGACTTTACAAGTTTCTGCCATTATTGATTCTGGAGCCTGTAGCTGCTTCATGGACTTGTCCTTTGCAGCCAAACACCAGATCCCTTTACTGTTCAAGTCCTGGGGACTTTCTATTCATCTGGCTGATGGGTCCTATTAAATGTGGGCCAGTTACTCAAGAGACTGCTCCTCTGCCTGTCACCATTGCCAGCTTACACCAAGACCTATTACGAATGGATATCATCTCCTCACTCTTGTTCCCTGTCATCCTTAGAATGCCGTGGCTGTAGGCCCACAACCCTTATATCAACTGGATGATGGGGGAAGTCATATTCCCTTCCCCTTACTGCCAGCAGCTTTGTGTTCCTAAAGATCCCTGGGAACCTTCTACCTTGTTATGTTTGGACATCGATACTGAGATACGCCAATCTGTCCCGGAGGCCTACCATGACTTCATGGATGTTTTCAGTAAGAAGGGAGCGGAAACCCTTCCGCCCCATCGAGCCTAAGACTGTCCCATTGAGCTCCTTCCAAGAGCCAAAGTTCCCTTTGGCAGAATCTTCCCTTTAACGGAGTTCGAGCAGGGAACATCAAAGGAGTACATCAACAACAATCTAAAGAAAGGGTTCATCCGCCCATCCACATTCCCGGCAGCAGCAGGTATCTTTTTTGTGGAGAAGGATCACACCCTACGGCCTTGCATAGACTATCGCAAGCTTAAAAAAATCACTGTTAAGAATTGCTACACTCTCCCCTTGGTGCCTGTGCTGTTTCAGAGACTGGGAGCCGTTACCATTTTTACCAAGCTAGATCTCCGAGGGGCCTACAACTTGGTCCGTATCAGAGAAGTGGAAGACAGCTTTTTACACCCGATTCGGGCACTTGAGTACCTGGTAATGCCCTTCGGGCTGTGCAACGCTCCTGCTACATTGTAGTACTTCATCAATGATGTCTTCTGGGATTATTTGGATCTGTTCTTCATCGTCTACCTAGAAACTAGAAGACTCTGAGTCAGTGTGTATATTAAAATCCCCAAGGATAAGTATTTAAAACGAAGGCATAGAAATTAAAGCAAATCCGTAAATTCACCTAAGTACACTCTACAAGACTTGGGTGGTTGATAAACAGTAACAATATTAGATGAGTGGGGAACACAGACCTTGAGAATAGGGATGGGCCCGATGTTCGACTCGAACGTAAGTCCGTTCGGCGAATACCTAACATTATGGGGTGTTCGCGGCAAAATCGAGCACCGCAGAACGCCCCATAATACACTGCGAGATCACAGTGCATTGACATCTGATGATTGGCCAAAGCATGCACCTGACCTGCATGCTTTGTCCAATCACAGCGTGCTCTGCTGCGAGAGCCATGATTACCCAAAGGAAAGGTGCCTTTAGTCAATTATGGCTCAGGGGGCTAAGTCCATGCCCCACACTATATAAGGCTGCTTACACAGCGGCTGTATGTAGTGTGTTGGATTGGATGGAGCTACAGCTAACTTGAGCTAGATTAGGCAGTTAGTGGCTTGCAGGCAGGTAGAGTACATGTCATAAAATCCAATCTCAATGTTTTATGTCTAATAAAAAAAATATATATATATATATATATATATATATATATATATATATATATATATATTGATACACGGCCTGAAGTGTATTAAATACTGTACACCGCCGAATGCACTGTGCAGAATATATTGATTGATTCCAGCTTACATATTGATTTAATTACTTAATCATGTGATGATGATGATAATGAGCTATATATTGGTCATTTGTAGGTTTGTGGTTTTGAAGAAGGGCGTTATCTGTACTAGCCCGAAACATCATCATGTATACCATTCAATATTGATGTAATATTTTTACATTTTGAATACATTTTTATGTGCGGTAATCCCATCTCTTCTTTCTATATTTTGGCCCATGGGAAGGCCAGATTGCTTGCACATTTTTGTTAAGACCGTTGTGCACCTCACCCTTTGAACTTTCTTTTTTTTTCTTTTATTTTTTATTTTTTATTTCTCTACAGGACTCCATAAAAATAAAAATAAAACATTGCAGTATATGTAAACAATTCAAACATGCAGACATAAATACACACCCAAAGGAAAAGTAAGCAAAAGGAGAGAGAACAAAAAGAAGACAATACTACATTATCTCCTCTATTCTCCCTAGTCCCGGGTGATTCTTATTCTCACCTCTTATCTACATAGTTTAATATCTCTGTTCCTGTTATTTTATAATATTTATTTGGTACCTATATACCCTCCCCCACCCAATAACCCCCGAGAACAAACAAAAAAAAAAAAAGGAGGGGGGGAGTTTCCCTCACCATTCTCCCCCTCCTCCCCTCCCTCTCCCCCTCATAAGAGGAGAGGAGAGGGAGTGTCCCCCCAGCGCCGCCTGCCACTCCCCAAAATAGGGAGTTTGTCCACTCATGACTCCTTTATTTCCACCTCCAGTGGCTCTACTCTTCTCTATCCTCTCCCAGTAACTTCTTCCCTTCCTCCGATTTTACAAATTCCTCCCATGGGGCCCATAATTCCATAACTTGTTCCTTTCTGTCTACTATCATGGGCAATAGATTTTCCATTATATTCTTCTGATTGTGTTGAGCCACATAGAGATGGAAGGTGATTGTGTTTTTTTTAGACATGGGAGCCGTCAAAAAATTTGTTTCGTTTCGTTCCGTTTCGTGTTTAAAAAAAATTGTACGAATAGTTTTGATAATGAATATCGACACTCTACGAATAATAATGAATTATCCGAAAATGTATTAAGGTTACATAACACAAGTCTATTGTGTAAACTAGAGTAGACTTGTGCATAACTAAAAAATTAGTAATTTCGTAAAACTGGATTTTCGTGTTAGGACTAATTCGTATTTTTGCAAGCAATGTTTTTCGTTGAATCGGAATGAGTCGTATTTCTGAAAGCCTTATTTTTAGTTGATTTATAATTTCGGTAGAGTACATTGTTTTCGTTGATTCTGGACACAACTCCTACTTTCGTAACTTTTTTTTTTGTTGATTCGTAATTTTCCGTGTCTCTTACAATGGTGCTGCCTAACGTGCTTCGAATGGATTTGTAAATTTGTTACTTTTTTTTGTTTGCTGATTTGTAATTTTACGTGTCTCTCACAATGGCGCTGTCTAACGTGCTTCGAATGGATTTGTACATTCGTAACTTTTTTTTGGTTCGTTGATTCGTAAATTTACATGTCTGACAGTGGCGCTGCGGCGCTGCGTGCTTCGAATGGATTCGTACTTTTCTAATACATTGCGGTTATTCGTAACTATTCGAAATCTCGATTTTTTTACTTTTGTTTTTGACATGTGGCACTGGCTATAGTCTCCGCCTCTGTATGTCATTTTGAGAGGCCGTATAGTGTGGTGAGGGAGGAGCAGAGAGCAGAGCAGAGAGTGGTATTGTTGGATTTGTGGTTGTTTTTGTGTGGTTTTGGTGCTTTTGGTGAAATTAGAATGTCTGGGAGTGAGAATGGATGTGTGAGTCTTGTGAGTGAGAATGTTGGTGTTGGTTTGAGAGTTGTTGTTGTGAGTGAGAGTGGAGAGGACTCAGGGGAGCAGAGAAGTGGAGGGGAGAGGAGGAGTGGAGGGGAGTGGAGGAGTGGAAGAGGGGACTCAGGGGAGCGGAGGAGTGGAGGGGACTCAGGGGAGAGGAGGAGTGTAGCGGAGGAGAGGCATGGAGGGAAGAGGAGGAGTGTAGGGGAGGAGGGGCCTGGAGGGGAGCGGAGGAGTGGAGGGGACTCAGGGGAGCGGAGGAGTGTAGGGGAGGAGGGACGTGGAGGGGAGAGTAGGCGTGGAGGGGAGAGGAGTGGGGGTGAGAGGAGGATCAGTGGGGGGTTGAGGAGAGAAGAGTAGGCGTGGAGGGGAGAGGAGGGAAGAGGAGGTGTGGAGGGGAGAGTAGAGTAGAGAAGAGGAAGTGTAGAGGGGAGAGGAGGAGTGGAGGGGAGCGGAGGAGTGGAAGAGGGGACTCAGGGGAGCGGAGGAGTGGAGGGGACTCAGGGGAGAGGAGGAGTGTAGCGGAGGAGAGGCATGGAGGGAAGAGGAGGAGTGTAGGGGAGGAGGGGCATGGAGGGGAGCGGAGGAGTGGAGGGGACTCAGGGGAGCGGAGGAGTGTAGGGGAGGAGGGACGTGGAGGGGAGCAGTGGCGTGGGGGTGAGAGGAGGATCAGTGGGGGGTTGAGGAGAGAAGAGTAGGCGTGGAGGGGAGAGGAGGGAAGAGGAGGTGTGGAGGGGAGAGTAGAGAAGAGGAAGCATAGAGGGGAGAGGAGGCACGGAGGGGAGAGGAGTGGGAGTGAGAGGAGGATCAGTGGAGGGTTAAGGAGAGAAGAGGAAAGAGGAGGTGTGGAGGGGAGAGTAGAGAAGAGGAAGCGTAGAGGGGAGAGGAGGCACGGAGGGGAGAGGAGGCGTGGAGGAGAGGAGAGGCGTGAAGGGGAGAGGAAGAGTGGAGGTGAAAAAAGGCGTGGAGTGGAGCCAAGGCATGGAAGAGAGCATGCCCAGGGAGGTGGTGTGGAGCGGGAGCATGGCCAAAAAAAGAGGCCTGTGTCCCCCCCACATCAGAAGAGATTTCTGATGCCGACCTGCAGCAGCACCAGCGAACCAAGAGACAGAAAACATCAAGGGGGCCCGTATTTACCCCACAGGAGAATTCTGCATTGGTTGCTGCAGTGAACAGAGACAAAGTGAGACTCTTCAGCCTAAATGTCTCAACCTCTGCGAAGAGAGCAGCCTGGGAACGAGTCCGGGACTCAGTGAATGCAGTCTCCAAGGTTCATTAGAAGCAGTCTCCTTGCTGATCACTGCCAAGCTCCCTGTAGCAATGGTGGTGGTGGTGAAATCATCATGAGCCTCGGCCTCCTGACATGTTTCCTGCTGCATGGCCAGGATCTCCAGCTTTGGCTGCACAAATGTATGTGCACTGGGAACCCCTTTGGCCTGCCCTCTTCCATAAAATTTACCAATGGGCACCATGCTACCAGCAGCAGTGGCAGAGGTGGTAGCGCCACTTTTGCTATGAACTTGAACTGTGCTGCTGGTTCTAGGAAGTAAATCCTGGAACAGCTGGTGACGTGCAAATGTCTGCTGTTTTCCAGGCTCTTTACCACCAGCAGTCTTCACTCCCGTTCGCCTCAGCTTTATGGGAGGTGAGCTGAGCTCAGAGGGCACAGAGACAGAACGTCCCACCTGCTGCTTATGTACACGGCTCATAGCTCTCCCTCTCCCAGCAGCACTCTTACTGCTTTTTTGGCCTTGTTTGCTGCTCATTTTTCCTTTAAAAGTTAGAAAAATATAGACAAAAAAAATATGATTTTGATCGCAGCAAACTAACACCAAAATCACCAAATGTACACAAAAATAATTATACCAACAGAAAATAACAAAATATTAACTAAATGAAACAAGAAATAAAAAAAGAAAATTATCTCTCAAAACCAAAAAACCAATAAAACCAGAAACTAAACACTGAAGCCCCGTACACACGATCGGTTTGACTGATGAAAACCGTCCGATGGATGGTTTTCATCAGACCAACCGATCGTGTATGGTACCCATCGGTCTTTTTTCCATCGGTTGGAAAAAATAGAACTTGTTTTAAAATTTTCCGATGGATAAAAAACCGATGGTAATTTCCGATCGTCTATGGGCAAGTCCATCGGTTAAAAAACACACGCATGCTCAGACTGAATTAGGAGACGGGAGCGCTCGTTCTGGTAAAACTAGGGTTCCTAATGGAGAGAGCACATTCGTCATTCTGCAAGTTATTGCTTCGTTTAATGCAGCGCATGTTTTTTTGCTTTAGAACGGTCTTTAAAATGTCATTTTGGCAGCAGATCTTTCTAATGAGTTCTGACAAACGTATGTCTTTCTTCTTTCTTGTGATCTTAGGAATATTTAGTTTAATTCTTCAAGGCCGACCTCACAAATTACACCTTTTTTTTGTTGTTGTCTTTAAATTTGTTGTGCATTTTTTGGTGTGTCAATTTCTCTGAACAACATATTTTTTTGTTTTTTTACTCATGGAGGTTGGTGTCCCTTGTTATTAATTACACATTGTATTTATGAAATCTTATTGCTACTTCAACAAAAAACACATCAGGCATGTATGTTGGCTGAAATCAAATTTCCCTTTATTTCGGAAAAAAACAAAACAAAAACCGAAGGGCAACTATTCAGAAATTAGCAGAGAATATCAAGTCATTAGATCCCAAATGCAGACCTGACTATGATGAATAATAAAATCAACAGCATGAAATCAGGAGCAGCAGCCAAAGACATACATCATCCCAAACTGTGGTACTCCATCAACCTTCAATTTCTGGATGAGCAGCTCGAGGCCAGGGAATCACCTCCTGCTCTTCCCTGTAGCCTTCCTTCCACGCCTCTCTGCAGCGTTCTCTCCACGTGCCCATCCACGCACCCTTGCAGGCTGTGCCACTGCGGGTGGTGATGTGGCAGGAGGAGAAGGAGAAGGAGGAGAGGGATTGGCCTGCTGCGAGATATGGGTGGCCTCAGTCAGCAGCTCCCTCGCCCCCATGTGTACGGCCATATATATGAGATGCTTACAAAGGGCCCGTTGTCCCGCCTCCATTCTGAGCAACTTATCCGCCAGATAGGTGCTAAAGCCCTCCGTAGGGTTGAGGGGGGCCCTCATAATGGCAGCAGCCTCCTGAATCATCTTTAGTGACTCCTCCTCCACTTGTGTCATCCGCTGTTGTTTTGGCGGTCTGACGTGGAGGGGAGCCACTTGGGAGACGGTGCTGCCACTAGGCCTGGGGACCTGCTGAGTCCCACTTGGCCCTGCCTCCTCCTGCCTGCCACACTCCTGACCCTCTTCCTTCTGGCTTGCCTCATCCTGTTTTTAAAATAAAATGAAAAATTGGATTATTTGGGAAATCTATCACACACAATTTTGATCTCATTACTGTTTTTTTTTTTTTGGGGGGGGATGATATCATTTATGGCTAATCCAAACAGTTCAACACAATATTACTTAGTGGACAATAATTATGATCAAAAATACTATACCTGGCTGAAGATGCGAAGATCTGGCTCTTCTAGCTCGGGAGGCTCCTCCTCCGCCTCTGCAGGGGTGTAGGGAAGGGTGGAAGGAACGCTGGAGGGAAGGGTGGAAGGAAGGGTTGAGGGAAGGCTGGAAATAGATTCCCTGGCCTCGATCTGGTCATCCAGAAATTGAAGATGTCTGTAGTACCACAGCTTGGGCTTTACTACATCGTCGGCTGCTGCTCCTGATCTCTTTGACTGGCGCACTTCCTTGTATTTTTTTTTATAGGAATTACGCAGGTTGTTGATTTTATTATTGATCATAGTGTAGTCTGCATCTGGGATCCATGGCTTCATATCCTCTGCTAATTTGGTAATAGTTGCCCGACGTACATCACTCTTGTGGTACGCAGGGTGTTTCAGTTCCCACAGGTTGCGCTGTTCCTTATATTTTTCTAAAAAAGTCAGCATCACATCCAGCTCTTGTAGTTTATGCATCTTTTTGGATCAGCTAGTAAAAAAAAAAGTAAAAAAAAGAAAAGGATCAGAATTTATTCTCCTCAACTTATCAAAATATTGCCCTTTACAATCATGAACCATTATAGGCCACTGCAGGCCCGAGTTCCCTTCTTACCTTAGTTCACTTCGTTGGTTCACTTCCGGTCGTCCTTACTCCGCGCATCCCTAATAACTACTTTCCCCTTTTTATACCATGCACATGCGTGTAACTCCGCCCTCGTCACCCGCCCATGACGGACTTTTTCAGCATTTCCCCGCCCCTTAACGATCGGCGCACAGTGTGAGACGGCGACATGTCGCAGACACAGGTGGCTTCTTTAGTAGAAATTACCGATGAGGAAAGCCCGGAGGCGGAAACGTCCCGATCCAGTAAAAAAAGATACAAGGCGACTAATATGTCTTTTTCTGAGATGGCGGAGATGGTGGACATTCTGCGGAGGAAGGATTACGACGGCAAGCATGGCCCATACGACACCCCTAATCTCCGGAAGTCACAAATTATGGACAAAGTTGCGAAGACTCTCTATAAAAAATATGGGGTCAGGAGATCCAAGGAACAACTCCGTAAAAGGTGGTCAGACCTGAAGCTCAGGGAGCCGGGGCAGTATAGGAAGCTTATAAAAAGCATTGAAAAAAGTAAGTTTATTTTACTGTGTTCTTTCACATTGTAATATGTATTCTTCCATGTTTTGCAACATGTGCTTGGCTTGACTGGTTTCACATTTTAAAATCTCAACTTTTATGTTAAGTGGAGAGTCCACTTATTTGCTAAATGTGTGGGAAAAAAAATTGCTGCTCTTCCCCCAAACATGTTTGGCACATATCCACGTAAACTCCATGTGGGCATGCCTCATTTTACTTCAACAATGTTTATCTACACATTGTTGGCTAGATGATGTGTTGTAAGGAAATTTAGAATGTGAATGAAAGGATAAACTGTATTCTGGGTAAAGGAGATGACACTCCAGCAGTTGTGTACTTTTTTTTGTTCTTGATCAAGATACTATACTCTGGGCCACATGACCAAATTTCTTAACGGTGTCACACACAGGTGGTCCAGTGGATACCTTGGTGGTTATCCAAGTGTATTTGTGAGTATCCTCAAAAATAACATGTTGCTTTGTTGAGTTTGCAAGATCTCATATGTTCATCTTGAAACTCGGGGCCAAATATCAATTGGACCCCACTTTAAAACATTGAGAATCCATTTTCAGGCCTAAAAAGACTGTGTGCTAAAGGATACATTATTTTTTCAATTCCCATAGGGGAGAGGAGACTGGGAGGACACCATGCTCAGGAGACGAGGAACCCAACACCACAGAAACTCCCCGAAGATCCCAAAGCAGACCAAGTTCAGCAGGTTCAGGAAGCGGAGGGGGAGAAAGCAGAGGTGGAGGAAGGGGAGGTGGAGGAAGGAGAGGTGGAGCTTATCAGCACAACAGGTCAGTGTCTGTCACCACAACTTCAAGGTAAATACAGATGTAGGCCTGCATAGTTTAAAAAAAAATTCTTTCTTTTTAGGGACTGAACGTGGGGGTGTGTCAGGAAGTCCAAATCCTCCATTCTCGAGTGCCAGCGCCAAAATAATCATTCAGGAAATCATGGAATGCAGTAGCGAAATGGACATTATGAGAAAGAGAATGATTGTGATTGAGCAAAAATATAAAAACATGATAGATATTTTGGGGAGAATAGTGTGAACTTTTGTGTGTTTTGTTATGCGTCCGAAATTTTCTATGGGATTTCCACCAGCCCAAATGTCAAGATGCACACACTGAAGACTCAACATGTGCTATCTGCCATCACAGGATATCTATGTCCCTATTTTGGGGGTGCAACCTCTTCCTCCCTCCTCAAGTAGGGGAGAGGAAGGGTTTTCACCCCCAAAGCAGGTCCATTGATCCCCCATGATGGCAGATAGCACATGTTTACCTTAGCCATGGGATCATGTTGAAGATAAAGTGTGGGTCTTGACATTTGGGATGGATCAGGGGTAACATCACCCCATCTCCTGTTTGTATTTTTCACTGTGTTATTTTATTTCTTTTTCAGAAAAAAAAAATGGCTTTTGACCCATGCATGTTTCTGCAAAAAAAGGCGCACAAAAAAAAAAAGTATTTCGAAAAACAACCAAAACTGTGGTGCAATCAATAAAAAAACATTCGGGAAGTCTAAAAAAGGTGTGCCTTGTTCTTTCTATGCTCAATAGCAGTTCTGAAGATGGAAACAGAGTGTTTTTACCTCTGAGATTTGAGGCTATTTACTAAGGACAAATACACTTGGCACTACTAGAACCTGGGAGACACATAAACCACAAATACAAGAATGACAACACAAGTTTGTAGTAAATCAAATATTTTTTTTTTAGTTTAAAAAGGGACAATCAAAGGTCAGATGTGGTCTGGCATTGCGATGGCCCCCCTACCCGTGAAGTACTCTACGTATTTCTGACGTACTTCACGGGCACTTTGGGGGGCCAAGCCAGTACGGGCAGTGTTGAGGCCGGTCAGATTTATCAGTTCAGAGGGACCGGCCTCAGGCCCAACTGATGACACATAATTTGTTGAGAATTTGCGTAAAAAATTGTGCAACAAGCAGCAGCAGTAGACAATGTGGTTGAGTTTATAATCCGCCAAATGTATAGCTGTCTGGAACAGGCGGAACCGGCTGGCCATTGTCCCGAAGGCATTCTCCACAACTCTCCGGGCTCTGGCCAGCCGGTAATTAAAAACCCTCCTCTCCAGGGTGAGGGTGCGTTGGGGAAACGGCCGCATGAGGTGTGGTCCTAGTCCAAAAGCTTCATCCGCAATGAAAACGAACGGTAGCCCTTCCACGTTCTCTGCATCTGGAGGCAGTGCAAGACCCCCAGCCTGCAGACGGTGAGTGAACTCCGTCTCTGCGAATGCTCCACCATCGGACATCCGGCCGTTCTTCCCCACCTCCACATATAGGAACTTGTACCGTGCCGACACCACCGCCATTAACACAATACTATTGAAACCTTTATAGTTAAAATAGTATGACCCCGAACGGGGTGGCGGCACTATGTGGACGTGCTTCCCATCAATTGCCCCTCCGCAGTTGGGGAAATCCCACCGCTGGGCAAATTGGGAGGCCACAGTCAGCCATTCCTGTGGTGTGCTAGGGAACTGTGGAGTCAAACAAAAAGAAGACATTAGTACGGTTTATGTTTACAGTGCAAGCAGATTACACACAAAAACATTGTTGACCAACATCATTCTAACATTATTATTTAAGGGAGTTTTTCCTACCAATAAACAAAGGCCCACTTAGCAGATGCCTCACCCCCGCTGAGTGGACATTCTAAAATAATCTAAGGGGGGGGGGGCTAAGGTGATTGTGGGGATCCAAAAAAAGGCTCAACCACTCTTCTGAGCTTGATTGAGAACTAACATTTTTTTTACATCTTTAGGGGGGGGGGGAGGGAGGGTTGTCAAACTACGCGGGCAATGACCCCAAAAAAATGAAAATGAAAATAGAAGGCTAGCTGGGTTTGCGCCCACGATAGCATGCTGGAGAGGTTAGTGAAGGGAAATAGGCATGTAGGGCCCAAAAAGGGCTTTACAGGTAAAAACAGGCATGGGGAAAATGGGGACATTACCAGGATATTACAAACAGGCAAATTTGGGTTAGGAGGGAAAAAATAAGAAGATTCTAAAACAATAAAAACCTATAATGTGAGGTTAAAGGAGCAAAATTACCTTCATATAGTCCTTCTGCAGGACCTGAATGATGGCCGAACACGTCTCAGGGATAATGATCCCGAGAGCCTGGGGGGAGATGCCTGTTGAGAACTTGAGGTCCTGCAAGCTTCTCCCAGTCGCCAGGTATCTCAACGTGGCAATAAGCCTCTGCTCGGCAGTGATGGCCTGGCGCATCACAGTGTCCTGCCTTGTGATATAGGGGGACAGCAAATCCAACAGACGGTGAAATACGGGGTCCGTCATCCTGAGATAATTCCTGAAATCATCAGGATTATTCTCATGGATTTCCCGCAGCAGAGGCATATAAGAGAATTGGTCCCGCTGGAGCAACCAATTCTTAGTCCATGAACTCCTCCTCACCCTGTTCACGGACTGAACTTGGGTTACAGTGTTAACTGCAACACCAAGTCCAAAGCCAGCACGAGCTTGAGAACAAGAACGCACTTCTAACATGGTTTTAAACCGGTCGGCTGGTCAGAAGGCACTCAAACAGAACGCACCGTGGAACAGCAAGGCCTGAGAAGAACGACCTGAAAAACAGTAAACGAACGGCCAAGAAGGCACTGCAAGGCAGTAACGACCTGACTGCAGGCACTGAATCACAAATACAAACCCACAAGCACAAACTGAACACCAGGAAACGATCTGCAAAGCACGGAGACTGAAAAGCGCGAATCGGCTCTCACCAAACTTTTACTAACACGCGGTAACACAAAATCAGCAAAAGCAGCCCAAGGGGTGGCGCCATTAGATTTGTTCGGCCCTTTTATAACGCGTCGTACGTTTTGTACGTGCCGTCGTTTTCTTGCCGTCGGTTTTTTAACTGATGGTGTGTGGCCAAGACTGATGAAAAACAGTTTCATCGGATTTCCGATGGTCAAATCCATCGGACGAAAATCCATAGGTTATCCGATCGTGTGTACAGGGCTTGACAGATGATACACTTGCACACTACAAGAGATAGAAACTAAAATGAACAACGAAAATCAAAGGATTGCAAAGATATTCGCTCAGATGCACAGACAAATAATTGTGTGATCTGCTCCACTACACTAACTAACCCACAAAGGGAAGTCACATGATCGGGCCTGCCCTGTAGGCCTCAGCATCAGAAGAAAACCTCTGATTGGTCAACCAACAGTCACATGTTTCTGTAGTAAAGAAATTTGTACCAAAAATGAATTCGTTATTATTCGTAGAGTGTCGATATTCGTTATACTGAATCTCAAATTCATTCGAATCATTCGTTATATCCGCTATAATTTCTTTTGTATTAGTTGAAATTCGTTATTTGGTAGTTTGGATTCGGATAATTTGGAGCCGAAATTCGTAAACAAAATTTCGTATTTCGTACAGAATTCGTATTCATAAAAATTAGTAATTCGGATTCGTACAAATTTCGAAAAATTTGTACGAATTTCCGATTCGTACGAAACTAATCGCACATGTCTAGTTTTTTTCCAACACATAGAAATACAACTCTTTGCTGCATTCACCATATGACATAGAATTGATATGGCTCATCAGGGACTTGATATTCCGTAAAAATGTGAGTAATTCTCTGAACTTCCTGCCAAAACTGTCTAATCATTGGACATTGCCAGAAGATGTGTAACATACTGTAGTCCCGCATTCCCTGCAGCCTCTCCAACAGCGGTCTGTTGTTTCCGTAGAGAATTTATTCAAAATTGATGGGGTATAATACCAACGCATTAATACTTTATAATCAGACTCCTGTGTCTTGGTACATCTAGATGAGCTCAATGCTAGATCTACAATATTCCGGCACTGAGCCGGTGTAAAAGTTTTTGGTTAAGATCTCTCTCCCATTTAGTCAAGCTTAGTATTTTATATTCCTCTGGAGGTGTAACCAGCAGGGAATACATTTTAGAAATATACTGTGAAGAGGAGTCTCTCCCGTATGTTGTCTCAAATTTTGTGCGTGGTCTTTGGTATCTCTCTATGGGGCCTAGTGTTTCTAAGAAATGACGGATCTGCCATGCTTGCCAAATGGGAATTTCAAACTGTCCTCCTTGCTGAGCCAATGACTCAGTGGCGGAATTTTCATGGTCGCAGCAGTCGCAGCTGCGACTGGGCCCTGTAGTTCTGCCAAGTCCCGGGGGCCCGCCACCCGCCCGTCACGGCGTTGCTGGCAGGGGAGGACTGACCATTCAGTCAGATTATAGCTGCCCTGCCTCTTCACTGCCCCCTCAGCCAATAGGAACATGCTGTACACGCCCCCTTCCACAGCGCGGCTTTTTTGACCCAAGAGCAGGAGATGAGGAGAGGAGAGGGAGGCGGGGACACAGCCTGCAGTGTGGGATGGACTGCTGCCTGATAAGGTAAGCTGTCTGAGCTTTACTTAATGGATTCTTGTCGATGGATTAGCCTGGTGAGCAGTGAGGGAGAGGATGTGTTACTTCTAGCAGAGCTCCTCCTGTCTCTGAGGCTAGTAGATCGATTTTGTGTGTGAGAAGAGCACTGCTGCTGGAGGAAGAACATGTCCTGAATGTCTCCCCAATCTCTACTAACTACATCTCCTACTCATTAGCTGCCCACCACTAAACAAGCACAGTCCCCTCCTCTCCTGTATTACCAACTAATGTGTCTGTGAGCTGCTGGGGCACTACAAGTCCCAGCATGCCAGGAGATGGGGGCAGCAGTGTGTTCAATCAGGCTGATTTTTGGGTAAAAAATGCTGGTGTGTGACTGTGTCTATGTGTATATACTGTGTGTGTATGTATAGTGTGTGTATATACTGTATGTATAGTGTGTGTGTGTGTCTGTGTATATACTGCATGTATAGGGGTCTGTACTAAGGGGGGCTGTGTAATACACCGTGGGTCTGCACTAAGGGGGTGTGTATATACTGCGAGGGTCTGCACCAAGTGGGGTGTCTATACTGCGGGGTTCTGTACTAAAGGGGGCTGTGTAATACACTGTGGGTCTGCACTAAGGGGGTGTCAATACTGCGGGGGTCTGCACTAAGAGGATGTCTATACTGCGGGGGTCTGCACTAAGGGGTGTCTATACTGCGGGGGTCTGCACTAAGGGGGTGTCTATACTGCGGGGGTCTGCACTAAGGGGGTGGCTATACTGCGGGGGTCTGCACTAAGGGGGTGTCTATACTGCGGGGGTCTGCACTAAGGGGGGTGTCTATACTGCGGGGGTCTGCACTAAGGGGGGTGTCTATACTGCGCGGGTCTGCACTAAGGGGGTGTCTATACTGCGGGGGTCTGCACTAAGGGGGTGTCTATAATGCGGGGGTCTGCACTAAGGGGGTGTCTATACTGCGGGGGTCTGCACTAAGGGGGTGTCTATACTGCGGGGGTCTGCACTAAGGGGGTGTCTATACTGCGGGGGTCTGCACTAAGAGGGTGTCTATACTGCGGGGTTTGCACTAAGAGGGTGTCTATACTGCGGGGGTCTGCACTAAGGGGGTGTCTATACTGCGGGGGTCTGCACTAAGAGGGTGTCTATACTGCGGGGGTCTGCACTAAGGGGGGTGTCTATACTGCGGGGTCTGCACTAAGGGGGGTGTCTATACTGCGGGGTCTGCACTAAGGGGGGTGTCTATACTGCGGGGTTCTGCACTAAGGGGGGTGTCTATACTGCGGGGGTCTGCACTAAGGGGGTGTCTATACTGCGGGGGTCTGCACTAAGAGGGTGTCTATACTGCGGGGGTCTGCACTAAGAGGGTGTCTATACTGCGGGGGTCTGCACTAAGGGGGTGTCTATACTGCGGGGGTCTGCACTAAGAGGGTGTCTATACTGCGGGGGTCTGCACTAAGGGGGGTGTCTATACTGTGGTGGTCTGCACTAAGAGGGTGTCTATACTGCGGGGGTCTGCGCTAAGGGGGTGTCTATACTGCGTGGGTCTGCACTATGGAGAGTGTCTACCCGCAGTAAAGTATAGACAAAGATAAAGTATCAAAATCATGCTTTTCGGTGGGGGGGGGGGTCCCTTCATGATTTCTTGCACCGGGGCCCTGAAGTTTCTAGTTACGCCTCTGCAATGACTCTATCGTTGGCCAATTCTCTGAAATTATAAAATGTGATACTTGAAACGACCTTTCTCCCTAAGTCCCCCGAACCCTCGCGACTCTAGGCCAGGGGGAAATGCTGGATTTCCCAGAATAGGAACCAAAGGTGAACATCTGGTAGATATTCTGGGATTCTGACTGGCCTTGAAGCCTATTTGTATTGTAGGTCCTATTATAGGATGTGTTTTCAATGAAGGGGATAGGGTTGTATAGCACCATATAGCTCTATTTAGCGGGACTCGGCTTATTTTTTGTTCTATAGTAATCCATTGTTTATATTCCGTATGTCTACACCAATCAATTATCCTGCCAAGATCGACTGCTTGATAGTACTTATACATATCTGGTGCCGCAATTCCGCCTACTTTCTTAGGTACTGTCAACAGTTCTCTGTTAATCCTTGGGCGTCTGCTAGCATATATATATATATATATATATATATATATATATATATATATATATATTAAAAGAATAGTATAAACATAAAACAGTAGATCTGTGTCAGAAATATACTAGAAACAGCGCTGATGTTGGTAAGATTCAGGTGGCCAACTCCACCTCCAAAATATTTAACAGTTTATGGCAGATGAAACAGAAATGCAGAGTGTCCAATAATGTTCATTGGTGGTCCTAGATACAAACAGCATGCACCTTCACCGTAAATTCTGATCCACCCAGTGGGAACACACTCCCCCTCAGGGGTTCAAACTCACCAGAGCAAAGCTCAAACAACACCTTGAACAGGGGAGTGAATCGGAACATTTTCAGCATTCAGCATCAGCCAAAGATGTCTGTTGATCTTGCCAGAAATGCAGCGAACTTATCACTTGCTCACCTAGAAACCAATTTTTCCAGAAGTCTGCCTAAGATACACCTGCCTACCTGCTGCCAAACCTTGCCTGTGTTCCTGACTACGTCTAAGCCTGCTGATCCATACACCTGACTACCTGCTCTGACCCGGCTTGTCTGACCCTCCTGCTGTCTGCCATTTTTGCACCTAAACCAAGCTCATCTCACCTTGCTCCAGCTTCCGCTGTTCCAGTATCCACCAGCTCCCGGTTCGCTGACCCACAACCACCTGCTCTGCTGCCTACAGATCCAGCCATCCCTGGAGGATCACCACCTTGCCACGGTGCCAACCACTACACCTACTGCAGGCACTCCTACCTCACTGCGCTCTTGAGGTCACTGTCCCCAATCCAGTGACTCCTGAGCCAGGGCTGTAAGAGAGGTCTCCTCCTACAAAGTCAGGCTCTGCAAACAGGTACGTTCTGTACATAACAGTATCAGACAGCCATGACAGAGCCTGCAGGAGAAGTTCCTGCTGTGGAGGAGATTTGCAAACACCTGGCAGCCCCTCACACAAGCAGTGAAGAGTCTACAGGAAGGCTACATCTGGCTGGAAGGACAAGTTCAGAACCTCGCTGCCTCTGGTGATGTGGCCCCTGCACCCTCTGCCAGGCCTTCATCAACTGCCTCTGCTCTTTCAGTGGTGATGCTTCCACCCGAACCCAGAGTTCCTGTCCCAGAGAGGTTTTCAGGAGACCGGACAAAATTCCAGGCCTTCCGTAATGCCTGTCAGCTTTATTTTGCCCTACAACCCCGGACTTTCTCCTTAGAAGTCACTAAGGTGGGATTTGTGATCTCGTTACTCCAGGGTGAACCCCAGACCTGGGCCCATCGGCTACTGGGAGAAAATAATGTTCAGACTCAATCCCTGCTATCCTTCTTCCAAGCCATGACCCAGCTTTATGACGATCCCCAACGGACTGCCACCGCTGAGTCTGTCCTGCTTGCGCTCCAGCAAGGTCGCCGAGCGGCCGAGGACTATGTTACAGACTTTAGACGCTGGAGCGCAGACACTCAGTGGAACGACGCAGCCCTGCATCACCAATTCCGCTTGGGCCTTTCCGAGGGTCTGAAGGATGAACTCTCCCGAGTGGGGGTACCAGAGACCCTTGAAGCCTTGATTACCACAGCCATCCAGATTGATCGCAGACTTCGTGAACGCCGGGCAGAGCTGTCAGGGTCACCTGTGGCCAGGTGACAGATGCACACCGTAGGGGGACAGGAGTGCACCGCCAGGAAGTGAACCCTATGGCTGGCTTCTGCGGATAGGGAACTGGGTGGTTGTGGAAAGCGGGACCAGAGGAGCACAACCGGGATCCAAACGGAAGCTAGAGCCAAGATTCCCCAGGGCGCGGAGTCTAAGACCCAGCTGGTCTTCTCCAGGGCCTCTAGTGGTGAGGATGTTAGCTGCAGGCTGGGACCAGGTCACGGCCCCTGGAGTTTCCTAGCTCACGCCCCGTAGGATAAGGGGAAAAGAGGGGAAGCAGCAGCACACGATAAGAGAGAACCGAATAACAAGCTGAAGGTCAGGGGCCACAAGCAGACAAGGATAACGAAGAACGAGCCGAAGGTCAAGGGTCACGAGCAGACAGGGATAGTCAGGGACAAGCCAATAACGTAACAGAGAGACAGACGTAGCACACGGCAGGCAGGAACCCAAACACACAATGCCTAACAAACACGTTGATCAGCAAAGCAGGCTTGCAGTGCACAGGTTAATATAGTGTTCAGTGATAGGGCCTGGGGTGGAGTCAGGCTGGGAGGAGATTATAAAGAAAGCCAGGTGAAGGAGGTCTGGTCTCTAGATGAACACATGAGGAGGAAGGTAAGATGGCAGACAGACATTAATGCATATCCATGACAGTACCCTCCCTCTTACGAGGCCTCCCCCTTCCCCGCCTGGGCCCAGGTTTAGAGGAAAACTTCAGATGAAACTCCTTTAACAGACGAGGTGCAAAGACCTCAGATGCAGTGATCCAAGACCTCTCCTCAGGACCAAACCCTTTCCAATGAACGAGGTACTGAAGAACGCCTTTACAGAGTCGGGAGTCCAGAATTTGACTGATCTCGTACTCCTGATTATCCTCAGAGACAGGCGCCACGGTAGGGAGAGGATGAGAGAATTTATTGAGGACTAAAGGCTTTAGAAGAGCAACATGAAAGGAGTTAGTGATTTTAAGGCTCTTAGGAATCTGGAGTTTGAAACAAACCGGATTCAGTTTAGCAGTTACCGTGTATGGACCGATGAATCGTGGAGCAAACTTCAGAGAAGGAACTCGGAGCTTGATGTTCCTGGTAGAGAGCCAGACTTTGTCCCCTGGCTGAAGAGAAGGCGGTTTACGCCTGCGGTGGTCGGCAAAGCCTTTGAATTTTTCAGCAGCTGCCCGGAGGGAATCATGAACGTGACCCCAAACGGAATTGAGAGACTCCTGAACCGAAGCCAAAGCTGGAATGTCTGGAGAACAGATCATGGGAAGAGGAAGTTGAGGGTGTTTTCCATAAACTGTGAAAAAGGGTGTCTTCTGCGAACTGGTATTCACATGATTGTTATGGGAGAATTCTGCCCACGGGAGTAGAGAGGACCAATCGTCATGGTGAGAAGACACAAAGGTGCGAAGAAAGACCTCTAAATCCTGATTAACCCTCTCAGTCTGTCCATTGGATTGGGGATGGTAAGAAGAAGAAAAATCCAAGACAATATTGAGGGATTTGCAAAAGGCTCTCCAAAAACGAGACGTGAATTGGACTCCCCTGTCGGAAACAATATGAGAAGGGACCCCATGTAGGCGGAGAATTTCCCGAATGAAAATGGGAACCAAGGCAGGGGCAGAAGGAAGACCAGGAAGAGGAACAAAATGAGCCATCTTGGAGAATCGATCGATTACCACCCAAATGACTGTATTATTCTCAGACAGTGGGAGATCGGTGATAAAATCCATGGCAATATGGGCCCAGGGTTCCTTAGGAATGGGCAAGGGCATGAGGAGACCAGCAGGAGCTTGTGTGGAGGATTTGGACTGAGCACAGACATGACAAGCTTTAACGTAGTCTTTGACGTCTGAGCGGAGTTTAGGCCACCAGTAGTGACGACTGATGAGTAGGAAGGATCGGAGGAATCCAGAATGCCCTGCCACCTTGGAATCATGTCCCCAACGAAGGATCTTAGCTCTTAGCTCAGTGGGGACAAAGGTCTTACCAGGCGGAATTTTTGACTTCAGGGTGGTAGAGTGGGCAACAATGCATGAGGTGGGAATGATCGGCTCAGGTTCAGGGGCGGACTCCTCGTCCAAAGTGTCAAATGACCTAGAGAGTGCATCAGCCCGACCATTGCAGGAACCAGGTTTGTAGGTAATCGTGAAATTAAAACGGGCAAAGAAGAGACTCCACCTGGCCTGTCTAGGATTCAGACGTTTAGCATTCTGTAGATACTGTAAATTCTTGTGATCGGTAAAGATCGTTATGGAGTGAGGGGAACCCTCCAAGAGATGACGCCACTCCTCTAACGCCAATTTAATTGCGAGAAGTTCCCGATCACCGATGGCATAATTCCTCTCTGCCTGAGAATTTTTTTTGGAGAAGAACGCACATGGTTGGCGTCTCTTCTCAAAGATTTGAGGAAGCACAGCTCCCACCCCCATTGAGGAAGCGTCCACTTCAATAAAAAATGCATTCCCAGGATTTGGTCTCCTCAAGAGGGGGCCAGAAACAAAGGCCTGTTTCAGGTTGTGAAATGCAGAGACAGCTTCGGGAGGCCAGTCTCTGGCATTCACACCCTTCTTGGTCAAAGCGATAATAGGCACGGCAATGGAAGAGTAATTCCTTATGAACTGCCTATAATAATTAGTGAAGCCAAGAAAGCGCTGTGTGGCCTTGAGGCTAGCAGGAAGAGGCCAGTTGGTGATAGCCAAGACCTTCCCAGGGTCCATACGAAGACCCGAACATGAGACGAAGCACCCCAAAAACAGGACCTCAGAACATTCAAAGGAACATTTCTCCAGCTTGGCATAGAGATTGTTCTCTCTAAGACATTGAAGTACAGTGCGGACATGGTTTCTGTGGACGAGCAGATTTTCAGAAAAGATCAGAATGTCATCCAGATAGATGACAACAAACTGGTACAGCAGATCTCTGAAGATTTTATTGACAAAATTTTGAAACACGGCTGGAGCATTACACAGACCAAAAGGCATCACCAGATATTCGTAATGCCCGTCTCTAGTGTTGAATGCAGTCTTCCATTCGTCACCCTCTCGTATTCGAATGAGATTGTACGCGCCTCTGAGATCCAACTTGGTGAAAATGGAGGCACCCTTCAACCTATCGAATAGCTCAGATATTAAGGGTAAGGGGTATCGATTTTTAATAGTAACCGCATTTAAACCCCGATAATCGATGCAGGGTCTTAAGGTACCATCCTTTTTGGCAACAAAAAAGAACCCTGCCCCTGCAGGCGATGAGGATTTCCGGATGAAACCTCTCTCCAGATTCTCTGCGACATACTCCGACATGGCCTGGGTCTCTGGGATGGACAGAGGGTAGGTACGACCCCTGGGTAGAGTTGCTCCGGGGACAAGATCAATAGCACAGTCAAAAGACCTGTGGGGAGGAAGCGCCTCAGCTGATTTCTTACAGAACACATCCCGGTAATCGCTGTATGCAGCAGGAAGATCAGAAGAAACAGAAGTGGCAGCAACCGGAAGACTCTCCTTGGGGGTCACCTTGAGAAGACACGACGAGAAACATGAGGAACCCCAGGCCAGGATCTGCCCAGAGACCCAGTCCACATGTGGAGAGTGGAGCTGTAGCCAAGGGAGGCCCAATACAACTGGGGTAGAGGCCTTGGGTAGAATAAGAAAGGATATCCACTCCTGGTGGAGAATCCCTACCGACATCCTAATGGGTAGCGTCTGGAAGCGAATAGGGCCCCCTGGGAGAACAGTGCCATCAATTGCCGAGACTACCAATGGGGTAGTGAGAGGTGAAAGGGTAAGCTTCATAGAAGAAGCAGTTCTCCAATCCATAAAATTGCCGGCAGCCCCGGAATCCAGGTATGCAAGGGTTGACTGAGGAGAAGTGCCTACATGAAGGAACACCGGCAAGAGCAGGCGAGAAGGTGATGTTTCTGGGTCCAATACTCCACCTTCCAAATGTATTAGACCCGAGCGTTTCCCGGATGAAGCAAGCAGGAGTCACGAAAATGACCCTTGCCCCCACAATAGAGGCACAAGCCCAGAGTTCTGCGCCTAGCACGTTCTTCGGGGGTTAGTCTGGTCCGGGCCAGCTGCATAGGTTCTTCAGCAGGTAGAGGATGCTCCACGGAATGAAGGGAGGGGAGCTCAGACTGGCTAGGACCCAGAGAGTGCTGGCGTTTTTTTTCTAAGGACCTCTCTTGAAAACGAATGTCGATCTGGTTGCATAATGAAATTACATCGTCCAGACCGACGGGAATGGCTCTTCCCGCTAATTCGTCTTTCACTCGATCAGAGAGGCCATGTAAAAAGGTAGCGACCAGGGCCTCATTATTCCAGCTCAATTCAGCTGTGTGGATACGAAACTGAAGAGCATATTGCCCCACTGAACTAGATTCTTGGCGAAGACGTAAGACAGCACTAGCCGCTGAAGAAGCCCGAGCCGGCTCTTCGAAGATGTTACGAAAGAGCTTCAAGAAATCGGACAGACTGGAAACCACCGGATCGTTCCTCTCCCACAGGGGGGCAGCCCAGGCCAAAGCTTCACCGGAGAGGAGGGAAATGATATAGGCTACCTTAGCCCGGTCAGACAGGAAGCTTTGAGGCTGAAGCTCAAAATGAATTGTGCATTGGCTGAGAAACCCCCTGCAGGCCTTGGAGTCCCCAGAGAAACGGAACGGAGCTGGTAATCTTAGTGAGTGTGAGGCTGCGACTGGTGCGATAGGTACAGCCGCTGGTTGTACTTGGGGTTGCGGATTCGGGGTTCCCAAGGAGACCTGAAGCTGCTCGAATCGAGAAGCCAGATCCTGGAGGAATCGCATCACCTGAGTCTGATTTGATTCCTGGGTCTCAAGTCTGCGAACTATGCCCTGCAATGGATCATCCGCGGGAAGCGGGATGTCAGCCGGGTTCATGGCTGATCAAACTGTCAGGGTCACCTGTGGCCAGGTGACAGATGCACACCGTAGGGGGACAGGAGTGCACCGCGAGGTAGTGAACCCTATGGCTGGCTTCTGCGGATAGGGAACTGGGTGGTTGTGGAAAGCGGGACCAGAGGAGCACAACCGGGATCCAAACGGAAGCTAGAGCCAAGATTCCCCAGGGCGCGGAGTCTATGACCCAGCTGGTCTTCTCCAGGGCCTCTAGTGGTGAGGATGTTAGCTGCAGGCTGGGACCAGGTCGCGGCCCCTGGAGTTTCCTAGCTCACGCCCCGTAGGATAAGGGGAAAAGAGGGGAAGCAGCAGCACACGATAAGAGAGAACCGAATAACAAGCTGAAGGTCAGGGGCCACAAGCAGCCAAGGATAACGAAGAACGAGCCGAAGGTCAAGGGTCACGAGCAGACAGGGATAGTCAGGGACAAGCCAATAACGTAACAGAGAGACAGACGTAGCACACGGCAGGCAGGAACCCAAACACACAATGCCTAACAAACACGTTGATCAGCAAAGCAGGCTTGCAGTGCACAGGTTAATATAGTGTTCAGTGATAGGGCCTGGGGTGGAGTCAGGCTGGGAGGAGATTATAAAGGAAGCCAGGTGAAGGAGGTCTGGTCTCTAGATGAACACATGAGGAGGAAGGTAAGATGACAGACAGACATTAATGCATATCCATGACAAGAGCGTTCCTCCCAGCAAAGTCGCCCAGTATGGATGACCACAAGAGCTCCCATGCCGGCTTCCCGTTACCTGCCGCCCACCAGTTTAAATCCTGCCAATCCCAGTCCGGACACCTCCATGCAACTTGGGATAATGCGACCAGCCCTGCTACCTGAAGAACGGGCACGCCGTCGCCAACTGAACCTTTGCCTCTATTGCAGTGAAGCCGGTCACTACGTGCGCAACTGTCCTGTCAAGAGGCGTAAGTGCCCTTCGTTCATTCCTGCTAATCTCGCAGCTTTATCTGCCAATGCAACCCACCTTGCTCTCCCTCTCTCGTTGCAGCTCCAGGGAAGGACAGTCCCAGTCAATGCTATCATTGACTCTGGCGCATGTAGTTGTTTCATCGACTCCACCTTTGCCAATCAACATAACATCCCTCTTCAGGAAAAGACTCATGGACTTTCTGTTTACTTGGCCGATGGCTCCCGTATAAAATCAGGACAGGTAACCCAGGAGACCCTTCCTCTGCCTGTCACCTCTACCACTCAACATAAGGAGTGGCTGACTCTTGATGTTATCTCTTCTCCCCTGTTTTCCGTGATTCTGGGTATACCCTGGCTCCAGGCTCACAACCCCCAGATCAACTGGGTGTCTGGAAAAGTGTCCTTCCTGTCCCCTTACTGCCAGAAGTACTGTCTACCTGGATCCCTCAGCCCATCCACCAATCTGTTATGTATGGACTCTGATCGAACCTGCTTCAGTCCGTCCCAGGACCTTACCATGAATTTATTGATGTCTTCAGTAAACGGGGGGCTGACTCCCTTCCGCCTCACCGTCCTATGACTGCCCCATCGAGCTCCTTCCTGGGGCCGAGATTCCCTTTGGGCGCATCTTCCCCTTATCAGAAAAGGAACAAGAGGCTCTGAAGGTCTACATCAATGAAAATCTGGGCAAAGGGTTCATCCGCCCATCTACCTTACCAGCGGGCGCCGGAATATTCTTTGTCACCAAGAAGGACCAGACCCTCCGCCCATGTGTGGACTACCGTGAGTTAAACAACATCAGTCAAAAACCGTTATCCGCTTCCCCTGATACCTGAACTCTTCCAGAAATTAAGGTCTGCTGTCATCTTCACCAAATTGGACCTAAGGGGGGCCTACAATCTGGTCCGCATCCGGTCCGGGGACGAGTGGAAGACAGCTTTTCGTACCCGATTCGGCCACTACGAATATTTGGTCATGCCCTTCGGCCTGTGCAATGCTCCTGCCACCTTCCAGCACTTTATCAATGATGTGTTCAGAGACTTCCTTGATATCTTTGTCATTGTCTACCTTTATGACATTCTAGTCTTCTCCCGATCACTTGACAGACATTCGGGAACATGTCCGCAGGGTACTAGGCCGCCTCCGCCAACACGGACTATATGCCAAGGCGGAGAAATGCGAATTTGATCAGCAGACTATCCAATTCCTAGGTTTGGTAATCTCCCCCACAGGGATCAAGATGGATCCTCAAAAAGTGTCTGCTATACTGGACTGGCCTGTACCTTTGGATAAGAAAGGAGTGCAACGCTTTGAGGGTTTTTCAAATTTCTACAGGAGATTCATCAAGGGATTTTCTGCAATAATCACACCCATCACACAGCTGACCAAGCAGAACTTACGTTTCCATTGGAACCCTGAGGCCCAAAGAGCCTTTGACACACTTAAAGGACTTTTCACATCAGCTCCAATTCTCAGCCATCCTGATCCTGCACTACCTTACATTCTTGAAGTGGATGCATCTGAAGTTGCAGTCGGGGCCGTCATCTCCCAACGCCAAGGTAGCAAGGACTTAATGCACCCTGTGGGGTTCTTCTCTCGAAAACTCTCCCCTGCAGAGAGAAACTATGATGTTGGTGACCGGGAATTACTTGCCATCAAAGCCGCCTTAGAGGAATGGAGGTACCTGTTGGGGGGCGCTGCCCACCCAGTATTAATTTATACCGATCACAAGAACTTAGAATATTTAAGGTCCGCTAAACGGTTGAAGCCTCGGCAGGCCCGTTGGGCTTTATTTTTCTCACGCTTCTGCTTCCATATCACCTACTGGCCAGGTTAAAAAAAACATCAAACCAGACGCACTATCACGCATGCACGACAACCCCAAGGATTTATCTGTTCCGGACACCATCCTACCAGCAGGTAATTTTTTACTTTTACAGACTGATCTGCTCTCTCAAATCAGACAAGCATCCACGGACTCTTCCAAACCCCCTGGTACCACCTTGACTTCCAGAGATGGATTATTTTGGAGGGGAGCCAAATTTTTGTTCCAGGAAGCACTCGGGTTGAGGTACTGAAGCTCCTCCATGACCATCCACTAGCAGGACATTTTGGAGTCCGCAAGACTCTTGGGCTGGTACGGCGCACATTCTGGTGGCCAGGTCTGGAGGAGTTCTGCAAATCATACGTCAGTGCATGTCCCGTCTGTAACCAAAACAAAACATCAAGGAACCGAGCCTGGGGACTACTGAAACCCCTACCTGTACCTGATAGACCATGGAGGATGATTGCTATGGATTTTATTGTGGAGCTTCCATGTTCCGAGGGGTGTACAGCAATCTTTGTGGTCGTAGACCGCCTGTCTAAAATGGCCCATTTCTTGCCACTAAAGGGCACCCCATCCGCTGCTGAGACTGCCCGTGTTTTCATTAAAGAAATCATCAGATTACATGGAGTCCCTTCAAACATCGTGTCAGACAGGGGGGTCCAGTTCACTTCACATTTTTGGAGAGCTCTGTGCGAAATCTTGGAAATTGAACTTGCCATGTCCTCAGCTTACCACCCCCAAACCAACGGGCAAACTGAGAGGACAAATCAGACTCTTGAACAGTATATCAGATGTTTCACGTCCTTTGCACAAGATGATTGGGTGTCCCTATTGCCCTTAGCAGAGTTTGCCTACAATAATGCCAACCATTCGGCCACTGGACAATCCCCCTTCTTTGCTAATTACGGATACTATTTAACATTTTTACCTGATTTTCTTCCAGAATCTCCAGTCCCGGCAGTACAGAGCATGGTGGATTTCCTCAGCCGTAACAATCGGGTGTTGCAGGAAGCAGTAACCAAGGCCCAAGAGGACAGCAAGAGAGCCTATGACAGGAAGAGGAGAGGGGAGCTGGACCTTCAACCAGGTGATCAGGTATGGCTTTCCACGAACAACCTTAAGTTGGCCTGCCCATCCAAGAAGCTGGCACCCAAGTTCATGGGACCCTTCCCGGTAAGAAGAAAAATCAATGAGGCATCTTACGAATTATCCTTACCTGACTCTCTAAAAGTTCACCCAGTGTTTCATGTTTCATTGTTGAAGCCTGCAGTACCTGACCCCTTTCCTGACACGGGAGCCAGACCACCAGAACCAGTTTTGGTTGACGGTCTCGAGGAATACGTGGTGGAGGCCATCCTTGATTGTAGGAAACGGCAAGGGCTAACTCAATTCCTAGTCAAATGGAAGGGGTACGGTCCGGAGGACAACTCCTGGGAACCTGAAGGCAACATCCATGCCCAGAGGTTAATCCGTGCCTTTTTTCTTGCCCATCCTGAGAAAAAAGCCCGGTTAGGCATCCGGAGGCTGCCCCTTGAGGGGGGGGGGCAATGTCAGGGACCTGCCAGAATTCAAAGACAGTTCTTGCTTCCCTCGGTACCTGTGCGTCGGCGCGCGCCGGGTGTGTGCGCGCGTGCGCGCTAAACGATATGGCGCCATTAGGCCTTTAAAAGGCCAGCAGTTACAACAGTGCATTGCTGTCTGATCTGCAGCTTTCTAAACCTGAATACCCGCATACCTGCTACCTGTTACCAGTACCGACCCGGCTTGCTCGACCACCCGATATTTCTCCAACCCTGACCTCGGCTCGCCTTGACCCTGCTCTGTCTCTCACCTGCCTACCTGCTGCCAAACCTTGCCTGTGTTCCTGACTACGTCTAGCCTGCTGATCCATACACCTGACTACCTGCTCTGACCCGACTTGTCTGACCCTCCTGCTGTCTGCCGTTTTTGCACCTAAACCAAGCTCATCTCACCTTGCTCCAGCTTCCGCTGTTCCAGTATCCACCAGCTCCCGGGTCGCTGACCCGCAACCACCTGCTCTGCTGCCTACAGATCCAGCCATCCCTGGAGGATCACCACCTTGCCACGGTGCCAACCACTACACCTACTGCAGGCACTCCTACCTCACTGCACTCTCGAGGTCACTGTCCCCAATCCAGTGACTCCTGAGCCAGGGCTGTAAGAGAGGTCTCCTCCTACAAAGTCAGGCTCTACGACCAGGTACGTTCTGTACATAACAATGACATTTCAACTTGTTCGTCACTATTCTGGATCTGAATAAGTTTGCACGTTCCCTTACTTTACGTAAACACTATTTTGGTGATATTAAAGATAAGCAAAAAGAGGATATACATGTCTCACAGGTTGAACTTGACTTAGATTTTAGGGATCAGTGCAATTTACGTGATCTGATTGATCTGGCCCATAAGTCTCGATTAGAGGATGGGGAGGATCAGGAAACCATGGTTTTGGTTTCATTTAAATCTCGTTCAGATTTTTACCCTATTCAATCTAGAGATAAGGAGATGGATCGGTTCCAGAAAGCGATTGAACAGGAACTTACTAGACTGGCTTCACGTGTGGTATCTGGAGGATGTGTTCTGAATGACAGCCTGAGCACTGAGTAAAAATGTTCACTTGAGCAGTTAAGGGAAAATTGCTCCATAGTTAAAGAATTCCAACAAAGGGGGCTTGGTTGTCGTTCAGGACGCAGACACATACTGTACATGTTGGAAGCCTTGAGACAGCTCTCAGATGGTGCCATGTACCAGAAACTTAAGAAGGATCCTATTGGTGAATTCCGTTTGGCGCTCACTACTTTGGTTCATAAGGGCATAAGACTTGGTGTTTTATCAGTGCAGGAGGGAGAAATATTGACACCTGATGCACCCATTGCTTCCATCTTTCATTATCTACCCAAGACCCACAAGAGATTTAACCCCTTTGTGTTTAGACCCATTGTGGCTTGCATTGGATCTTTGAATGAAAGGATGGGACAATGGTTAGACCACCAACTCCAGCCTTTAGTTGTTAGGTCGCTCAGCTATTTCCGTGACACAAATCATTTATTGAGATGTTGTCAGGATCATGAGTGGATGCAGGGCGACATGTGGATCACATGTCATGTGTCCAGCCTATATTCTAGCATCCTGCACTCTCTGTGTATTAAAGCTGTTTCCTTTTTCCTAGATCAATGCAGCCTGTACTCTCAAGTGCAGAAAGAGTTCATCTTGGAATGCCTAGATTATCTTCCAACCAATAATTACTTCTCATTTGACAGGGATTTTTTTTTCCAAAGGTGCAGGGCAGCAATGGGAGCCAGGTTTTCGCCCTCTCTTGCCAATCTTTACATTGGTGGGAGAGGGTGAAGATTTTGGGTCAGATAATCTGTTCCGTTCACACATCAAATTTTTACAGGTGTTATATAGATGATCTGATATTCATTTGTTCCAGTAAGATAGGTACTTTTCATAATATTTTTCATATTTGTATGATATTTCTTTAAATCTCAGTTTCACTGGACAAATGGTTAGATGTTCTATTGATTTTCTATATGTAACCTTGGAAGGCTGTGAGGGTCGTGTTGTCACTAACCTTTACAGGAAGCCCTTGTCTGGAAACAGTATATTGAGGGCAGACTCAGGTCATCCCGTGCATAACATTAGAGGCATTCTTGTAGACCAATTTCTACGTTTACAAAGCATATGTAGCAGGAATTCTGATTTTGAGGGGGAGGCCCTTACTATGAGGAATCGTTTTTCGCAGGGGGTTACCCTGAAGGTTCAGTCAATAGGGCTATTAATATAGCTAGAAAAACTGAGCTGAGTCATTTATTAGGCAGTAAAACATGTGACGTTGAAAAGCAAGGCCCCCCGTGTTCTCCACCCAACAGAGAACCACTCTACAAATGTTGCCAATAATTTTAATAGATCACATGGTGGCGATCTCGCAGCTCTACAAATACAGGGGATTGAAAGAGTTTAAAGACCACCTAGGGGAGGTGATGTCTTTAGGTTGCTGTGCTAGTGGGAGGTCTTTTGGATTTTTCATTTAAGAACACGTATACCGAATGGGTTAAATTTTGAGTGGGATCTTAACCATTTTTATGATTGACTTCCCCTTGCTTTTTTTTTTCTTAGCTAGTTTCTCTGCAGTCTATTAGCACCTATTTCTCTCCTACTTTTTTTTTACCTCTCTTAGCAAGTTTCCTGCAGTCTATTAGCACCTATTTCTCTCCTATATATTTATTAATGTTTTAATTTAATTTTTTTCTCTTTTCGCCAGTTTTCTGCAGTCTATTAGCACCTATTTCTCTCCCATTTTTAATTTTTTTTGCCATTGACGTTCATTCTAGACTATGCACACACTTTGGGAATATGCCAGTATCAGTCATCATGATGTTCTAACACATTAGAGTAGTATATAGGTGATTGTGGTAAATAGTTCCAATAGGTAATAACTAGCGCTAAGCGCTAACATTTGCGCGAAATGCGTCAAACTTTTTGTCCCCTGCTCCATCTGTCAACCACTTGTCATAAGAAGCTTCAATAAAATGATTTTTGGAAGTGCAGCCGTTTGGAATCATTTCCTTATGTTACACAGTATGCGAGCTGGGCTAGCACCTGTCTAGTGTGTGTGGGGATTAACAAGTGACTAACTCTTTTTGTTTCAACATAAATGACAGCTTGAAGTCTTTTGTGGTATTTGTGGATGAGGCTCTTTATCTTAGATGGTAAAGCTGCCCATTCCTCTTGGCAAAAAGCCTCCAGTTCCTGTAAATTCTTGGGCTGTCTTGCATGAACTGCACGTTTGAGATCTCCCCAGAGTGGCTCAATGATATTGAGGTCAGGAGACTGAGATGGCCACGCCAGAACCTTCACTTTATTCTGCTGTAGCCAATGACAGGTCAACTTGGCCTTGTGTTTTGGATTATTGTCATGTTGTAATGTCCAAGTACATCCCATGCGCAGCTTCCTGGCTGATGAATGCAAATGTTCCTCCAGTATTTTTTGATAACATACTGCATTCATCTTGCCATCAATTTTGACCAAATTTCCTGTGCCTTTGTAGCTCACACATCCCCAAAACATCAGCGATCCACCTCTGTGTTTCACATTAGAAATGGTGTACCTTTCATCATAGGCCCTGTTGAGTCCTCTCCAAATGTAGTGTTTATGGTTGTGGCCAAAAAGCTAAATTTTGGTCTCATCACTTCAAATTACTTTGTGCAAGAAGGTTTGAGGCTTATCTCTGTGCTGTTTGGCGTATTGTAAGTGGGATAATTTGTGGCATTTGCGTAGTAATTGCTTTTTCTGGTAAATCGACCATGCAGCCCATCTTTCTTCAAGTGCCTAGTTATTGTGCATCTTGAAACAGCCACACCACATGTTTTCAGAGAGTCCTGTACTTCACCTAAAGTTATTTGTGTTTTTTTTTTTGCATCCCGAACAATTTTCCTGGCAGTTGTGGCTGAATCTTTTGTTGGTCTTACCTGTCCATGGTTTGGTTTCAACAGAACCCCTCATTTTCCACTTCTTGATTAGAGTTTAAACATTGCTGATTGGCATATCTTTTGATATCCCTTTCCTATTTTATACAGTTCAACTACCTTTTCCCACAGATCCTTTGACAATTATTTTGCTATCCTAATGACTCTAAATCCAGAAACGTCATTGCAGCACTGGATGAAAGATGCAAGGGTCTGTCAGGAGTCCACAAACTCATTGACCTTTTATACACACACACACACTAATTACAAGCAAACAGATCACAGGTGAGGATGGTTACCTTTAATAGCCATTCAAATCCCTTTGTGTCAATGTGTGTGCATGTTATCAGGCCAAAATCACCAGGGTATGTAAACTTTTTATCAGGGTCATTTGGGTAGTTTCTGTTGTGATTATGATCTAAAAAGAGTAAACACAGTTGGTTGATAATAAATGGCTTCAGCCAAACACTAACCATAAGTGAAAGAAATGTTTTTGTGTTATCATTCATATTCTCTGAAAAATGGCCAAGAAATCCTAATAGAGTGCAGGTGGTGTACACAGTATATAATACAGCGTATACAGTTTCTAATGTACTTCAGGCGGTGTACACAGCATATAATACAGTGCAGCCGGTGTACAGTACATAATACAGTGCAGGTGGTGTACACAGTATATAATACAGTGTGTACAGTTTATAATACCCTTCAGGCAGTGTACACAGCATATAATACAGTGCAGCCGGTGTATAGTACATAATACAGTGCAGGCGGTGTACACAGTATATGATACAGTGTGTACAGTTTCTAATACACTTCAGGTGGTGTACACAGTATATAATACAGGGCAGCCGGTGTACAGTACATATTACAGTGCAGGTGTTGTACACAGTATATAATAGTGTGTACAGTTTCAAAAACACTTCAGGCGGTGTACACAGCATATAATACAGTGCAGCCAGTGTACAGTATATAATACAGTGCAGGTGGTGTGAAAAAAATCCATGCTACTCAACCATAATACAAGTCATAATATAAGCACCCAGCACAATTTGTTGACAAGCAAAATAAAAATATGAGAGTCCACATGCGGCGCTAAAAAAACAGTTAATCCAAGAGCGGAGCGTTGATAAACCCGTCACCAGCTTCAATGTGTATGGAAAAGCACACCACACCACATGGAAATCCAATCTGCTTACCAGACAGCTATTAAAAGTAGGCACGTAATAAACAGACCGAGACCACAGCTCCACTCTCCAGCCTTGAATTGTAGGTGTGTAATATCCAAATACAGGACTCAGTAATAATCAGACACTCACATACAGCTAGGTAATCTGGAACTCCAACATAAGGTGTTGAGACATCCAACCAAAAGGTCAGTGGCACCAAAGAAAGAGATAATTCAGCCAATAGTGAAGCCCGTATGATAATATAAAAGATTTTATTGTAGTAACTTACATTATGCACATATGGCCGCTGCTTTCAGCGTGCTAGTGTCAGCCCGCCTGACATGTTTCATCCAACAGGATATCATCAGAGGCGTGGCTATGTCACACCAGCATGCCCTTTTATTAAAATAATGAGTGACGTCCATCATGGTGGGGTAAACCCCCGGAAATAAAAGCCAGCCGGAAATAACATTAGTGGTGCTCATCACGCCCACGTTCCACCGCCCAATTGGAACTATGAATGATGCCCATCATGGAGGGATGAACCTCCAAAATGACGCAACGGCCAGAAGTGAGGTCAGTTAAAGGCATCGCGCACCACGCTTGCGATCCACCGCCAACAACACGGTCACGTTTGACGCCCATCCCGGAAGTAGAAGCCGCCGGAATGACACGCCTGGTGGAAATTAGGTCAGTGGAGCACACCAATTTCTGTGCTCCACAGCCAAACAATCGCCCATGGATAACATAACCCCGGAACCCACAAACAGAACATAACAAATAAACTGGAAGCATTGAATGGGCATCATCAATACTAGGCAAAACATTCTGCAACCCAGGTATACATTAAAATCATGATTTAACATTTAAACAATGTATTTATAACATTCTAGACAGATAATATATCATTATAGGAGGCTATCTAGAAATGTAAATATTGATATAAAACCAATAATTAAAACAACATGTTATTAAAAAAAATAAAAAAAAAAATAAACATATTATAAAAAAGAGGAACAACCTGATGGAACAGAGAAACTACACACATCCATTGACATTAGTATGTATGTGAAAAAAAGGAGAAACATTGACTAAATCAGCAATTATTAATAAAGCTATTAACATCCCAGTCAACGTTTAACCCAAAAGGGGTATAGCATTTAAGATCATATATCCAGCGGGTTTCTTTCCGTATGATATCTCTCTTGGTCATACTGTCTCGACGATGAGGTGTAAATCTATCTATGGCAATAACAGTAGTTCCTGCGGGATATTTGTTAAGACATTTGAGATAATGGCGTGAGAGCCAATTCACACAGGGGGCGACTCGTCAGGCGACTCAGCCGCCTGACAAGTCACGCTCAGCTCTCTTCAATGGAACCGTTCTAATAGGAGCGACGCAAGTCGCTCCGACTTAGAAAAAGGTTCTTGTACGACTTTGGGGGTGACTCGGGGCGACTTGCATTGACTTCAATACAGAAGTCATTTTGCAAGTTGCCTCTGAAGTCGCCCCCAAAGTTGTGCCGCCTGTGTGTGAACCGGCTCTTAGACAGTTGTTTGGGAAACTCTTTCTTACTGTTAGCCAGGTGGTCTTGTGGTCTGTGGAACGCACACCGCCCAGACCTAAGGACTTGTTTTTACTTAAATTTAAGCCTGGGCAATTGTAGTCCCGCTTTTTAATAAGATTATACTTTTTAAAATACATTTGATTAACCGGATTTACACTATGAGTGCCCGTTTTTTAAACTCCATTACATGTATACATATTGATCATCGGGACATCAGGAGCAGAGCCTAATCTGATTATACGCCTTTCACCCCTGCAGGGGTACAGAGATATGCAGAGTGTATAATCAAGAGGGGAGCACAAAAAAGTAATTCTATTATCTGTCATGGAAGCTGAGATAAAGTGTCTCATCCTGCACAGGTCACCTTGGGAATTTTGAATTATGGAATTTTTTTGCGAATAGTTTTTGTTGCAGATTTGGACTGTTTCTTTTTCATACGTTAATCACTTCACTTTTGTTACATAATTCTGCACTGAATTTAGTTTGCTTACACTCAATGTTGTTTTTTATATGCACTTTTTTATTAATACTCTTTATTATATATAATTTGGGCACTATATATTAGAAACAGCATTGATTCACCCAGAGGAGGTTTCTATTTAGCCTCTATATATATATATATATATATATATATATATATATATATATATATATAGCAGTACCCCCAGTTAAGAGGGCTGCTGGTATTGATTTCTTGGGCCCTGTAGTGCACCACTGTCAACCCCTGGCAATCGGCTCTACCCTCCCGTGGCACAGCTAGTAAGGGGAGATAGGACTGCGTGACCAGCAACTCTGGGTGACACAGTCCTATGGCAAACACACATAGTAAAATGTTTAAACTTCTGTATAAAGTAAAAGAAACAGACAACAATGTACTTGACACAGGTATATTTACTGAGACTAATGGACAAGTAATAAACAAGAGTATAAGATTATTTGCAGCTCCCTGCAATAAACAATATTCAAACAAACAGAATAGACAGGTATTGCTATGCAACTCTACCGATACCCTTTTTCAGCTACTTCCCCTTGTGGGCAGACTGACGCCCAGCAATGTCTACCTATGCAGTCAGGCCTGACTGAACTAAATGGAAGTTCTGTAAAGGAATCTTCGCTAGCAAAACTCGGTGGTGCACTTGATGAACAAAACTTTGTAATCCAACAGGGTAGTAGAAACACAGTATTTGTCTGTGAGCAAGTGCTCTCTCACCAACCGGACCAGTCCCAGTCCGTCTCCTCCACCGATGCGTCTAGGCACATGGATCCATCGACATCCGGGTCTTCGGTCCTCCTGGTACAGTACAGCAAGGATGAAAAGATGTCTCTCAGGTTCTGCTAGGCTGGCGGAGGGCTCTTTGGAAGAAAATGCCCAGGCTTCAGGCCTGGGCTTTCAGCAGTCTCAGAGTTCTTGCTTGCTAGCCGGGAGGTGTCCAAAGAGACAGAATAAACCCTGCCTCCCCTTTATAAAGTCCGCCCCAGCAGTCCTTGCTCTGGGGCAATGCACCCTGGGTGCTGTAAGATGTCATGGGAAATGTAGTCTCCGGATATTAAAGGGAAATACCCCGCTACACACTCCCCCACTTAGAATCTTTGGTCCCCAAAGACAACATCAACAAAAGGTACATACTACATCATTCAAAGCTGTAAGAGATGTTGGCAGGGGAAGTTCCCACCAGAAATGAGGAAGGGAATTACCCTGCCCACAGGTCACTTCTGAAAGAGTGGCCTGCCTAACTGTTCCTGGGGAGTGAGCTGGGGTTGCCCTCCACCAAATGTACAGTGGAGGGACCGGATGTTGATATTGTCCTTCTTGCGGTCGTGACTGTGTCCTCAGAATTTTCTCCCATCTGGGCATAGGTTAATTTCCGGGGAGGACGAATGACTCTCTTCATTCTTTTCTCCCTGGGGGTCACAGTCTCAATCACTCCAGGTTCTTCTTCTGGCACTGTGGTGAAAACGTACTCTGCTTCCTGGGCATCCAACTCAGATGCAGAGGGGTATATGGGATCCCTTGGATCTCCAGCAGGCAAGTTGTCTTGAACATCTTCCCATTCTTGTAACTGAAGACTGGACGGGACAAATTCAGTGGCTTCTACATTCAAAGTGTTATCCACAAGATCTTCAAAGGGTGGAAGGTCAATGGACGATAGTGCAGGGGCCTGAGACGGCCATAACCAGCTGAGTTCTGTTTCCTCCTCACTTTGGTCTGAAGCTTCCTCCTCCCTAGGTAAAGTTGCTTGTAACCTAGTGTTAGGTCGAGGAGTATGAGTGGTAGAAGGTAGCTCAGGAGAATCCAGAGTAGGTGGCATCCTAACGGCCTCAGACAGAGGTAACAGATGGTTACGGTGCCAGGTCTTCAGTGGCCCTATTTTCCCTTCTGGCTTCACTTGGTAGACTGGCAGTTCCAGTAACTTCTTGCAGATCGCATAAGGCTCTGATCTCCACCTGTCTGCCAGCTTATGTTTTCCGGGAACACCTAAATTTCTCAGTAACACTCGGTCTCCAGGCTGCAGATCTTGAATCCGAACCTTCAAGTTGAAATTCCGCTTGTTTCGGGCTTCTCTCTGGTCGGAGGTTAAATGAGCCTTCTCATAGGCCAACTTTAAGCTTTTCCTCAGCCTGTCCACATACCCCTTATGGGAGGCAGCAGATGTATGGTCCATGGAAGTGCCGAAAGCCAAATCCACTGGCAGTCTCGCCTCTCTCCCGAACATGAGTCTATAGGGGGAATACCCTGTGACATCACTGATGGTGCTGTTGTAAGCATGCACTATTGCTGCTATGTGCTTGCCCCAGTGCTGCTTTTCCTCACTAGACAGGGTTCCCAACATGTTTAGCAAAGTCCTGTTGAACCTCTCTGGTTGGGCATCCCCCTGAGGGTGGTAGGGAGTAGTGCAAGTCTTCTTTATGCCTAAAGAATCCAGCAACTTCTTGATTAATCGACTCTCGAAATCCCTCCCTTGGTCTGAGTGGAGGCATTGGGGTAATCCATAATGGACAAAGTACTTTTCCACCAAGATTTTAGCAACGGTGGAAGCCTTCTGGTCCTTGGTTGGAAAAGCCTGGGCGTAACGAGTGAAATGGTCGGTTACCACCAGAACATTTCCATGTCCACTCAGGTCAGGTTCTAGACAAAGGAAGTCAATGCACACCAAGTCCAAGGGTCCCTGACTTTCTAGATGGCCCATTGGGGCAGCTTGACGTGGCAGTGTCTTACTTTGTATGCAGCAAGCACATGAGTGACAGTACTCCTCCACTTCAGCCCGCATGCAGGGCCAATAGAACCTACTCCTCACTTGTTGAAAGGTTCGTTCAGCCCCTAAGTGGCCATGATTATCATGCAGAGCAGCTAAGACAGTTTTCCTGTGCTTTTATGTGCTTTTATGGCAAGAACAGCTGCCACTTATCTTCCAGGTCATCAGAGGGGCCACTTCGGTAGACCACCCCTTGATGCACCTGTAACTTGTCCCATTCTTTGTGGATGGATCGGCACTCCTTTGAGGGGTCATGTAGGATTGGAGCCTATCCGGATCCTGATCCTCCAGAACTTCCAAAGCTAATCTTCCCCAGGGGTCTTCCAACTGATCCCTTCTGAGGTCCTTCTTGGATAGCTTCGGCAAGTCATCTTCGCCAATCTGGGTCACATTACAATAGGACTTGGGTACTCCCACCACAGAGACTCTGACTTCTTCAGCTCTGGATCCGCCACTAACTTGAAGCTGTGCCCCTTGACATAGGGCCCTCACTCCGTCCGGGGTCACTTGGGTCCAATCTTCAATGCAGCAAAGGGGGAGCATGAGATCTTCTTGACAACGCGTCAGCATTTCGGTTCCCCGCTCCAGGCCTATACTTCAGGCTGAAGTTGAAGCCGGAAAGGGCTGCCAACCAACGGTGGCCGGTGGCATCCAACTTGGCTGTGGTGAAGAGATAGGTAAGTGGGTTATTATCAGTCTTTACAGTGAATTCAGCCCCATACAGGTAGTCTCTGAGCTTGTCCACAATTGCCCACTTTAGGGCCAGGGACTCTAACTTGTGGGTGGGGTAATTCTTCTCCACTGGTATTAGACTTCTGCTGACATAGGCGACTGGCCTTAGCTGTCCTTCATATTCCTGGTACAGCACACCTCCCAGGCCATCATGGCTGGCATCCACATGCAGTTCATACGGTTTCTTGGTGTCAGCATAGGCCAATACCGGGGCAGTGGTCAGACTCTTCTTTAGCATTTTGAAGGCTTCCTCACATCTCTCTGTCCACTGGCCTTCCACGGACTCTCCCGGCTTTCTGGGGCCAGTCTCATCTTCCTCTCCCTCTGTCTTCAGCAACTCATTCAGAGGTTTGGCTATTTTTGCAAATCCTTCCACGAATCGACGGTAGAAGGAGCAAAACCCGAGAAAGGATCTGAGTTCTGTCACAGTGGTTGGGCAAGGCCAGGAGGTAACAGCTTCAAGCTTGTCAGGATCAGTAGACACTCCCTCTTCAGACACTATGGGGATAATTTACTATAGCGCCGCGGCGCTAATTAGCGCAAATTGCAGCGAATTCGTGCAAATTGCCGCAAATTTGCGCTAATTAGCGCTAAAATGGTATTCACTATAGCACTGGAGAGAAAATACTTACCAAAATCTAATTTACTATAGCTCCCAGAATCCAAATAGCGGCCAAATCCTTACTCTACTAAAAGCTGGAGAATTGCACATGGAAATAATGTTTAGAGCATGATATAATTGCCTAAATGGTACTGAAATATGCAGTATATTATTTAAAGATAATCTGCTTTTAAACTGTGTGAAAAAGTGATTTCTACACTGAAATATCTTTAAGGCCTCATGCCCACTGACGTTTTTACAGCTGCGTTTTTTACAGTTAAAAAACACCTGTCCATGTTATTGTAATTTTTTTTTTTTTTTTTTGAAAAAAAAAACAAACAAAAAAAAACAAAAAACGTCAGAGCTAAAAAAACGTGACCGCGCGTTAGTGCGCGTTAGTGCGCGTTTTTGCGCGTTAGTGCGTATTTGTGCGCGTTTTTGCGCGTTTTTTGACGCTCGCATTTTTTTCTGCCTAACTCCGATGCTGAGGAACTCGCTGGTCCTGGGGTTTTTTTACAGCTTAAAAACGTCTATGCTATTTGCAGCTCAAAAACGTCTAGGTGGGCATGAAGCTATAGACTAACATGGACAGGCGTTTTTAAGCTGTAAAAAACGCTCAAAAACGCGGCTGTAAAAACGTCCGTGGGCATGAGGCCTAAAAGTCTGAGAAGTGAAAAAATTCCCGTTTTTGGACAACTATTTGCAAACACAACTGGGCATGCTCAGAGCTGAAATAACTCAAATTTTAACTCAAGTGTCTTTTTTCACAAGAGTTAAATACTGAAATAAGAGCTAATTAACCACTTAACGACCGCCCACTGTATATATACGTTGGCAGAATGGCACCGACAGGCAAAGTCACGTACCGGTACGTGACTGCCTTTGTATAGTTGGGGGGTCCCATCGGACAACCTTCTTTACAGTGAGCGGTCGTTAGTTGTTCAGGAGCGATCCGGGATGAGGGGACGGCCGTTCGATTCTGGCCACCCCCTCGCGATCGCTCCCGGCGAATGAGAAAGCTTCCTCTGCTGTGTAATGTTTACACAGGCAGAGGAAGTGATGTCATCTCTCATGCGGCGCTCACATATACCGAGCGCCGTACAAGAGAAGACACACAGGTTAGTGCACAAACAGCACACTGACACCAGGACACATAGGAACATAAATCGCCCCCCCAGATCACCCCCCAGCCCCTAGTCATTTATTTACTGATCACTGCAATCAGTGACATTTGTGACTGTAAAAGTGTCACTACAGTTTAGTTTTAGGTCCAGTGTAGCCCCCTAACCCCCCCTAATAAAGGTTTAACCCCCTGATCGCCCCCAGATAACCCTTTCACCCCCTAGCACCACTGTCGCTAAGCGATCGTTTTCTGATCGCTGTTTTATTGTCGGTGATGCCGATCGGTAGCCAGTTATTTTTTTTTAGGTTCGCCGCAGGTTTTTATAGCGTCAGGTACCCCCATATATTACCTAATAAAGGTTTAACCCCTTGATCGCCCCCCAGATAACTCTTTCACCCCCTAGCACCACTGTCGCTAAGCGATTGTTTTTCTGATCGCTGTTTTATTGTCGGTGATGCTGATAGGTAGCCAGTTATTTTTTTTTAGGTTCGCCGCAGGTTTTTATAGTGTCAGGTACCCCCATATATTACCTAATAAAGGTTTAACCCCTTGCTCGCCCCCCCCAGGTAACCTTTCACCCCCTTTTACCAGTGTCACTAAGCGATAATTTTTCTGATCGCTGTATTAGTTATGCTGGTGCCGATAGATAGCCAGTTATTTTTTTTAGGTTCGCCGCAGGTTTTTATAGCGTCAGGTTCCCCCATATATTATCTAATAAAGGTTTTAACCCCCTAATTGCCCCTAGTTAACCCTGCGTCACACCCCAGGCAGCGTCAGGTTAGTGCCAGTAACGCCAACACCCACGCGTGAAGCATACACCTCCCTTAGTGGTATAGTATCTGAACAGATCAATATCTGATCTGATCAGATCTATACTAGCGTCCCTAGCAGTTTAGGGTTCCCAAAAACGCAGTGTTAGCGGGATCAGCCCAGATACCTGCTAGCACCTGCGTTTTGCCCCTCCGTCCAGCCCAGGCCACCCAAGTGCAGTATCGATCGATCACTGTCACTTACAAAACACAACACACATAACTGCAGCGTTCGCAGAGACAGGCCTGATCCCTGCGACTCCAGTGCTGTAGGAGGTGATTTCACCACCACAGTTAAAAAAAAAGAAGCATATATGCCGAAGCATGGGGGCAGCAGGGGCGGAGGAGCGATTTTGCTCCTAATGCCGCGTACATACGGTCGAAATTCCGACTGAGGCTTGCCCGTGGAAAAGTCTGACCATGTGTACGCGGCATAACTTTTGCGGGAAGATGCCCCCATGCTTCGGCATATATAAATGGTGCATGTATGCCCATCATTAGAAGTGGGTGGATGAAGGGCCAACAGGCTGCCAACAGGCTGCATGAAAAAAAAGATTACAATACATGTCCAACAAGGACCAGCAACGTACTGGTATGTTGCTGGATTTTGAATGGTTATACCAGATTGATGCCTGCGGGTTTAGGTATCATCTTGGTATCATTCTTTTCAGCCAGCGGCCAGCTTTCATGTAAAAGCAATCCCAGTGGCTAATTAGCCTCTGGACTGCTTTTACAAGCAGTGGGAGGGAATGTCCCCCCCGGATATAAAAAGCGCCATTGGGAAATTGGGAAAGCATTTTATCACACCGATCTTGGTGTGGTCAGATGCTTTAAGGGCAGAGGAAAGATCTAGGGTCTAATAGACCCCATTTTTTTTCAAAAAAAGAGTACCTGTCACTACCTATTGCTATCATAGGGGATATTTACATTCCCTGAGATAACAATAAAAATAAAAAAAATATGGAAGGAACAGTTTAAAAATAAAATAAAAAAGCAAAATTAATAATAATAAAAAAAAAGCACCCCTGTCCTGCCCTGCTCTTGCGCAATGGCGAACGCAAGCGTGGGTCTGGCGTCATATGTAAACAGCAATTGCACCATGCATGTGAGGTATCACCGTGAAGGTCAGATCGAGGGCAGTCATTTTAGCAGTAGACCTCCTCTGTAAATCTAATGTGGTAAACTGTAAAGGCTTTTAAAGGCTTTTAAAAATGTATGTAGTTTGTAGCCAATGCGCGTTTGTGTGAAATTTTCATGCATGTCGTGTTTGGTATCTATGTACTTGGCCTAAGATCATCTTTTTTATTATATCAAACATTTAAGCAATATAGTGTGTTTTAGTGCATTAAAATGAAAAAAAGTGTATTTTTTTCCCCAAAAAATGCGTTTGAAAAATCGCTGCGCAAATACTGTGTGGAAAAAAAATGCAACACCCACAATTTTATTCTGTAGGGCGTTTGCTTTTAAAAAAATATATAATGTTTGGGGGTTCAACATAATTTTCTTGCAAAAAATAATATGTTTTCATGTAAACAAAGTGTCAGAAAGGGCTTTGTCTTCAAGTGCTTAGAAGAGTGGATGTAAGCTTCCTAATGTTGTGTATAAAATGCCAGAACAGTTCAGAACCCCCCCAAATGACCCCATTTTGGAAAGTAGACACCCAAAGCTATATACTGAGAGGCATGTCGAGTCCATGGAATATTTTATATGTTGACACAAGTTGCGGAAAAAATACATTTTTTTTTCATTGTTTTTGCACAAAGTTGTCACTAAATGATATATTGCTCAAACATGCCATGGGCATATGTGGAATTACACCCCAAAATACATTCTGTTGCTTCTCCTGAGTACGGGCATACCACATGTGTGAGACTTTTTGGGAGCCTAGCCGCGTACGGGACCCCAAAAACCAAGCACCGCCTTCAGGCTTTCTAAGGGTGTAAATTTTTGATTTCACTTCTCACTGCCTATCACAGTTTCGGAGGCCATGGAATGCCCAGATGGCACAAAACCCCACCAAATGACCCCATTTTGTAAAGTAGACACCCCAAGCTATTTTCTGAGCGGTATGGTGAGTATGTTGCAGATCTCGCTTTTTGTCACAAAGTTTTGAAAATTGGAAAAAAATATATATATTTTCTTTCTTCATTTTCAAAAACAAATGAGAGCTGTAAAATACTCAACATGCCTCTCAGCAAATAGCTTTGGGTGTATACTTTCCAAAATGGGGTCATTTGGGGGGTTTGGTGCTATTTTGGCATTTTATGGCCTTCGAAACTGTGATAGGTAGTGAGAAGTGAAATCAAAAATTTGTGCCCTTAGAAATCCTGAAGGCGGTGCTTGGTTTTCGGGGGCCCGTACGCGGCTAGGCTCCCAAAAAGTCCCACACATGTGGTATCCCCGTACTCAGGAGAAGCAGCAAAATGTATTTTGGGGTGCAATTCCACATATAACCATGGCATGTGTGAGCAATATATCATTTAGTGACAACTTTTAGTAATTTTTTTTTGTCATTATTCAATCACTTGGGAAAAGAAAAAAAAATATTCAATGGGCTCAACATGCCTCCCAGCAATTTCCTTGGGGTGTCTACTTTCTAAAATGGGGTCATTTGGGGGGGTTTTGTGCTATTTTGGCATTTTATGGCCTTCGAAACTGTGATAGGTATTGAGGAGTGAAATCAAAAATTTGTGCCCTTAGAAATCCTGAAGGCGGTGCTTGGTTTTCGGGGGCCCGTACGCGGCTAGGCTCCCAAAAAGTCCCACACATGTGGTATCCCCGTACTCAGGAGAAGCAGCAAAATGTATTTTGGGGTGCAATTCCACATATAACCATGGCATGTGTGAGCAATATATCATTTAGTGACAACTTTTTGTAATTTTTTATTTTTTTGTCATTATTCAATCACTTGAGACAAAAAATAAATAAATATTTAATGGGCTCAACATGCCTCTCAGCAATTTCCTTGGGATGTCTACTTTCCAAAATGGGGTCATTTGGAGGGGGGTTTGTACTGCCCTGCCATTTTAGCACCTCAAGAAATGAGATAGGCAGTCATAAAATAAAAGCTGTGTAAATTCCAGAAAATGTACCCTAGTTTGTAGACGCTATAACTTTTGCGCAAACCAATAAATACACGCTTATTGACATTTTTTTTTACTAAAGACATGTGGCTGAATACATTTTGGCCTAAATATATGACTAAAATTGAGTTTATTCGATTTCTCTTATAACAAAAAGTAGAAAATATCATTTTTTTTCAAAATTTTCAGTATTTTTCCGTTTATATCGCAAAAAATTAAAATCGCAGAGGCAATCAAATACCATTAAAAGAAAGCTCTATTTGTGGGAAAAAAAGGACGCAAATTTTGTTTGGGTACAACATTGCATGTCCGCACAATTTCCAGTTAAACAGCGCAGTGCCAAATTCTGAAAACACCTCTGGTCCTTTAGCTACAAAATGATCCGGGGTTTAAGTGGTTAAAGAGCATGTTTTGTGAGTGAAAATCTGCTCTATTTTAGTCCAATGCAAGTTTTAGCCATTGATTCTAATGATACAATTGTAACTTTCACAAATAAATTATTTTAATGTTGAGATGAAATGTATCTTTCTCTGAAATAAATTTTCCTTTGCAACAATGTTGCTTCTAATTAAAATATTTTGTTTTTAAGAATGCTAAAATGTTGGAATGTTTTGATAAAATATATTTTTCTCTGTCACTTTCACTTGTTACTCTCCATCTCACAACAGTCTTTACCCAAACTCACACAGGTGTCTTTACAAAGCACAAACAATACCATTGCTGATGCAAATTTAAAATGAGACACATTTTTTTTGTGCTTTTTATTATTTCTAAATAATCATAATTTGAGCCCCAAAAATCTGATATGTGTTCCAACATCAGAAATAAAAATGTAATTCCCCAAAATTTGAGGGTAATATCACTATTCTAAACTCACTCACAAAAAAAACAACAAATATCACAGAATAAATCAAGAAGAATGACTCTTGAGTAATGTAATTCCATCACCTGTATGTCCAAAGAAATGCAGTATTTACGTGTATTTACGTGTAGGAGGTTTCCACATGTGGCAGCTCCATGGCTTAGAGGTTAGAACTTCTGCTTAGCATCCCTGAATGTCTGGTTTCAAATCCCAAACATGCTGCTTCATGTAGAGAAGTTGTCTCATCTCCCAGGTCCTAAAACTATGTCTAAATGTTGTATTTATGTGTAGGAGGGTTCCACCACCATTGCCAGATACACAATTTAGCCAAAAGTATTGGGACACCTGCCTTTTCACACACATGAACTTTAATGGCAGCCCAGTCTTAGTCCGTAGGGTTAAATTTTGATTTGGCCCACCCGTTGCAGCTAGAACAGCTTCTGGGAAGGCTGGGAAGGCTGTCCACAAGGTTTAGTGTGTCTATGGGAATGTTTGATCATTCTTCCAGAAGTGCATTTGTGAGGCCAGGCACTGATGTTGGATGAGAAGTCCTGGCTCGCAGTCTCTGTGTCAGGAATGGTGTCATTACCGGGCTCACCTGCTGGTGGCAGTGTTGCATCCGGCACCAGTGGGTGTAGTTCGGGTGGCCACCAGCGGGTGTCTCCCTACCAAGACTTACCACCAGCCATCAAGCACACCTGATCTGGGTCTGCTGGACTATATAAGCCCGCCCTTAACCAAGCTCATTGCTCCAGAATTCCTTCTGTAAGCCTGATCCGTTGCCGGAACCTGATCCGTTCCTTACCTAGTCCTGGACTCTGATACTTGTACCCTGTCCCCTGAGACCTGTCCCCTGAGACCTGTCCCCTGATACCAGCTCCCCCTTGCTGACTGCTCCCAGTACCTGGCCTTCTGCTCCCCTTGTCTCTCATCCCCTGCCTTGTTCATGTATGTGTGTTCTCTTTTGTACATAATAGTTAGCTAGTTAGATTAGGTTGTTTTTGGGGTTTGTTGTGTTCTTTTGTATTTGTTTCTTGTTTATGGTTTGCTGTGGTTTTGTTTTACATGTGTGTCTTTATCTTTAATAAATATTTATATTTTTCACTTACTCTGTTCCTGATTCCTTAATGTGCAGCCCAATGATCTGACCACCTGTATTGGATGTCTGTGTATAGCATCCTCGTGACAGAATTCTGGAGCCATACAATCAGATCGGCTACACCTGGGAATTGGGTCTGAGCACTTGTTAAAATTACTAAGATGGAGGTGGACGATATTTTTTATCTTTCGCTCCTGGCAACAGATGACAGAGATTTATGTTATCAGACACTAAGAGAATATACCAGAGAGCAGTTATTAGAATGCATCCGCATAGCTCATGTTTTTGTGGATCAGGGCAATTTTGTGTTTGAGGATGTGCAAGGTTTGATTTGTATCTGTACACAGTTGGCCCTGTCTGATGCCTCTATTGGAACTGATGATTATACACCTCCTTTTAATGCAGCTCAAGTAGAATCTTTGGTGTGGCTGTTGGAGGATGACTCAGCCTTTTTCCATGAACAGTACTCAGCTTGTCCTGAACAGGTGCTTGCAGCATGTATTGATTCAGTGCAGTCTCAGGTCAGACAAGCAGTGTGCAAACCTGATTTTGTGAAACCCTTATTACAGGCCTGGTCAAGTTTGTTGTACTCAGCCCCTGTCAGCTCTCAATCATCCATTTCCATGGCTAGACACCAACCTGCTGGGATGTCTTCCTCTCTTTTTTCCCCAATTCCCACTTTCGCTGAACAATACATCCAGCTAACAATGAAGTACCAGTACCCTGTTTCCTCCTGCTGCACTTACCCTGCCTTTAAACCTTCTGCTTCTTCTCTGCTGGCTCCATCAGTTCCTCCAAAGCCCCCTTCAAAGTCTGCACCCTCTGTTTCACGATCCCTCAGCTCTTCTCCGCTACCAGCTATATACAATACCTGCAGTCCTATTTCCACATATAAATCCTCAGTGGCGAAACCAAAGAAAAAAAAGGAAGTATTTCCCAACCCATTTAATCCTACCACTATCCCAACCTGCCTCCACACCCACCAACCTGCTCCAGCCTGTGTTCATGCCAGCTGAACCTGACGATCTACCTAAATCTGCCAACCCTATGCCTGTTACCCAGTCTGACGTCCCAGTGCCAGTTTGACAGCCTGAAGTTCCCGTGCCAGTTTGACAGCCTGAAGTTCCCGTGCCAGTTTGACAGCCTGAAGTTCCCGTGCCAGTTTTCCAGCCTGAAGTGCCCGAGCCAGTCTTCCAGGCTGAAGTGCCAACCTTCCAGGCTGAAGTGCCCGAGCCAGTCTTCCAGGCTGAAGTGCCCCTGTCTGCTGCCCAGCCCGAGGTGTTCCTGTCTGTAGCCCAGCCCGAGGTGTTCCTGTCTGCTGCTCCAGCGCCCGAGGTGTTCCTGTCTGCTGCTCCAGCGCCCGAGGTGTTCCTGTCTGCTGCTCCAGCGCCCGAGGTGTTCCTGTCTGCTGCTCCAGCGCCCGAGGTGTTCCTGTCTGCTGCTCCAGCGCCCGAGGTGTTCCTGTCTGCTGCTCCAGCGCCCGAGGTGTTCCTGTCTGCTGCTCCAGCGCCCGAGGTGTTCCTGTCTGCTGCTCCAGCGCCCGAGGTGTTCCTGTCTGCTGCTCCAGCGCCCGAGGTGTTCCTGTCTGCTGCTCCAGCGCCCGAGGTGTTCCTGTCTGCTGCTCCAGCGCCCGAGGTGTTCCTGTCTGCTGCTCCAGCGCCCGAGGTGTTCCTGTCTGCTGCTCCAGCGCCCGAGGTGTTTCTGTCTGCTGCTCCAGCGCCCGAGGTGTTCCTGTCTGCTGCTCCAGCGCCCGAGGTGTTCCTGTCTGCTGCTCCAGCGCCCGAGGTATTCCTGTCTGCTGCTCCAGCGCCCGAGGTGTTCCTGTCTGCTGCTCCAGCGCCCGAGGTGTTCCTGTCTGCTGCTCCAGCGCCCGAGGTGTTCCTGTCTGCTGCTCCAGCGCCCGAGGTGTTCCTGTCTGCTGCTCCAGCGCCCGAGGTGTTCCTGTCCGCTGCTCCAGCGCCCGAGGTGTTCCTGTCCGCTGCTCCAGCGCCCGAGGTGTTCCTGTCCGCTGCTCCAGCGCCCGAGGTGTTCCTGTCCGCTGCTCCAGCGCCCGAGGTGTTCCTGTCCGCTGCTCCAGCGCCCGAGGTGTTCCTGTCCGCTGCTCCAGCGCCCGAGGTGTTCCTGTCTGCTGCTCCAGCGCCCGAGGTGTTCCTGTCTGCTGCTCCAGCGCCCGAGGTGTTCCTGTCTGCTGCTCCAGCGCCCGAGGTGTTCCTGTCTGCTGCTCCAGCGCCCGAGGTGTTCCTGTCTGCTGCTCCAGCGCCCGAGGTGTTCCTGTCCGCTGCTCCAGCGCCCGAGGTGTTCCTGTTCGCTGCTCCAGCGCCCGAGGTGTTCCTGTCCGCTGCTCCAGCGCCCGAGGTGTTCCTGTCCGCTGCTCCAGCGCCCGAGGTGTTCCTGTCCGCTGCTCCAGCGCCCGAGGTGTTCCTGTCCGCTGCTCCAGCGCCCGAGGTGTTCCTGTCCGCTGCTCCAGCGCCCGAGGTGTTCCTGTCCGCTGCTCCAGCGCCCGAGGTGTTCCTGTCTGCTGCTCCAGCGCCCGAGGTGTTCCTGTCTGCTGCTCCAGCGCCCGAGGTGTTCCTGTCTGCTGCTCCAGCGCCCGAGGTGTTCCTGTCTGCTGCCCAGCTCGACAACCCGGAGCCTGTTGTCTGCCTGGATGTGCCCGCTGTCCAGTCTGCTGCTCCAGCGCCCGCTGCTCAGTCGGATGTCCCAGAGCCTACTGTCTTGTTTGGTGATCCTGTCCGCTGCTCCAGCGCCCGAGGTGTTCCTGTCCGCTGCTCCAGCGCCCGAGGTGTTCCTGTCCGCTGCTCCAGCGCCCGAGGTGTTCCTGTCCGCTGCTCCAGCGCCCGAGGTGTTCCTGTCCGCTGCTCCAGCGCCCGAGGTGTTCCTGTCCGCTGCTCCAGCGCCCGAGGTGTTCCTGTCCGCTGCTCCAGCGCCCGAGGTGTTCCTGTCCGCTGCTCCAGCGCCCGAGGTGTTCCTGTCTGCTGCTCCAGCGCCCGAGGTGTTCCTGTCTGCTGCTCCAGCGCCCGAGGTGTTCCTGTCTGCTGCCCAGCTCGACAACCCGGAGCCTGTTGTCTGCCTGGATGTGCCCGCTGTCCAGTCTGCTGCTCCAGCGCCCGCTGCTCAGTCGGATGTCCCAGAGCCTACTGTCTTGCTTGGTGATCCTGTACCTGATATCCAGCCTCACGATCCAGTTCCTGATGGCCCCATTCCTGATATTCTGCCTGGTGGTTCCTTGTCTGCTGCCCAGCCTGATGACCCGGAGCCCGATGCCCAGCTTAATGATACGGTCCCTGCTAAACCTATTCCCGATGCCCAGCTGGCCACTGATGTCTTCCTGATGGATGCCCTCTTTTCTGCTGTTTTAATCCTGCTTGCCACGCAGCCTGAATGTAATGCCCCTGCGTGGTCTGCCTCCGATGGGTTCTTGCCCGTTGCCCTGCTAATTTTCATTTCCAGATCTAGACCTCCTGACCCTGGTGGTGGGATGCGTTTCCTATTTTCAGACTCTAGTGGCACGTCCCCCAGTGAACTAAAGGACTCTGGCCTAGGAAGTGCGAAGAAGTCTGCCGACTCAGTAGGGAAACTTTTTAGGGGGTTTCCGTATCCACTCGGACTGTCAAACCAAGGGCTGAATGGAGTGTCCGGAGGCCACTCCTTAAGGGGGGGGAACTGTCAGGAATGTTGTCATTACCGGGCTCACCTGCTGGTGGCACTGTTGCATCCGGCACCAGTGGGTGTAGTTCGGGTGGCCACCAGCGGGTGTCTCCCTACCAAGACTTTCCACCAGCCATCAAGCACACCTGATCTGGGTCTGCTGGACTATATAAGCCCGCCCTTAACCAAACTCATTGCTCCAGAATTCCTTCTGTAAGCCTGATCCGTTGCCTGAACCTGATCCGTTGCCTGAACCTGAACCTGATCCGTTCCCTACCTAGTCCTGGACTCTGATCCTTGTACCCTGTCCCCTGAGACCTGTCCCCTGATACCAGCTCCCCCTTGCTGACTGCTCCCAGTACCTGGCCTTCTGCTCCCCTTGTCTCTCATCCCCTGCCTTGTTCATGTATGTGTGTTCTCTTTTGTACATATTAGTTAGCTAGTTAGATTAGGTTGTTTTTGGGGTTTGTTGTGTTCTTTTGTATTCGTTTCTTGCTTATGGTTTGCTGTAGTTTTTGTTTACACGTGTGTCTTTATCTTTAATAAATATTTATATTTTTCACTTACTCTGTTCCTGATTCCTTAATGTGCAGCCCAATGATCTGACCACCTGTATTGGATGTCTGTGTATAGCATCCTCGTGACACTCTGCTCTAATTCAGCCAAAGGGTGTTCTATCGGGTTGAGGTCAGGACTCTGTGCAGGCCAGTCAAGTTTCTCCACCCCAAACTCTCTCATCTGTGTCTTTATGGACCTTGCTTTGTGCACTGGTGTGCAGTCATGTTGAAACAGGAAGGGGCCACCCCCAAACTGTTGCCACAAAGTTGGGAGCAGGAAATTGTCCAAAATGTCTTAGTATGCTGATGCCTTAAGAGTTCCCTTCACTGGAATTAAGGGGCCAAACCTAACCCCTGAAAAACAACCCCACACCATAATCCCCCTCCACCAAATGATTTGGACCAGTGCACAAAGCAAGGTCCATAAAGACATGGATGGGTGAGTTCGGGGTGGAGGAACTTGACTGGCCTGGACAGAGTCCTGACCTCAACACAACAGAACACCATGGGGATGAATTAGAGTGGAGACTGCAGGCCAGGCCTTCTCGTCCAACATCAGTGCCTGACCTCACAAATGCACTTGGAAGAATGGTCAAACATTCCCATAGACACACTCCTAAACCTTGTGGACAGCCTTCCCAGAAGAGTTGAAGCTGTTATAGCTGCAAAGGGTGGGCCAACTCAATATTGAACCCTACGGACTAAGACTGGGATGCGATTACAGTTCATGTACGTTTAAAGGCAGCCGTCCCAATACTTAGGCCAATATATTGTATATTGCTTACAGACATGGAACTTGGCTATGGACTTAGGGCTGGTTCACACCACAGATATGAAGAGAACATGTATGAGGCTGTCTGGTGGCTAAGTGGGCAGCAATTCCATCTAGCAGCCCTGGGGTTGCTGGTTCAAGTCCCCAACATGTTTATGTTGAAGTTTATATGTTCTCCCTGTGTGGGTTTCTCACCACAATCCCAAGACATGCTGGCATTTTATTTGTCTCCTGTCAAAATAGTCTCTAATGTAAAAAAGTTAGTTTTGGACTTCAGATTGGAAGCTCATTGGAGCCAGGGACTGATGTTAATGTTTGTTAGCACTAATCATGCCCAGGGACTTGGACATTTAAAATTGTTGGGTTTAAACTGCACAGGTACATATGCTTAGAAAACTGTTGCTTTGTTTATGTGCATGCAAATGGACTTGGATCTTTGGCCTGTAGTTGGAGATTTGATGCACATAGCCAAGGGCTAACACAGTTGCAAATAGTATTATGTGTTCCTGCCCATCAGGTGCAATCACTTTAGACATACACGAAGAGACAGATTGAAAGATACTGGTGGGCGTGTACTTCTATTGGGCGTGTATTTCTATTGGGTGTATACTTCTATTGGGCGTGTATCAGTTTGCTAACAATACACCCTCTCTTATATAAAGGGCTGCAGTATCAGGGATTGTTTGGTCTGAGAAGGCCAGGTTTTTTGCTGTGATTTTGGGGGGGGGAATGATATTGTGCAGATTGGCAAACCCCCCAACTAGTGTTATTTTCTGAAATTCTTGTGCATTTTTTCAATCAAAAATTGTGTGTGTATTGTTCCTGTCTGACCGTGCAAAATCGTATGGAAGCATCTGCTGACCTTCTTCTCTTGGATCTCATTGCTTAATCATGTACACAGAAATGCAGCTTCCAGCAGAACATGGTCACCAATGTACGTATATGTGGATTGTGGGGTGAGGGTGGGTGTTTTGAACATGTCTTTTTTAATACTATGTTGGAATGCTTTGTAAGAATAATGACTTGAGTATGTTTCTATAATCTTGCAGATAAAAATGTGATGTGTTGCCCCTTATACACTAAAAGTAAAGCTGTGTGCACTCTAAGGTTTTGACAAATTTTAGATTGTAAGCTCCTATGAGCAGGGCCCTTAAAATCCAATTGCTAAATGTAGCACCATGTATCCTGTCAATTTTTTTGAAGCTAGTAAATGAATGTACATAATTTTGTTTCTGCTGGCAAAATAAAAGTACATTATTGAGCTTTGGTGTGCTTTATTTTTATTTATTTTTTTCTGGTGGTTTTGGCAAAGTGCAAGATCCTTAATATTTTATTTCTATATGGATTTGTGCACCAAAAAATGAATCTCTTTGCCCTCGTTCACATTGATGCTACTTTGAAATCACGCTACTTCACTTAAGCTAGCATGATTTTAGGTACTACTTGATAGACATCTGTGTGGCTTCATACACAAATGTCTATTGAAGTTGCACCTGAAATCGGCAAAAGTAGCGCAGGAACTACTTTTGCAAATTGGTGCGGCGCCACAAAATTGGGGTTGCATTGATTGGATCAGTGCCATTGCCACCAATAGTAATGTGCTTTGATTTCTGAAATTGCATGACAAATCGCCCCAATGTAATACTAGGCTTCAGCACACCTGCAAGTAAATGATAAAGGTGGAATCTTTATATATAACAGCTGTGGAGAATTGCAGGTAATTAATTCAGCTGGAGGATGGGCAGTGTTGTGTGAGTCAGCTCTGGTTCACATTGGTGTTATCTGACATGTCAGATCGGTGGCAATTGCGCTGTTCTAATTGGTGTGATTTGTATTGATATACAGTAAGTGCAGAAACCTGCACAGATGTGTCTGATGTCCCCCTCCCTGCAGTCGGGACAGACATGCGGGAATGAAAATCGTATGAGTTCAGCTGAACGATTTCCTCCCACTGTCCGTGTGAAGCAGAGCTCAAACTGGGCCTTTTGCCTTTGTAATTCATCTGCTGCTATGGCAGAGACACCGTTCCTTTTTAAACTCCTTTAAGTTTACCTTCAAATATCATATGTAGAAATACAGATTTGCATATTTGCAAATAATCAAAAATAATAAATTCTAATTGTGATGGAGATCAAATATTCGCAGCTACAATCAACAGAGCGTGGTTTCACCTCCTGACCCGGAAATGAGTCACTGTAATCACCCGGAAGTTCCTGTGCTGGTCAGGATCTCCATCTAGGTGGACATGGTGAGGTCCCTCTTTAGCAAAGAGGAGGTGCTGCTGATTTGCCGGGTAAGTGTAGGATATGTACTTGTGCTTACTCAAGGTGGGGGTGGATTTGGTGTGGGTGGGCTTCATTGATTTGTTTGGCATCACCACACATTTTGCTTCTGGCCCATGTGCACACATCACTACTTCCTGCATTTGTTCTGCTGATGTAAATCAGTAAAGACTATGCAAGTATAAATGAGAGCTCCTTTCTATTAAAATATATATGACATGATTCTCAATGATAACCATTCATATCTGTGCTACTTTAAGTCAGACCAACTTCAAAGTAGTCCCTGTACTACTTTGGTGTGACTTTCAGGCTCGGTTTCCACTAGTGCGACTTGTCATGCAACTTGGGACTGCAAAGTCGCATGACATGTCATACCCTATGATTTCCAATGAGTATGGTTCATATCTGTGCGACATTAAGTTGCAGCGACTTCAAAGTAGTCCCTGCACTACTTTGGTCCCACTTTGATACAACTTGAGGTCCATAGACCTCAAGAATATACAGGCATTGCTCCAAGTCGCGGCAAAATCATGCAAATTTAGGGTTGCAATAGTGGAAACAGAGCCTTATGTGACTTGAGGTACATAGGGCACAATATTACACAGGCATTCCTAGAAGTTGGGGCCAAGTTGCAGTGACAAAGTGGCAGCCAATTAGTGTGACTTTCAGGTCGCAGCAGTGTGAAAGAGATTCGAGGATATCTTTGAATTTGGCCCTATTGTCACTTGTGCATCCTGAAAGTGGGGAAAATTCATCCCTGCACTACCTCGGCTTGACTTTGATGTGATTTGAGGTCCATACACCACAAGATAACACAGACATTGCTTCAAGTCATGGCAAAGCTGTGCAATTTTAAGGTCGCACGAGTGCAAATGGGGCTTTATTCAAAGGTGTTATCATTTAATCTCATTAGGTTACTTTCACACTTATGTGACTTTTCATGCAGCTTTGATCCTCAGAATCGCATTAAAAGTATCCCCCCTGCATGAGTTCCATTCATATCTATGCAACTTAACCCATGTTCACATAGCTCTGAATTGACATGTCAAATTACAGGCCAAATCGGTGCCTATTGACGGCAATAGAACTGTCCGAATTGGTGCGACGCCACACAGATTCCCAAAAGTAGTTCCTACACTACCTTGGGCAACTTCAGGAGGCGATTTCTTACCTCCCAACTTTTTGAGATGGGTATAAGGGACAACTATTAGCGAAAGTATGTAGGCATAGGACACACCTCCTAAAACACCTTCTTAAAGGAGAATTATTAAAAAAATATATATATTAGTTAAACCCCCAAGTGCTTTTTTTTTTTTAACAATAATATCCCTTTAGATTGGCTTTGGGGATTTACAAACAAAGCAATTTAGAAATTAGATGAAAGGTTTAGCGCTGAGAAACCCTCTTTGAAAGATAAAAATTGCATTTTATATAAAACTATACAGATCCGAACAAAATGAGGGACAAATGTGAAGGACAGAGGGACTTTGTTCCAAATCAGGGACAGTTGAGACCTATGTGATTTCACTAGACATCTGTGCAGGAAAGTGCACTGATGTCTTCTGAAATCGCTCACAAAGTCGGACTGAGGCCCCTTTCACACTTGAGCGACTTTTCCTGCGACTTTGGTCATCAGAGTTGCATGACAAGTCATACCCCATGATTTTCAATGTGTACCATATATATCTGTGAAACTTCAAGTCACACCGACTTCAAAGTAGTCCCTGTACTACTTTGATACGAGTTGAGGTTCATAGACCTTAAGTTTACACAGGCATTCCCTGGGATCGCAGAAAAAATGCAGATGGAAATTTGTGCGCCTTTTCCCTGCGACTCCTGCAACCATAGACCTCAAGATTACACAGGCATTGCTTAAAGTCGCATCAAAATCACACAACTTTCAGGTCACACAAGTGTGAAAGGGGCCTAAGTCACTGTGCTGAGTACTATTATACCTAGAATATAAAGTAGTCCCACCATCAAACACTCAGCAGCATATGCTGAAAAGAGGCGAATGCCTATTAGCCAATGCCACATCAGCATGAGCATGGTTGTTACTATAATATTAAAGTGGTTGTAAACCCACTTAGACAACTTGCACCTACAGGTAAGCCTAGATTAAGGCTTACCTGTAGGTGCAAGAAATATCTCCTTAATCTACACACACTAGTAGATGTTTGTGCTATGCTCAGAAGGCTAGTGGTCAGCACTTCTACCTTGAAAAACTCAGGCTTTGAAGCACTCATGGGTTCAAATCCCACAGAGAGATACTAAAAGATTGTATTGGTGAAAAACAGGCAAATGCCAATTAGCCAAAGCAGCATATGCTGAAAATAGGTGAATGCCAATTAGCCAATGCACTTTTATTCAATAATATTATGGTGTGGACTTCCAAACATCACACACTAGCTAACGGGTAGTTTACATTTCTTTGTTTGTTTATTTTAATTTGCTTGTGCAAATAATAAACATAGCTGTTGGATGGTGGGTTGGCTGGTATTTGAACTTGTACCATGAGAGCTGTGGAGACATCTGAGAAGACCACTAAGCCATTGTGCTAAGTACAAGACCTGCATAATAGTGTAGTATGATTAAAGAATGAACATAAATAATTACCGCTTTATAGCCACCTAAATGAAAAAAAAAAAAAAACATGAAAAAAACAACATACAACAAATAGGTAACCTAATGTTTAATACATGTAACTTTACATAATAGCAGACATTACTATGTAATAATCATTCATAACTGCATTCGTTAGCAAAAGAAGGAAAAAAACTAGGAATACTAATTGCAATATACATCAATCGATAGTGCACATCTCATATAAAAATGTTTCTTTCACATACATGGTTACAGTGCAGTGCTATATAAAAACTTAGTGGAAATTGGCATTTGCACGTACGCAGATTCGCTAATTAGCACTGATTCCACATTTACTAACACTTGTTTGCTGCTAATAGCGCTCTTTTTCATTTGCAAATTCGCACGTTGAATTTTTAATTGGCAAAAATTTGAGCTATTATTTGCGATAGTGCTCAGTACTTCCTGGAGTTATAGTAAATCAGCCCCTATGTGTCCTAGATAGTGTACTGAAGACTGGTAGAACTGACACTTTTCTCTGGAGAGTTTGAGTCCCTCTTCACTGAGTCTTTTCAAAACTTTCTCCAGCCTTTCTTCATGCTCCTCTAGAGTCCTTCCAAAGACAATGATGTCGTCTAAGTACACCAGGACTTCAATAAGGTGCATGTCCCCCACCGTCTTCTCCATCAGCCTCTGGAAAGTGGCAGGGGCCCCCGACAGGCCTTGGGGCATCCTGTTGAACTCATAGAACCCTATCGGGGTGATAAAAGCCATTTTCTCCCTGTCTTCAGGATGCATTGGGATTTGGTAGTACCCACTCTTCAGGTCCATAACGCTGAACCACTTGGCTCCTGACAGACTCTGCAGGGCATCCTCAATCCTGGGAGTGGTGTACTGATTGGGTATGGTCCTCCTATTGAGAGTCCTGTAGTCTATGCACAGTCTTAATGATCCATTTTTCTTCCTGATTACTACAATAGGGGATGCATACGGACTCCTGGACTTTTTAATCAGTCCAGTTCTCTTCAACTCGGCCAGCTGTTCACGCAGGTCTTCCAGATCAGTGAGAGTAACTCGCCGGACCCTTTCCCGAAAAGGGTTTATCTTCCTGCAGACGGATGCTATGAGTGGCACTCCTTGCACACTCCACGTCAAACTCATTTTCTGAAAATATTTTTCTCCGTTTTGTTAGTTGAGCCCTTGCTCTCTCCTTCCACACTGGTGGTAGGTTGGTGTTTTCCAGACAGAGTTCCTCCAAAGGGGATTCTCCTCCTCCCGGTCTCCTTAGATCGTACAGGCCCACTGGGGTGGCAGGGTTCACTTTCCCCAGTAACAGCTGGGCCGGAATCTTCATAGGGGAGTCAGTGACATTCATGATACTCACTGGAACCTGGCCCCTTGATTTCTCCAATGCCCTCAATGGGACCACTTCGGGAATCACCTCCAGTCCTGGGTGTGTATCCAACAGATCTTGCTCCAAGATCACAAAGGGGCCAGGCTGCTCCCAGGAGAGTTTGACAGTAGCCTGCAGACAGGTCATCTCACCAGGTTGCAGCACCTTCTCCTTCTTGGATAATCTCCAGACTTTTCCCACCCCTTCTTCTGGGGCCTTCTGCTCCAGGACCAATTTCCGGTAAACCTGTTGTAGCATGGGGTGGATCCTGGTTACCGAAGCACCTTGTTCTTGCACCATGGGGGCCAGTAGTCTCCTGACCAAGTCAGTGTTAGTTCCTATAATTAGGGAACTTCTATTGGCTCCTGGTGGGCGAGGACAAACTACTGCCAAAGTGTCGAAAACTTCCGCTTTTCCCATTACAGAGGGATCGAATTCCAGCCTGATTGAGACGTAACCGCTGTAAGGGAAACTCTGAGTACCAATTCCCCATATCTCGAGGTCGTCGAGCTTCTGTAGAGGTATGTGGTTCAAGTGTCTCTGGTAAAAGTCTCTATACAAGAGTGTCACTTGGGCTCCCGTGTCTAGGATGGCTCTGGTGCAAACTCCCTCCACTTGAATAGGGACTAGCGGAGACGGTCCCACCAGCTTATCCGGAAAGCTCTCCCGAGGCGGCTTCTTCTTTGGACTCTGGGGTTTTCCCTTGGCGGTTTTCTTCTTTGTCCATTTGTCTCTGGATCTCAACCCCTTTTGGGCCTGGTATGCATCGATTCCCTGCAGATTGTTAGACTTTAACTCCTGACAGGGGGCATTGAGTGGTTTGAGAGGGGCTCTGTTTCCCTTGCTCTTTACTTTTTCCTCTTTCTGGATCTTAGTGGAGCTTTCTGTGAATAGCAGGCGCCCGGCTGACTCCTTCACCGGGGCCCTCTGAAGTTTTCCGCCGGCTGCAAATTTGTACCTCTGTTCTTTCTTGGACTGGGGCACACTCTTCCAGGGTGGCCAACTCCTCCACAATTGAAACATACAATCTCTCTTCTCTTCGGTGGGGAGCTCGGTGTTTAACTACTCTGGCATGGTTCATTCCTCTTCTCCTCTGGTTCCTTCATTCCTGAGTTTTTAGACAGGAGTGAGGTCAAAAGATACAGCACCTGGATCATTTAAGACTTTAGGGTCTCCACCACTGAGTCCCGTTCAGTGGCCATAGCTGATCTGGCCCCCACCGCGGGGATGGTAGTAGTTTTCTCAGTCCCTTGCTGATCCTTTAAGAGGGCCTCTTCATCTTTTATGATCCGTACAAGGTCGGGGTAACTCAAAGTCATTACTCCTTCAGATGTCTTCAAGTGGAGCCAAACTGGATCTGAATGCAAGGCTCCCCCCAGGATCTGCTTCATTTGGGTTGCATCCATGACCTGCGGCAGTATTCCCTTCTTTAGGACAATTTGGCACAGCTTCCGGTTTAACCTCCGCACATATTCGGATAACTATTCTCCCGGCTGTTGGAGAGTATGTTCGAACTGGTACATCAGTTCAGTCGCCTTTTCTAGCTGGCCAAACTCCTCTTGCAGCATCGCCAGATAATCGAATGCGGTACAAGTAGCGTTGCTGAGCTTGAGGTTCTTCACAGCTTCAGCAGCCGCGCCCTTCAGACTTTCGCTGATGCGCTGCTTCTTTTGCGCCTCTGGTACCTCCCATCCTTCTACCGCTTGCATGGCCTGTTCAATCCAGGTTTCAAATTCTTCTTCTCCGGCAGGCACTGGTTGCTTCCCTGAGAAGGTGTGAAGCTTCCGGCAACCGGCTTCCACATGCACCGTATTGCTTTTTTGGCACTTGGCTACAAAGTCTCCTAGAGCATTCAACAGTTCAGGCCCTATAGCGGCCAGCGGTGATCCCGGGCTTAATAGTTCCTTAGGCTTTTCTGTTTTAGGGGATAGTGGTGGACATAATCGCGGGGATGGTAGCTTTGGTGTCTGAAACCATTCTCCCTTCACTGGCAGCGTATTGTGACAGCAGGAAGGTAAAGTCACCTGGTTGCATCCAGGGGGGTAGATATATTTCGCCCAGATTCAGGCTTTACGCCGACTTATACAACTAGGTGGAGAGTTGTATAAGCCCAGCTAAGGCTAGTGGGCTCATGGATGACTCATACCTCTAGGGAGAGTGTGGGGCGTCGTGCAGACAGGGAGTTGATGAGACCAGCTGAAGCTTGTCAGCTCATTTAGGCCTCTATAAGAACTCCCAGCTTCATTAGATGTTAGCTCATGCCTGGAACCAGACCTGTGTGGACTGTCTAGGGAGAGTGAACCCCTGTGCGGTGAGACAAAGCCTGTGTGGCTATTTGCTTGGACATTTAAAACCAGGGACTTAGGGACTAGGACAGCACTAGGCTGATCCCAGTTGTTAGTTAGGAAACCTGTATGTTTAGTCAGAGGTCAAGTTGACCAGGATTTATTTTGTTTATGTTTCTTTTGGCTTTGCTGTGTTCTGTCACTGTAAATAGAAAATAAACCGCACCTTTTTTTGATTTTGAAAACCACAACCTCCGTTTGCTGGGCCTGTTTTTGTGTGGGGAGCCCATCCCGGGGGTCACACACACCCGCTGCCGAGCTAACCCCCTCACAGTTGGTGGAGAATGCGGGCAGTTTTTTTTAAGCCAGCATGGAGGAGATACTGAAGCAGCTGGCTCTAGCAAATGCCAATCAACAGCAGACAAATGCAGGTTTGCAAAAGAGCCTTGCAGCTCAACAACAGAACTTCGCAGCCCAGCAGAAAGCTCATCAACAGAGCCTTGCAGCCCAGCAGCAAGCTCACCAACAGAGTCTGGAAGCTCAGCAACAAGCCCAGCAGCAATCTGAGGCCCGCTTCATAGACCTGTTACAGAAGCAAGAGCAGAGACTACAACAAATGGAAGCAGTAATGCAGCAACGTCCGCAGACCAGTGAGGAAAGCCGTCCCACTAATACCGCGTCCTTTGGGGTGAGTCGTTTATTGACAAAAATGACTGGAGAGGATGATCCAGAGGTATTTTTGACCACATTTGAAAGGACTGCTGAAAGAGAAAAGTGGCCTGAGGAGCAGTGGGCTGGACTGGTGGCTCCTCTGTTAACTGGTGAATCGCAGAAGGCTTACTATGACCTAGAGCCTGACCAAGCAAAAGACTATGTGATGCTAAAAGCTGAGATATTGGCAAGGCTGGGTGTCACCCAGGCTGTCCGGGCTCAGCGTGTGCATAATTGGACTTTCCAGCTTGGAAAACCCCCCAGGTCTCAAATGTATGATCTCATTCACCTGAGCAGAAAGTGGCTACAGCCAGAGACTTTGTCCGCACCAAAGATTGTGGAACGTGTTGTAATGGATCGGTTTTTGAGAGCTCTTCCTACTGCCATCCAAAAGTGGGTAAGCCATGGAGACCCAGAGACGGCCGATGGTCTTGTGGATCGTGTGGAGAAATACTTGGCTACAGAGAACCTGACGGCCTCTTCCAGAGACACTCGGACTTTCCACCCTAAGACCAGACCATCCCCAGGGGCGGATAAGAGGATTCCAAGGGGTAAGGGTGGAGAGAGTGAGAGGGTGGGAGCTCTACCCCAAGTTTGGCGAGAACAGCCTGGGAAATCAGCGGCTCAAGAGGCGGCAAGAAGGATCGCTTGCTACCGCTGCCGGCAAGCGGGACATATTGCAGCCAATTGCCCGGTTGTGGAGGAACCCATGCAGTGTGACTTTCTGACGGGCAGACGTCAGTCGCTGTGTGCGACAGTCGCATGCACTGCCATTCGAGGAACTGAGAAACATTTATGCAAAATGTGTGTTAATGGTAGAAATGTTGTGGTATTGCTGGATTCAGGTAGCCTTGTGACCCTGATAAAGGCTGAGTTAGTTAAAACAGAGGTCTCTGGGAATAGCAAGGTAGCTGTTATTTGTGTGCATGGGGACACCCGAGAGTATCCAGTGACTACAGTGTGTTTCGAGACCCCCAAAGGTACCCTCTCTCATCCAGTGGGCTTAGTATCTCAGTTACCGTATGACGCCATTGTGGGAAGGGATTTTCCGAAGTTCTGGGAACTGTGGGATGATCCTGAGCCCCCCACTGGTGCCCCTATGTACCAGGAATGTGATAGCCAGAACTCCCCTGAGAGTGGTGAGGACTCTCCGGAATTTCCCTTATCAGTATTGGCAGGGGAGACTCAAGAAACTGGAGAGGAGCCCACCTCCTCAGACGAAAACCTACCGTCTGTGGAGTTTTCTGATCTTGAGGTTCACAGGGAAAACTTTGCCACAGAACAGAAAAGACCCCGCCCTAATAAAGGCACGGGAAAACGTAGTGAAAATAGATGGCGAGTTAGTGAACCCAGATAATACCTGCACTTACCCATACTTCAGCGTAGAGAAGGACCTACTGTATCGGGTGGCAAAAAGGGCAGAAGAAACCGTTGAGCAGCTTGTGGTGCCCAAACCTTACAGGAAGTTGGTGTTGGAGTTGGCCCATGGGCACATTCTTGGAGGTCATCTGGGGACAGAGAAAACCCGAGAGAGGGTATTACAGAGATTCTATTGGCCGGTGGTGATGAAGGACATAGAAAATTATTGTTCCTCCTGCCCTGTGTGTCAGAGGTCGGCCCCGATGCCACATTTCCGTAGCCCGCTGGTCCCTCTACCCATCATTGAGGTCCCGTTTGAGAGGATCGCCATGGATTTGGTAGGTCCTATAATCAAGTCCGCTAGGGGGCACCAGTACATATTAGTTATAATGGACTATGCCACCCGTTATCCAGAAGCGATCCCTCTCCGAAATACCTCGGCCAAAACCATAGCCAAAGAGCTATCTCTTGTGTTTAGCCGGGTGGGTATTTGTAAAGAACTGCTTACGGACCAAGGTACACCCTTTATGTCCCGGGTTATGAAGGAGCTGTGTAAATTGTTCAAAGTGACGTAATTACGTACATCTGTGTATCACCCCCAAACCGATGGGCTGGTTGAAAGATTCAACAAAACCCTAAAACAAATGTTTAAGAAAGTGGTGGATAGAGATGGAAAGGATTGGGACTGTCTACTTCCTTATCTGATGTTTGCTATTAGGGAGGTGCCCCAATCCTCTACGGGATTCTCCCCCTTTGAGTTACTGTATGGGAGACACCCAAGAGGGCTGTTGGATATTGCCAAGGAAACTTGGGAAAGTGAGAGTTCTCCCCACAGGAGTGTGATTGAGCATGTCGCCCTGATGCAAGACCGAATTGCACAGGTAATGCCCATCGTGAAGGAACATTTGGCCCAAGCACAGTTAGCACAGCAGAGAGTGTACAACCGTGGAGCCAAGACCCGTACCTTTTCCCCGGGGGATAGGATACTGGTACTTGTCCCTACGGTTGAAAGTAAATTCCTTGCCAAATGGCAAGGCCCCTACGAGATAATGGAAAAAGTGAGCGAAGTGAATTACAAGGTCAGACAACCAGGAAGGCGAAAGCCCGAACAGATCTATCATGTTAATCTGTTGAAAGCCTGGAGGGATAGAGAGTCCCTAGTCGCAGACACTTGGTCACCAGCTCAAACTGGTTGCGTGATTCCTGAGGTTGGAATAGCAGCCACCTTGTCACAACCCCAACAACAGGAGGTTAAGGAGTTTGTGCTTCGCAACAAGGAGGTATTCTCTGAGCTGCCGGGACAAACATTTGGGGTAGAGCATGACATCATTACCCCGCCCGGTGAAAGGGTGAAGTTAAAACCCTATCGGATCCCAGAGGCCCGACGGGAGGCAATACGGGAGGAAGTACAGAAAATGCTGAACTTAGGGGTGATAGAGGAGTCCCAAAGTGATTGGTCTAGTCCCATTGTGTTGGTGCCTAAACCGGATGGGAGCTGGCGATTTTGTAACGATTTTCGTCAGTTGAACAAAGTTACAAAATTTGACACCTACCCCATGCCACGTATAGATGAGTTGATCGACCGGCTGGGAACAGCCCGATACATGACGACTCTTGACCTCACAAAAGGGTATTGGCAAATCCCCCTGGCCAAATTGGCCAAAGAGAAAACCGCATTTGTAACCCCAGACGGGGCGTTCCAATATAAAAGAATGCCGTTCGGGTTACAGAATGCGCCGGCCACATTCCAGCGGAAAATGGACCATATGCTGAGGCCCCATCGGAAGTATGCTGCGGCTTACCTGGATGACGTAATTGTCCATAGCACAGATTGGGCCTCACATCTGCCAAAAGTGCAAGCAGTCCTGGACTCTGTTCGGGAAGCGGGGTTTACGGCTAACCCCAAGAAGTGTACCATTGGGCAGGAGGAGGCCAAATATCTTGGGTACACCATTGGGAGGGGAGTAATAAAACCCCAACTCAACAAAGTCGAGGCCATCCAGAGTTGGCCACGTCCCAACAGCAAGAAGCAGGTACGAGCCTTTCTGGGAATCGCTGGGTATTATCGGCGATTCATTCCCCACTTTGCTTCTAAGGCTGTGCCCCTAACCAACCTAACGAAGGGGAAAGGGTCGGTCATGATTAAATGGACCCCCGAGGCTGAGGCAGCATTCCAATTCTTGAAACAAGCCTTATGTAGCCAGCCAGTGTTGTACTCACCCGACTTCTCTAAAGACTTTGTCGTACAAAGTGATGCGTCAGATGTGGGGTTAGGAGCAGTATTGTCCCAGGTCTGGAACGGGGAAGAGCACCCAGTCATTTACCTCAGCAGGAAGTTGAAGTCCCATGAGGTAAATTACGCCACCGTTGAAAAGGAGTGTTTAGCGGTGAAGTGGGCTCTAGATTCCCTTCGGTACTACCTGCTAGGTAGGCACTTTGACATGGTTACGGATCACGCTCCGTTAAAGTGGATGGCTCAAAAAAAGGAAACAAATAGAAGAGTGAATAGGTGGTTCCTGGCCCTCCAGGAATTCAACTTCACAGTAAAGCATCGCCCTGGCGTTCAAATGGGGAATGTGGATGCTTTGTCTCGAGTACATGAATGCCTGATTGCTGGTGTTCCAACCCCGAGGTTAAAACAAGAGGGGGGGTATGTGACAGCAGGAAGGTAAAGTCACCTGGTTGCATCCAGGGGGGTAGATATATTTCGCCCAGATTCAGGCTTTACGCCGACTTATACAACTAGGTGGAGAGTTGTATAAGCCCAGCTAAGGCTAGTGGGCTCATGGATGACTCATACCTCTAGGGAGAGTGTGGGGCGTCGTGCAGACAGGGAGTTGATGAGACCAGCTGAAGCTTGTCAGCTCATTTAGGCCTCTATAAGAACTCCCAGCTTCATTAGATGTTAGCTCATGCCTGGAACCAGACCTGTGTGGACTGTCTAGGGAGAGTGAACCCCTGTGCGGTGAAACAAAGCCTGTGTGGCTATTTGCTTGGACATTTAAAACCAGGGACTTAGGGACTAGGACAGCACTAGGCTGATCCCAGTTGTTAGTTAGGAAACCTGTATGTTTAGTCAGAGGTCAAGTTGACCAGGATTTATTTTGTTTATGTTTCTTTTGGCTTTGCTGTGTTCTGTCACTGTAAATAGAAAATAAACCGCATCTTTTTTTGATTTTGAAAACCACAACCTCCGTTTGCTGGGCCTGTTTTTGTGTGGGGAGCCCATCCCGGGGGTCACACACACCCGCTGCCGAGCTAACCCCCTCACAGTATGTATCAAGTGATAGGTCTGATTATCTATGGCTTGCATACTCGGACCTTTAAAATATTCTGGGATTTCATTTTTCCATTCTACCAGTGCGTATGTAAATGAGGTCACTGGATCTGGCTTGACATCAATCACCCATGCTTTGTGGCTCGGCGACAGCAACAACACTAGCTGTTTTATCTCCTCTTCTGGCCATCTTTCCTCCGGGAGTACCATAACTACCGCCGTTGTTGGATCGGTGCCAATCGCTGCACACCACTGTTCCATTGCCAGTGGGTCCATGCTAGTACTTCTGACCGGCTTGATTGCAGCGTGTAATGTACAAGGATCCCGGACTCGAGCCCCCACGTATAGCGGTACCCCCAGTTAAGAGGGCTGCTGGTATTGATTTCTTGGGCCCTGTAGTGCACCGCTGTCAACCCCTGGCAATCGGCTCTACCCTCCCGTGGCACAGCTAGTAAGGGGAGATAGGACTGCGTGACCGGCAACTCTGGGTGACACAGTACTATGGCAAACACACACAGTAAAATGTTTAAACTTCTGTATAAAGTAAAAGAAACAGACACCAATGTACTTCACCCAGGTATATATATACTGAGACTAATGGGCAAGTAATAAACAAGAGTATAAGATTATTTGCAGCTCCCTGCAATAAACAGTATTCAAACAAACAGAATAGGCAGGTATTGCTATGCAACTCTACCGATACCCTTTTTCAGCTACTTCCCCTTGTGGGCAGACTGACGCCCAGCAATGTCTACCTATGCAGTCAGGCCTGACTGAACTAAATGGAAGTTCTGTAAAGGAATCTTCGCTAGCAAAACTCGGTGGTGCACTTGATGAACAAAACTTTGTAATCCAACAGGGTAGTAGAAACACAGTATTTGTCTGTGAGCAAGTGCTCTCTCACCAACCGGACCAGTCCCAGTCCATCTCCACCACCGATGCGTCTAGGTGCATGGATCCATCGACATCCGGGTCTTCGGTCCTCCTGGTACAGTACAGCAAGGATGAAAAGATGTCTCTCAGGTTCCGCTAGGCTGGCGGAGGGCTCTTTGGAAGAAAATACCCAGGCTTCGGGCCTGGGCTTTCAGCAGTCTCAGACAGAGTTCTTGCTTGCTAGCCAGGAGGTGTCCAAAGAGACAGAATAAACTCTGCCTCCCATTTATAAACTCCGCCCCAGCAGTCCTTGCTCAGGGGCAATGCACCCTGGGTGCTGTAAGATGTCATGGGAAATGTAGTCTCCGGAAATTAAAGGGGAATACCCTGCTACACATAGGGTAGAAAAAAAGGAAGCGCCACCTAAGTGCAGTATTAAAAGATTACTTTTAATGACACAAATATCAATCACACTTACAGGAAAGGAAGAAAAGGAAGGCTCATCTGTAAAGATCCTGTAGTCCTCATCCCGGGTCCATGGGCTGCATCTGAGGCTTCCCTGCGGACCACTGACACACAGATATGTCTTTGTATTTCCTGTTTCCTACACTGCATCTTCTACATCTGTGCAGCCCATGGACCCGGGACGAGGACTACAGGATGTTTACAGATGAGCCTTCCTTTGCTTCCTTTCCTGTAAGTGTGATTGATATTTGTGCCATTAAAATAATCTTTTAATACTGCACTTAGGTGGTACTTCCTTTTTCTTTACCTTTTTTGTCTACCACAGTCAGCTCTCTGAGGACAGCAGCCGCCATCCACCAGCCATATTATTTGCCTTTTAACCCTTGAACTGCCTGTTACCATTATTATTTTAAACAGACTCATTGCTATATCCCCATTTACTTATGCACTTTGTGTTTGCGCTAACAGTTATAGATACACATGCCTATGTTATTTACAGCTTTTTTAATTTCCCCAATACACCTTCACTTATAAGTCTGACATAGGAGATTTAGGACATGCACATATGCTATTGTTATTTGTCACTTTACTGGCAGTTTGACAGGGATTGTTTCACTACAGCTGGAAGGCAGCCCCATTTTCCCCCATTTTTTGTTTGATTATTTGACTTCACTTTGTGGGATTTTTGTGGGGAGTCAGCAGCTCAGCACACACCTAAGCGTGGAACTCAAATTAATTATATATAAGTGTTATGATGATTCTAAAAAAATGGTGACTTATGTTGCAGAGTGGTACCTAATCCTTGAAGAAGACATCTTTTGAAATTGTTGAAACATGTTTGATTTCTCCAGGTTCTTGATGCCTGGAATGTGTTGCATATGGTGCAATACTTGCATCTAGCTAGAAGACACCACTGTAAAAACCTTCTGTAAAAAATGATTTGTTATTTTCCATAAGTGGATATGTCATATGTAGGGATGAGCTTCGAGTTCGAGTCAAACTCATGTTCAACTCGAACATTGCCTGTTCGCCCGTTCGCCGAACAACGAACAATTTAGGGTGTTCGCGGCAAATTCGAAAAGTCTATGGGAGAAATCTAAAGTGCTAATTATAAAGGCTTATATGCAAGTTATTGTCCTAAAAAGTGTTTGGGGACCTGGGTCCTGCCCCAGGGGACATGTATCAATGCAAAAAAAAGGTTTAAAAACGGACGTTTTTTTAGGAGCAGTGATTTTAATAATGCTTGTAGTGAAACAATAAAAGTGAAATATTCCTTTAAATTTCGTACCTGGGGGGGGGGGGTGTATGATATGCATGTAAAGTCGCGCATGTTTCCCGTGCTTAGAACTGTCCCTGCACAAAGTGTCATTTTTGAAGGAAAAAAAGTCATTTAAAACACACTCGTGGCTATTAATGAATTGTCGTCTTTTATCAATACATAGAAAAGTCATTGATAAAAAAAAAAAGCGTGGGGGTTCCCCCAAATTCAATTACCAGGCCCTTCAGGTCTGGAATGGATATTAAGGGGAACCCCGCCGCAAATTAAAAAAAAAATGGCGTGCGGTTCCCCCTAAATATCCATACCAGGCCCTTCAGATCTGGCATGGATTTTAAGGGGAACTCCACCCCAAATGTTAAAAAAATGGCGTGGAGTCCCCCCAAAAATCCATGCCAGACCCTTATCCGAGCACGCAACCTGGCCAGCCGCAGGGGAAGAGGGGGGATGAGAGAGCAGCCCCCCTCCCTCCTGAACCGTACCAGGCCACATGCCATCAACATGGGGAGGATGTCCCCATGTTGATGGGGACAAGGGCCTCATCCCCACAACCCTTGCCCGGTGGTTGTGGGGGTCTGCGGGCGTGGGGCTTATCGGAATCTGGAAGACCCCTTTAACAAAGGGGACCCCCAGATCCCGGCCCCCCCTATGTGAATTGGTAAGGGGTACATTGTTCCCCTACCATTTCACAAAGAAAGTGTCAAAAAATATAAATAAAAACACACAAACACCTTGGAAAAGTCCTTTATTGAAAAAAAAAAAAAACATTCCAGCGATGAAATCCAGTGTCCCGCGGCGATCCAGATGTCCAGCGCGGTCCGTCATTGGTTGTGCCTGAGCGGACCTGATGGGGAACTTCCTCCGCAGTGTTTTAAATGTATAGACCCGCCCCTTCTAAAGTTCCCCATCAGGTCCGCTCAGCGGACCAGATGCGGAACGCGAGAAGGGGCGGGTCTATTCATGTATTACACAGCGAACTAAGTTCCCCATCAGGTCTGCCCCCTCGGTATGTCCGACCCCGCCTACGTCATTGGCCTGAGCAGGGAACTTCCTTCACTGTGTAATTTAAATTTGCACAGTGAAGGAAGTTTCCCGCTCAGGCCAATGACGTAGGCGGGGTCTGACATACCGAGGGGGCGGACCTGATGGGGAACTTCATTCGCTGTGTAATACATGTATAGACCCGCCCCTTCTCATGTTCCGCATCAGGTCCTCAGCCTTACACCTAGTCATTGGCTGAGCGGACCTGATGGGGAACTTGAGATGCTTTTTGGGTGCTTTTTGTGTGTGAACATCACCTGGATATTTCTGGGCATGCTCAGAGAGTGTTTTTATGGGTTAGTAACTGAAGGACATCCTTAACAGGTGTTCCCACTTTGAAGTTCAGTCTCTACATTGGGTGAACTTGCATTTCATGGACTGTGCATGTGTTTTCAATTGCCTCATTAGCACACAAACCTATGTTATATAAAGCTTGCAGATAGCATCCTCTCCCTTGCCCTGAAAAGAGGCAAGTGTGTGTGTGTCTGGCAAAAAGTATAATCTGGTGTCCTTATCGAGTTTGTAACACATGTATTTTATTTTTTATGTCTTTGCAAAACAGGTGTTTGTTTTACTTTTGTGGATTGTATTTTTTTGTGTGGGGGAAATGTTCCCCTGAAATAATTTTGATGTTGTTAATGTGTGTCATTTGTTCACTTTGATTTAATTGTCTGTGCTGCATTATTTTGCGAAAACTTTCTCAAGATGTTGTGAGTCTGTAACTGTTTCAAATTGACCCTGTTTTTTATTTTGGGTTTCCTTTTGTTTTGTTGACCAATAAAATTTGATGCAAAGTTTTGAGTTTGTTTTGAGTTTTCTTTGCAACAAATGTGACAGCTGATTGGCATGTCAAAACAAAACAGGTGTGATTTGTCTACCCTGGTGCCTTCATGCTAGCATATGCATGTATTGTGTGCTGCCATGGATGGTCACCAGGAAATGAAAAATACAGAGCAAGTAAGTATAACATTTTTCATTTTTACTGCAGTGGTTCTCAGCCTCAGTTTTCAAGTACCCTCAACAGGACAAGTTTTGTGAATTTATCTTATTGAGAATTGCTGTCCAAAATACAAAACCATTGACTGTGATTTAAAGCACATGTGCAAGATGAAGGAAAACCTGCAAACATGGCCTGTTGGGGGTACTTGAGAAGCACGGATTTAGAGCACTGCACTTAAAAATAGCTCAAGGCAATACGATTCTAATTGTGGGCATTTTGAGGGAAACAAAGTAAGTGTTAGAATGTTTTTTTTAGGTTGGGCTTTGTGTCCCTGTTTAGTAAAATTGGCTTCACTTCCTGTCACACAGCTAAACAGGAAGTGAAGGTAAAATCCTACCAATGTCTTTTCTTGGGGACACACAGATCAATCTAACTAGTGTCCCCATTAAGCAAATTGCACTCTAGCACTTTGTTGGGTACACCCCAAATCATTGGGTAGTTTGGGGTTTAGTAAAGACAAATTCACTCTGCAGTAAAAGTGTAGCTGCTGAAAATCTGAGGGATCACTGGTGATTGTAACATCCAATCATGTAAAAGCAAAGATGGTGTTTTTTTTTGTTTGCTTTCATGTCCCCCTTGGATATCCAGCAAGTGCACTTGTAGTGCAAAGTAGATTTGCCTTTAGTAAATAAATCCCAAAGTTCAAAATACATAATAATTTGGGGTGTACCCAGCAAAATGCTGGAGTGCAATGTACATAATGGGGAAAGTATTTAGATTGATCTGTGTGTCCCCAAGGAAAGACATTGGTAGGGATTTCCCCTCACTTCCTTTGTGGCTATGTCACAGGAAGTGAATTATTTGGAAGGATAAAGTGGCCAAATTTGGGAGTTGTCTTCACCCTATCAGGGGTGCAGACATCCCTAAAAACTGTCTAGACTTGTAATCCCTCTGCACTCTATCCCCAAGCAAAAATAAGAAAGGATTTCATTTAGTTTAACTTTGCAAAGACACATTCCTAAGTTGAATTGTGATGCATGTCAATGGCCCATTTAGACCCTCTTTAATCACTTGAGATCAGCGCTATAACTGATCGACGGCCACAGCACGGTCCTCAATTGCCGGGAGTCCGTCAATAGACGTCCTCCCCTTTGTGCGCACGCTGTGGTCACCGAGTCACTGATGTCACACCGTGTCTGGGATTTGATCCCAGGGCCTGGTGTTCATGGACTGTTTTCCTATGTCCTGAGCCACCAGTGAACTGGTTTTATGTTAGCATCGTAGTTATGTTCTTTTTTCACTAGTGGGGATGTTTGCTCCACCCTGGGACCAGCTGTCAGCAGTCTTCTCATTAGTGTCCCTATATATTCCCACTTCCCCTTCCTGTCCGTGCCTTAGGAGAGGTTCCTGTTTATGGATGCTCTTGCTTTTTGGTGATCTACTTGGCTCGTCTTGACTACGATTCCTGGATTATCCCTTGAACCTGGTTAACCTTGCTGCCGACCCTCCCTGGCTTGTTCTGACTACGTTACCTGGATTGTCCTTTTCCCTCCTGGGATCCTGTCTTCTGCCTACTAACCGTGAGTTGTTGCTGGGGGTTGTGGTTAGGCTATCTGCACCTTCCTTTGTGGTTCCTTATTTCCTGTCTGTGGGAGATCTCTGCCGTCCCTCCACCTGACACCGGGATAACAAGACTACCGGTCAGGAAAGCGGAGGGACGGTTGTAGTTTCCTGGCAGACCTGACATTATCCTAAGGCCAGATGGACCTCAGCGAGCTGGTGCAGGCAGTCTCTCTACAGGGTCAGATGTTGGGTGAGCAGGCTAATCATGTACAGTCATTGGAGGAGAAATTGGGTGCCATCGCTACTCTGTTATCTACTTTGAAGGAAGGTAGGTGACTCCGCGCAAAAGGACTTCAAACACAACGTAGTAGTCAGAGCTGCTGCCTCTACTTATTGCTGCCTCCTAATTCTGTGGAGCAAGGATATGAAAAAAATGAGGGGTGTAGTGGTGGCGCTGCTCTTACGTGAAACCAATCTGCTGGGAGCCAGATATTGGTAATAGGTCTACAAATGAGAAACACAAAGGGGGTTCTCTCTGATATAATCAGAACCTGAGTGGGACCACACATAGAATGTAAAAATCAAATAAATAAATGAAATAAGTAAATAAAGTGGGGTGTCTCTGCCAGGTGTTTACTTGGCTTTAGCAATAGCCTTCAGAAGGTGATAGTGATAATGGACGTAAAGTGAGTGAAGGATTTAGTAGGAATACATTAATTAGTTGAAATAAATAAGTAATATGAATTTTCCAATTCCGGCTCGGCTGGGTGTTTACTAGCAGAGGATTAGCTATTGGAAGTGCTGTGAAGTAAATTGATGCTACCAATGTGGTGCTGTAAGAGATGCAGTGTAAACAAAGTAAAAAACAATGAATTACAATGGATTGGGATGTTGTCTCGGCCGGGTGTTTACTAAACCCAACTGGAATTATACTCGGTCCCAAACAGTTAGAAAAAAGTGTTTACGTGATCCGTAATACACTCTGACAATGTACATCAAATGTTCAGCATAAAAATTGAAGTTGATAAAATGAAGTGAAGATCAATGGTGACAATCCAGAATATAGTGACAGAATAAATTGGTGACTTTGCTGCAGTGCTTGTTCTAGTAGCCTGTGCCGTGAATGTGATTATCCGTGATTGTTTATGATGTTGCACTCACCAGATTCTTCATACCCTCAGGGGGTATGGTGCAGTCACAGTATATGCCACTGTGTAGCAATCTCAGGAATCCAGGGTGGCTCCTTTGGTCCCTTGTGGTTCTCCGAGAAGGTGAGGGTTATGGAAAGGAAAAAAGGATACCCATAGTGTGAACCCGTAAAAAAAAAAAAAAAAAATTGGTTTATTGATATAGCGGGAAAAAGGGGTACTCACATAGTATTAGACAATAAAAAGCATTAAAATGGTGCTTGGCCAGCACCACATTGGCCAGCACCACATTGGTAGCATCAATTTACTTCACAGCACTTCCAATAGCTAATCCTCTGCTAGTAAACACCCGGCCGAGCCGGAATTGGAAATTTCATATTACTTATTTATTTCAACTAATTAATGTATTCCTACTAAATCCTTCACTCACTTTACGTCCATTATCACTATCACCTTCTGAAGGCTATTGCTAAAGCCAAGTAAACACCTGGCAGAGACACCCCACTTTATTTACTTATTTCATTTATTTATTTGATTTTTACATTCTATGTGTGGTCCCACTCAGGTTCTGATTATATCAGAGAGAACCCCCTTTGTGTTTCTCATTTGTAGACCTATTACCAATATCTGGCTCCCAGCAGATTGGTTTCACGTAAGAGCAGCGCCACCACTACACCCCTCATTTTTTTTCTGTTATCTACTTTGGCCTCGGCACATGGTACTAGTCCTGCTACACCAAAAAAATCTTGAGTCTGGGGTTGGGGAACCTGTAGTTGTGTCTAAATCTGTGGGTTCTCCCGCTCCAAAGATACCTCTCCCCGATAAGTATGATGGGAACCCCTTGGATTGCAGGGGATTTCTCAACCATTGCCGGTTGCATTTTAAAAATCAACCTTCTGTGTTTACCTCTACCCAAGCCAAGGTGACATTTATTATTTCCTTGCTTAAGGGTAGAGCTCTGTCCTGGGTGTCGCCTCTTCTTGAGAAAGATTCTCCTGTACTTACTGATTACCCCACGTTTATGCAAACCGTTGAGAGAATATTTGAGGTTCCTGACAGAGTAAGGGCAGCTGAGGCCAGTATTCTTGACTTGCACCAGGGTAAACGCACAGTAGCATCTTATGCAATAGAATTCCGCACACTTGCGGCAGATACTTCCTGGGATAATTGCGCCCTTAAGGCCGCCTTCCGCAGAGGTCTAGCGGAACGCATTGAGGACGAATTAACTTACCGTGAGATCCCAGTGGCATTGGAGGATTTCATCAATTTATGTATCCTCGTGGATACTCGCTTCTCTGAACGCCAGTCTGAGAGGGAGCGTCAGACAATTTTTTCCTCCAACCGCCGGGTTTGAGGAAGAACCCATGGATGTAGGGGCTGTGCGTTTGTCTGATGATGAACGTACCAAACGCAGAACTCTAGGCCTCTGTCTATTTTGTGGTAAGCCGGGTCACTTCCTGCATTCTTGTCCGATGCGACTGAAAAAACTCCCGGGCTTAATGGGAGATCAAGGAGCCCCATTAGGCCACACTGTTTTGAAACCTCCTCTAGAGAGATTAGTAGTACCCGTATTATTATCTTGGATCAATAAGAGCTACTCCACCGTTGCTTTTGTTGATTCCGGTGCAGGTGGGGTATTTCTCGATGCAACGCTGGTTAAGAGTCTTCAGATTCCGACGGTTCCGAAAGATCCACCTCTGTGTGTAACTACTCTTGGCGGAGAACCTCTTGGTGATGGACTTATCTCTCTAGAGACCAAGCCCCTTTCCATTCTAGTGGGGGCTCTGAAGAGCTATCATTTAATGTCATTCCGTCTCCTAAGTATCCTGTAATTCTTGGGTTCCCTTGGTTATGTAAACATAACCCATCTATTGACTGGTCCTCTGGTCAAATTTCTGCCTGGAGCACCTTTTGTCATGTTCACTGTATCCAAAAGTTTATACGTAATAAAGTGTCCATTCTTGGGGTCTCTACTGTCCCTGAACTACCGGAGGCTTATGCCGGGTTTGCTGACGTATTTTCTGAAAAAGAAGCAGAGGGCCTCCCTCCACACCGCCCGTATGTCTGTGCTATTGACTTGCTTCCCGGTTCTCCTCTTCCTAAGGGGAGAACCTATCCTCTTAACCTTGCGGAAACCAAGGCTATGGAGGAATACATTGAAGACAGTCTAAAAAAAGGGTTTCATCTGGCCTTCCTCTCCTGTGGGAGCAGGCTTCTTTTTCGTGGAGAAAAAAGATGGAGGACTTAGACCCTGCGTTGACTACAGATCTCTCAACCGTATTACTGTAAAAAATCGGTATCCGTTGCCCTTAATTACTGAGCTGTTTGACCGTGTCCAGGGGTCAAAGATCTTTACCAAATTGGATCTTCGGTCTGCATATAACCTCATTGGAATTAAAGCAGGAGATGAATGGAAGACAGCTTTTAATACCAGAAGGGGGCATTGAGTGTCTTGTGATGCCTTTTGGGCTTTGCAATGCTCCTGCGGTATTTCAAGAGTTTGCGAATGATATTTTCAGGGATCTACTTGACTCTTTTGTTGTTGTCTATTTAGATGATATACTCATTCACTCTAAAGACTTAAAGCTTCACCGTGGCCATGTTTGCACTGTTCTCCAACGTTTAAGAGATCATAAGCTGTACGCCAAACCTTCCAAGTGCTCTTTTGAACAATCGGAAATACCTTTCTTAGGTTATATAATTTCATCTAATGGATTCCAGATGGACTCCAAGAAACTCGATGCTATCTTACAATGGCCTAGACCTTCTACCTTAAAGGAAATACAGCTTTTTATTGGATTTTGTAACTACTACCGCAAATTCATCAAGAATTTCTCCAAAATTTTGGCTCCCATCACCGTCCTCACAAAAAAAGGGACCAAATGCTCTCAGTGGCCTCCTGAAGCTCTGGAGGCTTTCGACCTTCTAAAATCTGCTTTTTGCTCTGCTCCTGTTCTTCGCCATCCTCAGCCTTCGGCTCAATATTTCTTGGAAGTTGATGCCTCTGAAGTAGGGGCCGGAGCAGTATTATCCCAACGAGAACCCACTTCTAACAAGTTGCATCCGGTTGCCTTTTTCTCCAAGAAGTTCTCTGCTGCAGAACAAAAATATGACATAGGGAATAGAGAACTTTTAGCTATAAAATTAGCATTTTCCGAATGGAGACATCTTTTAGAAGGTACGGAACTTCCTGTTGTGGTTCAAACTGACCATAAGAACCTAATCTACTTAGAGAAGGCCCAAAGACAGAATCCCAGACAAGCCCGCTGGGCGTTATTCTTCACCCGACTCAACTTTGTAGTGACGTACATTCCTGGCACCAAGAACACAAAGGCCGATGCCCTGTCTCGGCAATTCCCTTGTGAGAATCTGCAAATACCTCCTGATCATATTGTTCCTCGAACGAATTATTGCACAACTGGATACTGCTTTACAAAGGAACTTGTTGGCCGCACAGTCTCGGGCACCTTCTAATCTCTCAGTTCCACCCAATACCTTGTTTGTTCCCCTAGAATTACGAAAATAAGTGTTACAGTGGGCCCATGGCCAGATGGTATCTGGACACCCTGGTATCAACCAAACCTTCCTACGTTTGAAGTCCCTGGCTTGGTGGCCTACTCTAAAAAAGGATGTTATAGCCTTTGTTAGAGCCTGTTCGGTTTGTGCTGCCATCAAAATGCACTGTTCTGTTCCACAAGGTCTACTTCAACCGTTACCTGTTCCTCGTGCTCCCTGGACTCATATCAGCATGGATTTTATCGTGGACTTGCCCACCTCCAGTGGAAATACCGTAATTTGGGTGATAGTGGACCGATTTTCAAAGTTGGCCCACTTCATTCCCATGCCCGCACTACCTTCTGCCCCAAGCCTGGCTTTATCCTTTATTGAGAATGTCATCCGCTTACACGGCATCCCTGTTGATATTGTTAGCGATAGAGGCCCTCAATTCATATCCTCGTTCTGGAGGGCCATTTGCAAACATCTGGGGATCAAGAATTCCCTGTCCTCTGGATACCATCCTCAATCTAATGGCCAGACAGAGAGGGTCAATCAAGATTTGGAGATCTACCTACGAGCTTATATCAATGCTGAACATGACAACTGGAGCGAGATGTTACCTCTAGCAGAACTAGCACACAATTCGCAGTGGCACTCTTCCCTTAGATGTTACCCTTTCCAAGCTGCCTTTGGGTATCAACCCAGGGTTCTCCCCTTCCAGTCTTCCTTGGTGGAGGTACCTGCGGCAGCCAACATGGTATCAAGATTGACTACGCACTGGAGAAACATAAGAAAGGTTCTGCTTCAATCTGTACATAGATACAAGGGGTATGCAGATCGTCACAGAAAACCTGCACCCCGCTATCGTCTTAATCAGCTGGTTTGGTTGTCCACCAAGAACATGAAACTGCGACAACCTTCCTCCAAGTTAGGTCCTAGATTTATAGGACCTTTTCGCATTCTCTGTCAGGTCAACCCTGTGGCTTATAAACTACGCTTGCCCCTTCATCTTCGTATTCCCAATACATTTCATGTATCTTTGCTTAAGCACTTTGTCAAGAATAGATTCTCTCTCCCCTCTAGACGTCCCTCTCCAGTCTCTGTGGATGACCATCAAGAGTATGAAGTTAGCAAAATTCTGGATTCCCGACATAGGGGTAGACAATTACAATATCTGGTGGACTGGAAGGGCTACTCCATTGCAGAGAGGACTTGGGTGCCTGCTCGTGATGTTCATGCCCCACGGCTGGTCAAGTCCTTCCACGACAGGCACCCATCCAAACCCAAATAGGTTTGGGGGCATCTTTGTGTGGGGGGTACTGTCACGCCGTGTCTGGGATTTGATCCCAGGGCCTGGTGTTCATAGACTGTTTTCCTATGTCCTGAGCCACCAGTGAACTGGTTTTATGTTGGCATCGTAGTTATGTTCTTTTTTCACTAGTGTGGATGTTTGCTCCACCCTGGGACCAGCTGTCAGCAGTCTTCTCATTTAGTGTCCCTATATATTCCCACTTCCCCTTCCTGTCCGTGCCTTAGGAGAGGTTCCTGTTTATGGATGCTCTTGCTTTTTGGTGATCTACTTGGCTCGTCTTGACTACGATTCCTGGATTCTCCCTTGAACCTGGTTAACCTTGCTGCCGACCCTCCCTGGCTTGTTCTGACTACGTTACCTGGATTGTCCTTTTCCCTCCTGGGATCCTGTCTTCTGCCTACTAACCGTGAGTTGTTGCTGGGGGTTGTGGTTAGGCTATCTGCACCTTCCTTTGTGGTTCCTTATTTCCTGTCTGTGGGAGATCTCTGCCGTCCCTCCACCTGACACCGGGATAACAAGACTACCGGTCAGGAAAGCGGAGGGACGGTTGTAGTTTCCTGGCAGACCTGACAACTGAGACTTGGGTGATGACAGATCTGAGTAAGGGGCCGATCCCTGCCCTTTACCATGTGATCAGCTGTCAGCCAATGACAGCTGATCACATGATGTAAACAAAAGCTGGGTATTGGTTTTTGTTTTCTCCTTGTGCTGACAGTGTGAGCATAAAAAAGGCAATAACCGGCTTATGTGAAAGGGACATCGGGCCCGAAGAGGAAGAGGCAATTCTGTGCCAATCAGTAGCCCCTGCCAGTGCCACCTATCAATGCCCACCACTGGTGCCAATCAGTGCCCATCACTGCCAACTATCATTGCAACCTAGCAGTGCCACTTCTCAATGCCCACCAGTGCCAACTAGCAATGCCACCTCTCAGTGCCCACCCTTGCCACCTTATCGGTGCCCATCAGTGCAGTCTCATCAGTGTAAATCAATGAAGGAGATAAATTACCTTTTTTCTAAATATTAACCACTTTCCTACCGCCCACCGTCAAATGACGTCCTTGGCTTTGTGCGGTGACATCTAAAAAATGCCCATGTCCCTGGTAGCTCGCGCTCAGAAGCGAACACACACGTAAGTCCCGTCCCCACATATGTAAACGCCGTTCAAACCACACATGTGAGGTATTGCTACGTGCATTAGAACGAGTTCAACAATTCTAGCACTAGACCTCCTCTGTAATGCGAAAATGGTAACGTGTAAAAATTTTGAAAGCATCGCCTAGGGAGATTTTTAAGTACTGAAGTTTGGTGTCATTCAATGAGTGTGCGCAATTTTAAAGCGTGACGTGTTAGGTATCTTTTTACTCAGCATAACAACATCTTTCACATTATCCCCAAAAATTGGGCTAACTTTACTGTTTTGTAATTTTTTTTTTTTTATTCATGAAACCATTTTTTTTTCAAAAAAAAAAAGGCGTTTGAAGATTTATTGCGCAAATACAGAGCGAGCTAAAAATTTGTAATGACCGCCGTTTTATTCCCTAGGGTGTCTGCTAAAAAAACATATATAATGTTTGGGGTTTTGAAGTAATTTTCTAGCCCTAAATTTATGATATTTACACGAAGGAGAGAAGTGCCAGAATAGGCCCAGTGCTGAAGTGGTTAAAATATCCCAATTTTTTTTTTTTTTTTTAGTCGGTCTTTTGTATTTATAGTAAAAAAATAAACGCAGAGGTGATCAAATAGCAGCAAAAGAAAGCTCTATTTGTGTGCCAAAAAATAATACATTTTCATTGGGTTACAGTGTTGTATGAGCGCGCAATTGTCATTCAAAATGCATCAGCGCTGAAATGTGAAAATTGGTCTGGGCAGGAAGGGGTTTAAGTGGCCAGTGCGCAAGTGGTTGATATAAGGCTACATGCACACGGACGTTTTTCCAGCCGCTTGTTTGAGCGTATTTTGCAGCTTAAAAACATCTCTCCATGTTAGCCTATGGCCACAATGGCGTTTTTGAGCTGTAAATGGCATAGGCGTTTTTATGCCCCATGTACACAGGACGCTGGTGCAAAGTGTTCAGAACTAAGGTTGAAAGCGGCATTTAGAAAGGCGCGCTTTGTGGCGTTTGCATGCTGCGTTTTACCACATTTGCGTCTATATGCGTTTAGTTAGGAAATATCATAAGGAGCCGCCCTAAGCTCCAAAAACAGTATTATTAACGATTGCAGCTATTTTGTGAGACCAGAGTGAGTATCAGCAGCTGAGAGAGCAGCAGTGTAGTTGTATTTAGCGTGTCACTTGCCACATCACTTGCCACAAGTTGTGGATTGTCCACTTGCCACGTCACCTGCCCCAAGTTGTGGATTGTCCACTTGCCACGTCACCTGCCCCAAGTTGTGGATTGTCGCAACTGCAGATGTTTTTTTCCAGGCCAAAAACAGTGTTTTGGATGTAATAGAATTCAATGGACCCGGATCCAAAACGCAAGTACCGCGATTTTGCGGCAATTTTTTTTTAATCATGTTTATAGCTGGTTGTTAAAGGAAATGTAAAAAAAAAAAAACATTGCCGGCTCTAAAAAAAAAAAATCTAGAAAAAAAACAGCGTGGGGTCCCCCCCAGGTCCATACCAGGCCCTTGGGTCTAGTATGGATTCAAAGGGGACCCCCCAACAAAATGGAAAAAAAATGGCGTGGGGGTCCCCCCAAAATCCATACCAGGCCCTTCAGGTCTGGTATGGATTTTAAGGGGAACCCCGCGCCAAACTTAAAAAAAAAATAGAGTGGGGGTCCCCCTAAAAATCCACACCAGACCCTTTATCCGAGCATGCAACCTGGCAGGCTGCAGGAAAAGAGGGGGGACAAGAGAGCGGCCCCCCTCCCTCCTGAACCGTACCAGGCCACATGCCCTCAACATGGGGAGGATGTCCCCATGTTGATGGGGACAAGGTCCTCTTCCCGACAACCCTGGCCATTGGTTATCGGAATCCGGGATCCCCTTTAGTAAGGGGGACCCCAGATACCGGCCCCCCACCCTATGTGAATGAGTATGGGGTACATCGTACCCCTACCCATTCACCTGGTGGCAAAAAAAGTCAATAAAAAACACAACACAGTTTTTTAAAGTAATTTATTAGGCAGCTCCGGGGGTCTTCCTGCCGGGCGCCCCACTATCTTCTTCCAGCTATATTGCTAGCGGGGTCCCAAGCTTCCTCGTCTTCTTCTGACTTCGGGGGTCTCTTGTTCTGTTCTCCGGTGTCGCCTCCGCGCTCTCCGATTCTTCTCCCGCTCTCCGGTTCTTTCTGCCAGGCGCCCCACTATCTTCTTCCAGCTCTTTTGCTAGCGGGGTCCCGGTCTTCATCGTCTTCTTCTTCCCTCTTCTCTCCGTCCGATGTTGCCTCGTCGCTGTCCGCCGCTACAATGCTCTGCCCGCGGAGCGCACCCATTTATATTGTCATGGGGCGTGGTCACCGGGTGATGCCACTCGCTGACCCTGCCCCCGTATCTCGTCACAGTCCCATCATTCCCCGGGATTGTGACGTCATACGGGGGTGGGGTCAGCGGGTGGCATCGAGAACCGGAGATCATGGAGAAGGCACCGGAGAGCGGGAGAAGAACCGGAGAGCGCGGAGACGACACCGGGGAACAGAACAAGAGACCCCCGAAGTCGGAAGAAGACAACGATGAAGGCCGGGACCCCGCTAGCAATATAGCTGGAAGAAGATAGCGGGCGTCCGGCAGAAAGACCCCCGGAGCTGCCTAATAAATTACTTTAAAAACCTGTGTTGTGTTTTTTTATTGACTTTTTTGCCACCAGGTGAATGGGTAGGGGTACGATGTACCCCATACTCATTCACATAGGGTGGGGGGGCCGGCATCTGGGGGCCCCCTTATTAAAGGGGCTCCCGTATTCCGATAAGCCCCCCGCCCGCAGACCCCGACAACCAACGGCCAGGGTTGTCGGGAAGAGGCCCTTGTCCCCATCAACATGGGGGCACGGTTCTTTGGGGTGGGGGGGCCACAGGTCGCCCCCCTGCCCCAAAGCACCAAGCCCCCCATGTTGAGGGCATGCGGCCTGGTACGGTTCAGGAGGGAGGGGGGGCCGCTCTCGTCCCCCCTCTTTTTCTGTGGCCTGCTAGGTTGCGTGCTCGGATAGGGTCTGGTTTGGATTTTGGGGGGACGCCCACGCCGTTTTTTTGGCTTAGGGGGTTCCCCTTAAAATCTATACCAGACCTAAGGGCCTGGTATGCTCCTGTAGGGGAACCCATGCCATTTTTTTAATTAAAATTTGGCGTTGAGTCCCCCTTCATGATTCATACCAAACACGGGACAGCGAGCAAAAGGCTGTCGAGAACCAGCGCGATGCCATCGCGCTGGAGACATTCTCGGCCAGCTAGTCGCCTCTAGGATACGACTTGAATGGCTGCTTCAAGCTCAGGTCGTGTCCAAGTTGCCTCGCAAAGTCGCGCTGTCCCTGTGTCAGCCGGCACACGAGTCGCCCCGCGAGTCGGATCGTCTTTATCCGACTTCACGGGCAACCTCTATTCAAATCAATGGGCTCCCATAGGGAACCATTCATTTTCAATAGAGCGCCGCTGACATTTTTAGTAACTATAACAGTGCGCTTTTGGTTCCTGCGCCCAGTGAAGGATTTATCCGGCGCAGCAATTAAGGTATCAACCAGCGCAGCGCACTGTTATTAGTAAATCACCCCCATTGTCTGGTACATATTCAAGTTCCTCATATCCAGTTTCAATTTCAACACAAGCTTACTTGTTAAGCAATAATATATTTCAAACTTACTGCTAAGCAAAATAATACATTTAAAGGTTTCAATAACATCGCACAAAGGGGGGCTTTTTACAAGACCCTTTCAACCACCTCTTTTTTTGACGAAAGTGACAACTACAAACCCTGTTGCCCTTAAAGGGGTTGTAAACCCTCAAGGTTTTTCACCTCAATGCATTATATGCATTGAGGTGAAAAACCTCCTGTAATGCTGAAGCCCCCCCGAGCCCCCATTTTACTTACCTGCGACCCCGCTATCTCACACCAGGGAAAAGCACACCGGTAAAAGCCAGTGTATGGGGTCCTGATTGGATGGATTGATATCAGTGCAGCCCTTGGCTCCCTCTACTGTCAATCAAATCCAATGAGTCCTGCTTTCTATGTGAATAGATGCAATAGCAGGACACAGGAGCGTGCCCACATGGGTGTCCACGAAGGAGAGAGCTTCTCCGATGGGGCACTTGAGAAGAGGAGGAGCCAGGAGCACCACTGAGGGACTTCAGAAGAGGAGGCTCGGGGCCACTCTGTGCAAAACCAACTGCACAGCGGAGGTAAGTATGACATGTTTTTTTTTTTTTTTTCCAGACCTGAACCTTTACAACCCCTTTAACATTCACCTGGATTACTTTCCCATACATGTACCAAGCATGTAAAAATAGAGAACAATAAACACATCAGAATTAGTAGATATTAAGAGCTCAGGTGTATAGCAATTTTCCATGAAAAATAAAGGGGAAGGGGCGGGACAGTCCGTCAAAGCTCAATGGAAAAATATTCCTCAGCAAAAATATAAAAATATAAAAACACCAAAAGAGTCTCTCTTGTATGGCTTAAAAATGTCCATAAAATTACCACATTATAATTACATTTTCCTAAACTTTTTAAGATACCTCCAAATATTTGAATCTGCACTTATCCATGTAATCTGAAGATTTTCCACCTCATAAGAACTTGATTCTTAGTAAGGACAGAACTTGACATCCACAGACAGACTGGAACTGATGCATTGGGCTTGACTTGGGTCGTTGGGCTGGCACCTCAGATCTTTTTCTCGCAGTGTTCACTGGAAGTCTTACTTGGGTTTGCACCATGGCTCCCCCTCAAGGTGCCATTCCCAGGAACATTTTTCCAGCAGGAGTCCCCCTTTACTCATCTCAGGACCTCCTGTGGCATTAGAACAACAAATATTAACAACAAAGATGTCCATGTAAAATATGTAGTAATTTCTTCAAGTAGCAGTTATCCGGATAGAGGCATGTGGGGGGGGAGGCTTTTCTTCACGTGCATGGCGCTGGCTGGGTGGGTACTGGCCGGGGTGGATACTCTCTATCCAACATGAATAACCAGAGTCACCTACCAGACTATTAATTAAGGCCTTCCGTACCCATTGCAGGTGTTAAAAATAATATTCCTCATTAATTCAAACATAAGTCCATTAAGCATGCAGAAACGTTTCCTAGCAATGGTTTTCATTTTTTTATATATATAACAACTTGCTGACCGCCGCATGATGATATACGTCGACAGAATGGCACGAGCAGGCAAATGGGCGTACCTGTACGTCCCTTTATATTTGCCGCCCAGCGGGAGCGCACGCACCCTCCGCGTGCCTTGTGAGTCCGCCCGCAGGTCCCGGGAACTCGGTGTTCCCGGGCGGCCCGCGATTGCGGTCGGCAAAGGCAGAACAGGGGGATGCCTTTGTAAACAAGGCATTCCCCTGTTCTGCCTAGTGACACGTCACGGATCTACTGTTTAACAAGGGGGCCCCCAGATCCCGCCTCCCCTATGTGAATGGGTAGGGGTACATTGACACTTTTTTGGTGAATGGGTAGGGGACAAAGAGTAAAAACCACAAAACACAGTTTTTGACAATTCCCTAATTAAAAAAGAAAAGTGTCCCGCGATGTCCATCCATCTTCAATCACAGCTCCGATGGACCCGAAAAATTATTATAATTTTTTTTAAATACTCTGCCTCCATGGGAGGCATCCCGCCGACTGCTATCTTTTCAGTGACAACTATTTGTATACTGCATGAACATGGGACAAATGTATCTCCCATCCTGGACACGACCCATAGCTTTACCTGGCTTCCTGTCACAATACGTATTCTCGTTATTATAAATATAATTTACTGAGACATATTTTGTGGGTTTTATAACTGATGTTGTCAAAACTAAAACAAGGTGATTTATTCAATATATACAGTATGCAGCATGGACATATGCCATATACTTTTTTGGTAAGCAAAATGTAGTACCCTATTTTTTATTGATCTGTGTTCATAATTTTATTTTATAGCGTGCTTCAATAGGTAGGATAAACTTGCTTAAAATGACCCCTGACAACTGTTATCTCTTTACTTTGCATGCTTTCTGGCATTTGAGTGTAAATATGTATGCAAACAGCCCAATTTGCAAATTTGCAGGGTAAAACTTTTACCCAAAATCTATTTCTCAGCAGAGGAATGCTTTCAACTTTTTTCTTCACTTTGGCTTTTAATTTTTTTCACTTAAATCTGCAAAGGACTTCAAGAGGATTATTCACAAGCAGTAAAAAAAAAAAAAAAAAAAAAGCTTTAGAACAAGCTCTCACTTACCTGTGTACTGTAGCTACTGTGAAGCAGTTCATCCTCAAAATTCACAGGAAAAACACTGATAAAAAGGGATGCCAGAGTGGCAAGCCGTTACTGAGAGGGGGAGTAGATTGAGCTGCACAACTGAAATTAAACAAAGTACTGTGTGTTCAAAATTTTGAGAACAAGTTGTTTCACAGTGTCTGCAGCTACAGAGGACAGTGTTTCTTTAACCACTTGCCGACCGCTGCCTGTACATATACGTCGGCAGAATGGCACGGCTGCGCAAAGCAACATACCTGTACGTCGCTTTAAATTTTGCGCTGTGCAAGCTCTGTGACCGTGCCCGCGGGACCCGCGGACTCGATTTCTGCCAGTGTCCTGCGATCGTGTCACGGAGCTGCAGAACAGGGGGATGCCTGTGTAAACAAGGCATTTCCCTGTTCTGCCTTGTGACAGGACACTGATCTACTGCTCCCTGTGATTGGGAGCAGAGATTAATGTTGTGTCACTGGTAGCCCAGCCCCCACACAGTTAGAATCACTTCCTAGGACACACTTAACCCCTTCCTCACCCCCTAGTGGTTAACCCCTTCCCTGCCAGTGTCATTTACACAGTAATCAGTGCATTTTTATAGCACTGATCGCTGTATAAATGACAATGGTCGCAAAATAGCGTCAAAAATGTCCGATGTGTCCGCCATAATGTCGCAGTCAAGATAAAAATCACTGATCGCCGCCATTACTAATAAAAAAAATGCCATAAAACTATCCCCTATTTTGTAGACGCTATAACTTTTGTGCAAACGAATCAATATACGCTTATTGTGATTTTTTTTTTACCAAAAATATGTAGAAGAATACATATCGGCCTAAACTGAAGAAAAAATTAGTTTTTTTATATATTTTTTTGTTTGTTTATAGCGCAAAAAATAAAAACCGCAGAGGTGATCAAATACCACCAAAGAAGGCTCTATTTATGGGGAAAAAAGGACATCAATTTTGTTTGGGTGTAACGTCGCATGACCGTGCAATCAGTTAAATCGACGCAGTGCCGAATCGCAAAAAATGACCTGGTCATTGGGCAGCCAAATCCTCCGGGGCTGAAGTGGTTAATTACTGAAGGACTGGAAGGTTTTACCCCCTTAATGACCAAGCCATTTTTTCTGCGATACAGCACTGCGTTATTTTAACTGACAATTGCGCAGTTGTGCGATGCTGTACCCAAATAAAATTGATGTAATTTTTTCCCCACAAAATAGAGCTTTCTTTGGTGGTATTTGATCACCTCTACGGTTTTTATGTTTTGTGCTAGAAACAAAAAAAGACTGACAATTTTGAAAAAAAAACAACAATATTTTTTACTTTCCGCTATAAAACATATCCAATTAATAAAATAAAATCAAATTTATTCATCAATTTAGGCCAATATGTATTCTGCTACATATTTTTGGTAAAAAATCCCAATAAGCATATATTGTTTGGTTTGCACAAAAGTTATAGCGTCTTCAAAATAGGGGATAGATTTATGGCATTTTAATTTTTTTATTTTTTACTAGTAATGGCGGGTATCAGAGATTTTTAGCGGGACCGCGACATTGCGGTGGACAGATCAGAAACCTAACTGACACTTTTGACACTTTTATGGGGAACCAGTGACATTATTACAGTGATCAGTGCTAAAAATATGCACTGACACTGTATAAATGACACTGGCAGGGAAGGGGTTAACATCAGGGACGATCAAAAGGTTAACTGTGTTCCTGTTTGTGCTTTCTTACTGTGGGGAGGATGGGCTCACTGCATGAACACAGTGATACGTGTTCCTGATTACCAGGAACACAAGTTCAGTGTCCATGCCTGACAGAACAGTGGTCTGCCTAGTATATATTGGCAGACCAATATTCTATCTCTGTGGGGAATGATCGGCGGGTTCCGGTGGGTGGTTGGCAAGTGGGTAAAATCTTATTTACTGTTTGTTAACAATATGTAAACATTTGAATCCCTATAGTCTAGCCACAGTTTTACTTTTAATTATTTTTAACTGTGTATACACACATGGTTAAACCCAGTCACATTTTCCAATCCTCACAACCTAACACACTATACTTTAGGGTCCACCTTTTATACCAACATTCTACAACATACCATTCTTTCTGTTAAGACAATCCTTAAAGGAGAGGTATGGCCAAAGCTTTTTTGACATAATTCTCCTATAGATCACAGGAGGGCAGTTTGTTCTGCACTCCCGTGACCCTTTTTCAGTCGATGACAGGCTAAACCCCGCTGTTAGCTGATGTCACTCAGCTGGTCTAGGCTTGGAAAAGATCCCAACCATGTTTTAATTATCCACACAGAAGCCTGGACTGGCACCTGGCTCAGTTTCTCAGAGAGCCTGAGCCAACCCCTCCCTCCCCTTTCACAGCCCAGTGCTCCATTGAGTGCTGGAGGGGAGAGCAGGGAGCTGCTGACTGGCAGTCACAGCTCTCTGCTCAGAGCAAAGGGGAGAATTGAGCAATAAGCTGTGTTTGATCACTTAGTTCTCACTGCAGAGCTGGCAGGGAACAGATGCAGCATCTGATCAAGTATAAATGTTCTTTTTTTTAAGTCCCAAATTTATTTTTTGGTGCCTATGAATACTTTTTTCTTTAACAATTTTCTGAGTTTCTGAGAGATCACTAACTATAGGTAAACTGTGATCAGCCTTGGCTTGGTCTCATGTATGACAGTCATGTCACAAGTTGTAGAAAAAGGTTTATGCAACATGTTATGGTGCCTGATGCAGTTCCTTTTGTTATTTTAACTACCGTATTTATCGGCGTATAACACGCGCCGGCGTGTAACACGCACCCCAAGTTTAGGAGGGAATTTTAAGGAAAAAAACTTTTGGTAGGGAAATTCAAGGAAAAAAAAACTTACATTTAAATGCAGCATGCAGCCTTGACCAGTGTCCATCTGCAGCCTTGCCCAGTGACCATCTGTCCATCTGCAGCCTTGCCCAGTGACCATCTGTCCATCTGCAGCCTTGCCCAGTGACCATCTGTCCATCTGCAGCCTTGCCCAGTGACCATCTGTCCATCTGCAGCCTTGCCCAGTGACCATCTGTCCATCTGCAGCCTTGCCCAGTGTCCATCTGTCCATCTGCAGCCTTGCCCAGTGCCTTTGCAGCCTTGTCAGTCTCGGCGTTTCTTAAATTTGACGCCGATTTCTGTGGAGAGGAGCGAGCGGGGCCGAGTGTACTTCGGCTAGACTCGGCTCCTCTCGCAGTCCCGCCCATCTCCACTGACTGCACCGCTGACAGAGAAAGCCGAGTGTACTTCGGCTAGACTCGGTTCTGCTCACAGTCAGGGGCAGGACTGCGAGAGGAGCCGAGACTAGCCGAAGTACACTCGGCTTTCTCTATGTCAGCGGCGCAGTCAGAGATGGGCGGGACTGCAAGAGGAGCCGAGTGTACTTCGGCTTTGGCTCCGTGCGCTCCTCTCGCTCGTTTCAGCAGGGGAATCGGCGGAGTATCGGCGTATAACACGCACCCACGATTTTCCCCTGATTTTAAGGGGGAAAAAGTGTGTGTTATACGCCGATAAATACGGTACTTTTTTTGTAATTACATATTTACTTTCCTTAATCTGCAGACTTATGATTATATCTAAATAGTACCTTCTGAACCAGAGTGGTTTATGAAGGAGTTTCTTTCCTCCACAAAGCCTTGTGTATTCAGTGATGCATAAATTAATAGAAAATTACAGACAAACATTATTTAGTTACCATGCATTATTTGAAAGCAAATTGCAGATAAATATTATTTAGTTACAAAAGAGATTAGCCATTAACCTGTGACTGCCTTATTACTTGTGTTCACTGTATGGAAAGCAAATCCTGCTCAGAGATAGGTAAGGCATTTGACAGAATCCTGTCTGGGCAATATTTTGTTATTTTGCATGGACACTAGGGATGAGCTTCGTGTTCAAGTCGAACCCATGTTCTACTCGAACATTGGCTGTTCGGCCGTTTGCCGAATTTCGAACATTATGGGCCGTTTGCGCCAAATTCGAGTGGCACGTCACGGGCCAGAATTCACTGCGACATCCGTGCATTGCTGGCTGATGATTGGCCAAGCATGCACTATGACCCGCATGCTTTGGCCAATCACAGCGCCGTCAGCACAAAGAGCCATAATTGGCCAAAGTCAGGGTGCCTTTGGGCAATCATGACTCAGGGGAGTAGGTACATGCCCCACACTATATAAGGCCGCCTGCGTGTCGGCCTTTTGTAGTGTGTTGCGGCGTATAAGAGAGAGAGTCAGAGCGTCATTTCATTTCAGTTAGATAGAGCAGGCAGGCGATTGAGTTAGCTTTAGTCAGTGTATTTAGTATATATATATATATATATATATATATATATATATATGCATCCTAGGAGTTGTGTGTGTGTGTGTGTGTGTGTGTGTGTGTATATTCTATACACACACTGTTTAGCTAGATCCGTTCCTGTTATTCTCTTCCTAATATACTGACATGCAGGCAGTTTATTGTGGTAGCTTCAGTATTTTCAGTCAGTGTACTGTATCCTATGTACAGTGTGCAACTAAAGCTAACTGCAGACAATTGCTGGTGTTCTCTTCCTAATAATACCACAGGCAGGCAGCTGCAGTATTTTCAGTCAGTGTACTGTATCCTGTGCACAGTGTGCAACTAAAGCTAGCTGCAGACAATTGCTGGTGTTCTCTTCCTAATAATACCACAGACAGGCAGCTGCAGTATTTTCAGTCAGTGTACTGTATACTGGCCACAGTGTGCAGCTAAAGCTGACTGCAGACAATTCCTTGTGTACCTACTTATTCCAATACATCAAATAAAGTATGTCTGGAAGGCCAACAAGGAGAGGCAGACACACACAGGCCAATAAAAGAGGGCAAGCAGGCTCTGTGTCTAGAGGCAACAGTGCTGGTCGTGGATACGGTGCATCCTCATCAGCACGTGGCCGTGGGGCACGCTTGTCCTTTTTTTCGGAAGCTGGTCGTGTTGAGCCGCAACATGCTGAAGAGTTGGTAGAGTGGATGACCAAGTTGTCCTCATCCTCCTCATCCTCTCTCACCCAGCCTCGGGGTACTTTGTCAGCCAAAGCGGCCTCTTCCCTTGGCTCAATGGCATCAGTCACTCCTTCCCTAGCCCCACCATGTCCTCCTGAGGAGTCCCCCGAAATGTTTGACCACAGTGTTGGGTACATGCTGCAGGAGGATGTGCAGCGTTTTGAAGGCTCTGATTATGGTACCCAGCTTGAGGAAGGCAGTAACGTGAGCCCAGAGGGATGGGGGTGCCCAAGAAGGGCATCAAACTGGCAGTCATGTTCCCCCAGCTGCAGCATACTGCCAGGTTTGCTCCAGTGATGAGGAGGAAGGGGATGATGAGGTCACTGACCCTACGTGGGTGCCTGATAGGAGAGAGGAGGAGGAGGCACATCTCCAACGAGGCCAGCTTAAGGGCAGCACACAGACTGCATCACACCGCAGAGCTCCGCATGTGCAGGGCACTGCTGTCTCTGCACGTTATTCCAAAAGTTCATTGGTGTGGGCCTTTTTTTAAATGTGTGCAGCAGATCGCACATTTTCTATTTGCAACATATGTCTGAAGCGTATCTCGTGTGGCTAAAACAGCAGCCGTTTGGGCACCACATGCTTGACCAGACATATGTCGACCTGCTATGCAGTCTGTTGGCAAGCGTACATAAAAGACCCACACCAAAGAACAAAGCAGACCTCTCCTTGCTCCTCATCAGCTGGGATCTCCAGTCCCACTATACCTTCAGTCCTCTCAGAAACCTGCACTGAGAGGAATGAAGGTGTAGAGCTAGGTGTGTCACTGCCAAGTACTTGCGGGCAATCTGCTATCGGTATACCAACGTCAGATTGTACCAGGCAAATTTCCCTGCCCCAGCTTGCTGCACCGCCGAAAGAAGTTCGCTCCCAGCCATCCACATGCCCAGCGGTTGGTTGCTAGCTTGGTTAAATTGCTAGCACTTCAACTGCTGCCTTTTCAGTTGGTAGACTCTGCCCCCTTCCGTGAGCTTGTGGATTGTGCGGTTCCTCAGTGGCAGGTTTCCAATCGGCACTTTTTTTCACGGAAGGCGATTCAGGTTCTCTACCGGCATGTGGAAGGCAAAGTCTTGGCCTCGCTGGACAGGGCGATCAGGGGTAAGGTGCATATTACCGCTGACTCATGGTCCAGCAGGCATGGACAGGGACGTTACCTATCTTTCACTGCGCATTGGGTGACTCTGCTGGCAGCTGGGAAGGATGCAGGACAGGGTGCAGTAGTGTTGGAGGTTGTTTCGCCACCACGCCTCCAAAATGCTACTAGTGGTGATTCTGACACACCTCTCTCCTCCACCCACTCCTCTTCTTCTTCCTCCAAGGCCTCTGCCTGTGCTGATTTGTCCTCTGAACCAGCAGTGCTGCATAGGCGTTCAAGGGGCTACGCAAGTTCGCAGGTAAAAAGATGCCATGCGGTGCTTGAGCTGGTGTGCTTGGGGGACAGGAGCCGCACTGGGGCAGAGATTCTGTCAGCTCTGCAGGGGCAGGCTCAGAGGTGGTTGATGCCATGCCAGCTTAAGCCAGGAATAGTGGTTTGCGACAATGGCACCAACCTCCTCTCCAACCTCCGACAGGGACAACTGACCCATGTGCCCTGTTTGGCTCACGTCCTTAACTTGGTGGTGCAGCGGTTCTTGTTCAGGTCTCAGGGCTTACAGGATGTCCTCAGGCAGGCCAGGAAAGTCTGTGTGCATTTCCACCGGTCATATAATGCTAGTGCTCGGCTGGCTGACCTCCAAAAGGAATTTAACCTGCCCAAGAACCGCCTAACCTGTGACATGCCCACCAGGTGGAACTCAACGTTGGCCATGCTGCAGCGGCTGCATACGCAGCAGGGGGCCATCAATGAGTATCTGTAGCAATATGGCATGAGGACAGGGTCAGGGGAGCTTGGTTTTTTTTTTGCCACGCCAGTGGGTCATGATCAGGGATGCATGCAATGTCCTGTTACCATTTTAGGTGGCCACAAGGATGGTGAGCAGTGACAGTGCATTTATCAGTGACACTGTCCCTCTTGTCCACCTGTTGGAGCACACGCTGCATGGAATAATGGACAGGGCACTTGAGGCAGAACAGAGGCAGGAAGAGGAGGACTTCCTTACCTCTCAAGGCCCCCTCTATCCAGACAGTGTTCCTGCTGGCCCACCTATCACACAGGAAGAGGATGAGGAGGAGGCGCAGGATTGAGTCAGCATGGAGGTGGAGCCTAGCGCTCAGCATTAGCAGCAGTCTTCAAGGGATCAATTACAGTCCCAAGAAACCCATGCACTTGTACGTGGCTGAGAGGAGGTGGCTGCGGATCATGTCGTCCTTAGTGACCCAGAGGACTCCGGACCGAATGCCTCAGCAAACCTAAGCTCCATGGCCTCCCTGATCCTGCAAAGCCTGTGAAAGGATCCTCATATTCAAGGTATCAAGGAGAGGGATCATTACTGGCTGGCAACCCTCCTTGATCCATGTTATAAGGGTAAGGTTGCGGACCTTATCTTGCCGTCGCAGAGGGAGCAGAGGATGAAACCTCTTCGGGAGGCCTTGCAGAAAGGTTTGTGCAATGCGTTCCCAGAGCCTGGGAGGTTACAATTTCCTGGTCCTGGACAACGTGTTGCTGAGGCTTCGGTCAGTTACAGAAGGAGCGGTGGAGAAGGTAGCCGTCTGACCGATGCGTTCAGACAATTTTTTAGTCCGCAGCCCCAAGGTATGATCGGTTCCAGGAATACCTAGGGGCAAGATCAGACTTGGACACCTTTCCCACCGAAAATCCTCTGGGTTACTGGGTCTTGAGGATGGATCACTGGCCAGAGCTTGCACAGTATGCAATTGAGCTACTGGCCTGTCCTGCATCCAACGTTCTTTCGGAAGGCACATTCAGTGCTACTGGAGGCTTTGTAACCGATTCACAGGGTGCGCCTGTCCACTGAATCGGTCGATCGGCTGACCTTCATAAAAATGAATCAGTCTTGGATCACCACCAGCTACCAAGCACCTTATGCTGATGTAACTGAATATTTTTTTTATGAATGTCAGATCTCTTCAAGACTGTCTATGCTGATACTGAGTGACTATCCTATTATGCTGAGTGACTATCCTCTTCCTCCTCAATGATTATGCTGATAGCTTGTAAAAAACATTTTTGGTTCTGGGCACCGCCACCAGTGGCTAAGGCCCAATTTTTCAGCCCCTGTTTAACAGGGGTGTGTAATTACAATTTTTGCTGCTATTCTTTGCAGCAGGGCTTATTCCTGTGTTCCAACTAGAGTATCTGTGAGGGGTTGCAGTGTTGTGGCACCAGTGCCTAAGGCCCAATTTGTCTGCCCCTGTTCAACAGTGGCATGTAATTACAATTCTTGATCTAATATTTCACAGGGCCCATCCCTGCGCCCACCAAGAGTAACTGTGAGGGCTTACAGTGTTGTGGCAGCACCACCACCAAAGGCCCAATTTTTCTGCCCCTGTTCAACAGGTGCATGTAATTAAAATTCTTGATATAATATTTCACAGCAAGGCCTGCTCCAGCACCCAACAAGAGTAACTGTGAGGACTTACAGTGTTGTGGCACCAGCACCACCACCACCAAAGGCCCAATTTATCTGCCACTGTTCAACAATGGCATGTAATTACAATTCTTCATATAATATTTCACTGCAGGGCGTTCCAGCGCCCACCAAGAGTAACTGTGAGGACACCAACACCTGAGGCCCAAATTTCTGCAGAGTACATAGGGCAGGCCCCTACTTTCAAACATCTGAGTTTCAAACGACTCCTACTTACAAACGGAGGGAGACAACAGGATGTGAGAGGAAATCTACCCCTAGGAAGGGAAATTTTCTCCTGTAAGAGTTAATATGTGAAAAAGGTGTCTCCTCTCCACTGATGCTTTATCACCAATCCGTGTTTCACTAAAACCTCAAAATTTTCAAAATCCAATTGTCATTTTGACAGAAAGTGTGGTGAAATCTTCTGAACAGGTGCACAGACAGAAAAACAAATGTTACAGGGGTGACAACCCTTCCCTATGTTTTGGCTGGAGCTACACCGTAAAAATTTACCAGTTCAAAATTACAAACAGATTCTATTTAAGAACAAACCTACAGTCCCTGTCTTGTTTGCACCGCCTGTATACTGCTGTTCAGAGTATATAGGGCCTTTTTTTAATTTGGGTGCAGGGTTCCCCTTAATATCCATACAAGACCCAAAGGGGCTGGTAATGGGCTGGGGGGGTACCCATGCCGTTTTCTCAATTATTTTCATCCATATTGCCGGGACCAGACATTACATTAAAGCCGCAAGCAGTTTTAAATGACTTTAATTCCTTTAGAATTGTCATTTTGTGCAGGGACTGTTCTAAATACGGGAAACACACGCCACTTCACAGGCATCTTATAGACACCCCCCAGGTACGATATTTAAAGGAATATTTCACTTTTATTTTTCCACTTTAAGCATCATTAAAATCACTGCTCCCGAAAAAACTGCAGTTTTAAAACTTTTTATTGCATTGATACATGTATACTGGGGCAGGACCCGGGTCCCCAAACCCTTTTTAGGACAATAACTTGCATATTAGCCTTTAAAATTTGCACTTTTGATTTCTCACGTTCGAGTCCCATAGACTTTAACGGGATTCGAAAGTTCACGCAAACTTTCGGTCCGTTTGTAGGTTCTGGTGTGAACCGAACCGGGGGGTGTTCGGCTCATCCCTAATACACATTTACCTAGTACTTGCAGTGTAAGGCATTATCTAATTCAGTGGATGCGAGTAGACCTCAAATGATTGCAAAATACACGAACACATGCTAAAGACTCATTTTCTATTTTTAGAACTTCAAAGTGTATCCAAAGCCCATACTTTTTTTTTTGTTTTGTTTTATATCGTTAAGGAAACGATTAGAACCCCTATGAGTTTTTTTATTGTCTGTGACCTCACTGGGGTAATTCCCTCTCTCTATTTGTCCTGATGACTGCTGTCACTGAGATTTAAAGTAAAAAAAAACGACATTTTTAGTTGCTGTCCAAACAGGAATAGATGGAAAATCTTCCACTGGGAACACTTAATCTATTTAAAAGCTGGTGTTCGATGACTTGCATATTAATAATTTACAAATGCAGATTACATTTATAAAGACATGTACTGGTGCCTAAAGGCTAAGTTCACCTTTTTTTTTCCAAACGTACAGCTTTCCTTTGTACCAATATACCATTAATGTACCTTTGTTGCAGAAAATAAAAAGCTTTCTTTATGTTGTAGGACAGGCTTCACCTCACTCCTCCATTACTTCCTGCGCTGTCTTGGTATTTGTTTTTTGGTAAAAGAAAACTGTTGGAAAGTAAGGTAGTTCACCAGCTGACATCATTAATACACACCCTGCACCTGCCCTCCAGGAGATTGCCTCTGTCCACCTATATGGTTCCATGCTTCTCCAATGCAGACAATGTCAGTCCGTACAGTTATCACTAAATACACAGCCATCTATTGCTTTGTACCTTCTTCTTGAATAGATTGTTCATTTGCCAGAATGTGCAGGACCTGAGTGATCACATAACAGCCTATGTGGACCAGAGCTGAAAACAGGAGATGTGTATCCTTGAAAGTATGCAAAGCTTACCATACATTAAACAATCTGATCTTAAAATCTCCTTTAGATCTTTCATCAGCTATTTATTGCAAGGACCTGCCTGATTGGAAAAGAGTGATTGGATAGATAGGTATATCCTCCTTGTATCCTCCTATTATCGTTTTGGTAAATCTCCAGGAGATTGCACAGATTGTAAAATGTATGGCTATCTTTATATAACTAAAATGAACTAGTTTTGGTGCCATTAGTTGTTAATGACACCCCAAATGCATAAGCAAATGCAAAATATGTTGAGTGACAATATACACATGGTAAAAAATGTGCAAATCACAATGATCCAAAATGTCCCATGAGCTACTTCACTGCGTTTGTCACACATAGGGCTGCCCATTGAAATCGATAGGATTCCCTATTTGTGTCATTGGAAAAACGCACCAAAAAACATGCACTGCCTCTGTGAATGGGGCCTGAAAGTGAAATTGATGTGTTTACACCCTCCCTGTCCTGAGTGGGACCTGCAGTGCAAGAGCATCGACAGCTGAATGTCTTCCTCCCATGTACTTGTATGAAGCTGGCCATACACTATACAGTCTGATTTTGCAATCTCTGTACAATTTACTTTATATTATTCAAAACTGTAAAAAAAAAAAATCATAGGAGAACCGACCTGATCCTATAATTTATTTTGTATCAAATCAGGCATGCCCTTGCACTACATATCTGATGATAGATCTAAAGAAGACCAAAAAATCTGATTATACAGTGTATGGCCACCTTAAAAGAAAAAGCAGGAAATTGGGTGGAAATAAAAAAAGAGGTGATATAGAAATGAGGGAGGTGTGGTCCAGAGTGGTAAACATGCCCTATTCTGTGATGCAGTGAGGCAGTGCACAATGGGGTATGAGGTCTCCTGAAAGGTCACATGGGGATACAGAAAGTCAGGTCTCAGAATGCATTTTTTTAAATTTTGAGTGAAAATTCAAAGCTTCCATGGACTAGCTAAGTGAAAAAGATGCACATTGGGATGGTTTGGGCAGAAAATACATTAGAAAAGGCTTCTGGGTATTATGAAAAGTGAAATTCTGCCTGAAAAGGTGAATTTAGCCTTTAAAAAAGTAAATAATTCATTAATTATTAGTTTTAAAAAACTCTTATGGGATGGATGTCTCAACTACCTAAGACACAGTGCATCGTTGCAAGCATGGTAAAAGTGTACAACTAAATTAACATTAGGATGGGATAATGGATTAGGTCATCTCCAAAGTATTACATCTAAAACCATACCCACAGGAATTCAACCATCTGACATATGTTAAAGAAAAACTTCACCCAAAAAAGTAAAGCAAAGGAAAGATAAGTATGTTGTGCTCAGTAGGCAGATAAACATAAACCTGTTATTTCACCCTGCATGGTACATCTTAAACTTCAACATTTGTCAGTCAAAGTTATGTGTTCATTTTATACTGTATACATTATACAGCATAATGAGAAATGTTAAAAAGTACATTTCTGGGGCCCCTTTTCATCGTCCTGTTCTGCCCTAATTAAATTATTAAAAAATTCATCATATGCTGAACTGGAACATGCTGTTTCTAAATAGTAAATGCTCATAGCTTAGATTATTTGCCTAAAATGAGAATATGTGTTGAAATGTATTTTTTTTTCTTATGTTTTGCATAGCATATAAAGATCTGACTAAAGCAAAATATTTCTGAGAACAAATATATTGATTAAACATCTTAGGCTGTTAGTATTCTGTTTTGTTTTCTGTTGTGCAAGTTAGAATTTTCACTTACCTATTTTAAAAAAAAGGGCTTGAAAAGCAAGGATATTGCAGGATAAAATATGCACAACCATGCTTTTGAAACCTATAATGTAATTAAAGTGCAGCAAAACAACATAATGTTCATAAGTCTACAAGAAATAAAGCAGCTTGGTAACGAACAGATAAATTACATGAGAAGAAGACAAACTACCATACTATACACACCAGTCTGAAGCATTTATAAATACAAACACCAACCTTTACATGCATGTCTTCTCTTAACTTGTTGAAATATTCCTCTGCAAAGTGAGAGATAAGTTTACATAAATACATAAGGCTTAGGCAGAAACATTTTGATTTAGGATTGCTACCTTTACAGATCAAAAACCAAATGCCACAATCCCTATTCTGTAATTCTATAAAAAGGGTACAGCAATGTGCAAAGAATAAAATAAGAACCTTAAAGATACTGATAAACTATTGTCCATGCACCAAATATTTGGTACACTTTTTTTTTTTTTAGATGCATCAAATAATAGTTTGGTTTGAAGAGTATGGAATGTAAAAAAATTAAAAATCCAAAGTGCAACTTTTTACATAAAAAGTTCCACAAAAAATCCCAAGTGTGACTTTTCACACAAAGTCCTAGAATCTTATCCAAATAAAAAATGGTACAAAAGATTAGTTTGTCAATATGTCCAGTAGTGTACCAAGAGGATGATGGCACAAGACAGTTACACATTTTATTAAAAAGAGAATAGGCTACAAAAGGGGTACCTCATCCATATGAAACAATACTAGAAAACTTAACAGATTTGGACTTTACTAGTACCAAAAGAGGAACGGTCACACATTTATAGTAAAATAACAATATGTATTACAAAAAATATATAAAAAGCGTAAAAAAACAAAAAAAAAACATGTATTCAGATTTTCATGGGACAATATTTGCCATATATTGAAACACCAATATGTCTTTGCCAAATACTTTAAGAGGTCAACGTGTTTTGCATAGTCGCTTCCTCAGGGCCTCAATGTCTTAGCAACAAAGAAGTTAGGCCTATACAAGAGAGAAATTGCAATAATTAGCACATGAGCATTGGAAAACTAAATAACATGCTGTGTCTCATACATCCACTTACGTATCATTCCATGGGAGCAACATACAGATGGTGGTACAGCAGGTACAGAGGACTGAATAAATTTTTAAGGACAGCAGACTGCCAAAAATTATATACACACATATGGCCCTATATGTAAAAAGACACGGACAGGTGATCCAATACTCGCTGATAAAAGCACTAGATTATTTGTATGTGGGAGTGCTCTAATTTAAATCGCACTTACTTATGGCATGGGAAAATTTTACCCCAGATATATGGAGTCCTTGTTTAGATGTTGTGAGAGTAAGAGCCCCTGTCTTAGTGAAAATGTGTTTAAATCAGACACAGGACTCTCAAAGAAGCAGTTTGATAAGTTCCAGCAAAAGATTGGTGAGCAGAGAAAACTATGCTTAACGTTTTCTCTGGATTTTGTAAGTCTGGATTGGGGCTGGAAACTTGAAGACTTCAAAGAGCATTGGGAGGGATGGCGTCTTCAGTCATGTGTCCGGGTTTTCCAGAAGCTCTGCAGGTTGTGTGTGTGTCCAGGTGCACACACCCATTATAAGGCAGAGCTGAACATAGCTCAGTGTGTGTGGGAAAGGATTTGGTGTTAGAGCAGTTGCTGCAGACAAGAGGGAGGTGCGCTACTATTTAAGAACTCAGACAACATCCTTGAGATGGTTCTCCATGTGGGAGAGTTTCCAGGTCAGTGGACTGAGAGAGTTGGGCCAGCTGAGAGAGTCGGGGAGACTATAGCTGAGACAACTGGAAGAGAGAGTCTTGGGGACCAGAGGGGACTGTAAGTCTTGGAGGAGTGTAGAAGCCTGGAGTGTCAGGAGAGCCCTTCCTAGAGGCAAAGAGCGGGCCTGTGCAGCAAGGAACTGCGCCCAAGGCTGAGCGAGCCTTAAGAGCCAGGTGGATTGGCATTTTTCAGTTATTGTTGTTTTTGGGAGATGAAACCAAATGCATGTGTGAACTTTCATCTTTTTTGTTACTTTCAATAAAAGTGGGCTACCACGCCCTTAAACCTTAGTTCCTGTTGGCTGTGAACTCACTTAAAACGCATCTGTCACTGAGCTAGACATCCCCCAATGTCACAATGTGCATTCATTAAGCAAGATGGACTGACCTATAATACCATTAATAATAAATTTTACCCCGATTCACGTCAAACAACTAGTGATATGGAAAATTTGAGAAATGAAGATTACCATGTATTTCCACAATATCACTTGTGATTGCTATAAGGGAATAGCCTCCCAATATGCCAAACCACATTTTTAATCCACCTACAATCATATAAGAAGACATACATTGCATAATAATTCCATTTAAAGGGGTTGTAAAGGTACATTTTTTTTTCACCTTAATGCATTTTATGCATTAAGGTGAAAAAACGTCCGAGCATTAGCGGCCCACCCGAGCCCCCGTTTACTTACCTGACCCCTCGAAAGTCCCGCGCCGTGAATGCGCAGGCTTCTCGGATCATTCATTGGTTGATTGAAAGCAGTGCAGCCATTGGCTCGCGCTGCTGTCAATCATATGCAATGAGGCGGTGCGCCGGGGTGGGGCTGAGTGATAAAGTGAGCGGCTATAGCCGCCAGCTGTATCACAGGAGCGCGGCCGCAAGAACTTTCCACCATGCGAAGGAGCTCACATGAAGGTGGAAAGTTTTTGCAGGGGGAGCCGAGACAGCCACCGAGGGACCCCAGAAGACCAGGTTTGGGGCCACTCTGTGCAAAACGAGCTGTACAGTGGAGGTAAGTATAACATGTTTGTTATATAAAAAAAAAAATTCTCTTTAGTGTTCCTTTAAGAAAAGAAAAAAAAAGACACCTAGAAATAGCTGCCCTAGTAGGTAAACTTACTCCACAATCCTCAGACACAAGTATGTCCACCAGCAGCTCATGCTAAAATGAGACCCGTCCTGCTTAATAGCCGAAGTTTGGCGCCAAAACCTATGATGTCATCAGCCTACGCCTCAATACAATATAATTATAATCCACAATCTGACCACTGATAAAAGTGCCCATTGGCCTTCCAAGCGAGCCCATCAAACACTTCAACACAGAGCCAGCGGGCATATGTGAGCATGCCTAGATGCCGCCGATGGAAACAGCCACCGGTGCTCGTTCAGCCAAACAGAGAACAATCCATCGCCTCCAATCCCCGCCACCCATGTGTGCCTGCGCAATGCAGGAAACTATGCTCAAGAGCTGCGTGGAAACCACCAAGCACGCACAGTAAAGTTAGCAATAGGACAACCGTGGCTTGCTACCATAGCAACGCAAACAATATGAGGATGAACATCACATCACCAATATCGCTCCTAACGAGCAACAAACCCACAATACATGCAAACCAGCCTGACAACAATATAGGATACAATCTGGGCCACACAACCAATGGCCACCAGCCAAACCCAGGGCAGAATTACATTTACATTTTCTCTATAAGATCAAGAATACCAGGAATGCCACAATTGTAGTGGATACATTGAGATACTTTGGGATATCCTTGACGAAAGACCCCAACCAATATATAAGTAAAAACTTAATACCATTACTGACCAAATTTAAACAAAAATTGATATCTGGAAGCGGTTCCCCTTGTCGGTAGCAGGCAGATGCAGTCTAATTTAAGATGATCTGGCTGCCACAACTATTGTATCTATTGCATAATTCACCAGTATGGATAGGCAAGAAATGGTTCAAGAAAATTGAAACCCTTTTCAGAGTTAATATGGAAAGGGGGACAAGCTAGGATCCAACTTCGAACAATGCAGCTGCCGACAGGGGAAGGAGGCCTGGCAGTACCTCACCCCGAGAGTTATTACCTATTGGCACAGCTGCAACATCTAATGGGATGTGACATTCCGGGAGGTGGCTCCCCTAATGGGAGAATAATGCTAACTGGAGCTTTGCACAATACAATTATTGATGCGTTAGAGGCGGACTCTTTCTGTTACAGGAACCCAACAATAAAAATGATAACAAAAATATGGAAAACAGTTAAAAAACAGATGGGATACACTGGGTTAACTGAATATACGCCCCTTTGGAAAAATAGGAATCTGCAGGAAATCCTCCCGAAAGGAAAGGTTAGAGAATGGGAAACACAAGGCATTAAAAGGTTGAGACAATTGTATGATGGTAACAACTTAAAAAAATTCTTGGGCTTGAGACGGGAATTTAACATACCACAACACTCATTTTACACCTATTTACAGCTGGGGCATGCCCTTGAAGCTCAATTTAGGACACAAGCCTTAGAGTGGAATAAAACTCCTCTCTTTCAAAATATACTTCAGGCAGGTACAACTAAGGGACTTATATCCAAATTATACAGACAGATAAGCAAAAGAGTTAACACCGGATCGAAACTCAGTAAGGAAAGAGAGAGATGGGAAGAGGATATAGGGGAAATAACACAGGAGCAATGGAGGAGAATCCTGGAGATGGGACAGATGGTATCGGTCTCACCCCCGCAGAAGGTATCTCATCTGATGCTGATATATAGAGCTTACTACACCCCCAAGCGACTGTTTAAGTACGGTAGAAGATCAGATGACAAATGTCCCAGATGCCAGGAGACTGGAGATCTCATACATATGGTATGGAGATGCCCAAAGTTGTTTAGATACTGGGAGGGAGTGCTTAATACTGTGGGCAAGATATTTGGAATAACCTTGGAGATGGAGGCGGGACTATGTATACTGGGATATAGGAAGGAACTGGAGGAGAGGAAGAGCACCACAGTTGCAATTTTAAGATGTTTGTGCCAAGCCAGAAAAATTATAGCAATGAGATGGCAGTCGACGACACCCCCGGCAGTGAGGAACTGGATTAGTGTAGTAAATGAGACCATCTGTAAAGAAAGAGCAGTTTATACAAAAATAGGTAATCTCAGGGAAATTGAGAGGTTGTGGAGGCCCTAACTGGAAAAAATGGGTTCCCTTCTTTAGTGTGGAAAGTACAGTGGGGATCGAAAGTTTGGGCACCCCACGTAAAAATGTGTATTTATGTGCATAACGAAGCCAAGGAAAGATGGAAAAATCTCCAAATGGCATCAAATTACAGATTAGACATTCTTATAATAAGTAAAAAAAAAGTTAGATTTTATTTCCATCATTTACACTTTCAAAATTACATAAAACAAAAAAATGGCTTCTGCAAAAGTTTGGGCACCCTGCAGAATTTATAGCATGCACTTGCCCCCTTTGCAAAGCTGAGACCTGCCAGTGTCATGGATTGTTCTCAATCATCGTCTGGGAAGACCAGGTGATGTCAATCTCAAAGTTTTTAAATGGCCAGAATCATCTGACCTTGCCCCAACAATCAGCACCATGGGTTCTTCTAAGCAGTTGTCTAGAAAACTGAAACTGAAAATAGTTGACGCTCACAAAGCTGGAGAAGGCTATAAGAAGATAGCAAAGCGTTTTCAGATGTCAATATCCTCTGTTCAGAATGTAATTAAGAAATGACAGTCATCAGGAACAGTGGAAGTTAAAGCAAGATCTGGAAGACCAAGAAAAATATCAGACAGAACAGCTCGCAGGATTGTGAGAAAAGCAATTCAAAACCCATGTTTGACTGCACGATCCCTCCAGAAAGATCTGGCAGACACTGGAGTTGTGGTACACTATTCCACTATAAAGATACTTGTACAAATATGGTCTTCATGGAAGAGTCATTAGAAGAAAACCTCTTCTACGTCCTCACCACAAAAATCAGTGTTTGAACTTTGCAAATGAACATATAGACAAGCCTGAGGCATTTTGGAAATAAGTTCTGTGGACCGATGAGGTTAAAATAGAACTTTTTGGCCAGAATGAGCAAAGGTACGTTTGGAGAAGAAAGGGCACAGAATTTAATGAAAAGAACCTCTGTCCAACTGTTAAGCATGGGGGTGGATCAATCATGCTTTGGGGTTGTATTGCAGCCAGTGGCACAGGGAACATTTCACGAGTGGAAGGAAAAATGGATTGAATAAAATTTCAGCAAATTTTGGATGGTAACTTGATGCCATCTGTGAAAAAGCTGAAGTTAAAGAGGATGGCTTCTACAAATGGATAATGATCCTAAACACACCTCAAAATCCACGGGGGATTACATCAAGAGGAGTAAACTGAAGGTTTTGCCATGGCCTTCACAATCTCCTGACCTCAACATTATTGAAAACCTATGGATAGACCTTAAAAGAGCAGTGCGTGACAGACAGCCCAGAAATCTCAAAGAACTGGAAGACTTTTGTAAGGAAGAATGGGCAAAGATACCTCAAACAAGAATTGAAAGACTCTTGGCTGGCTACAAAAAGTGTTTACAAGCTGTGATATTTGCCAAAGGGGGCAGTACAAGATATTAACTCTGCAGGGTGCCCAAACTTTTGCAGACGCCATTTTTTTGTTTTATGTAATTTTGAAAGTGTAAATGAAGGAAATAAATTCTAACTTTTTTTGACATATTATAAGAATGTCTAATCTGTAATTTGATTCCATTTGGAGATTTTTCCATCTTTCCTTGGCTTCGTTATGCACAATAATACACATTTTTACCTGGGGTGCCCAAACTTTCGATCCCCACTGTATATAGTAGGACTGGAGAACCATTAAATATATAGTATTGGATATGGAATCTGCATATTAGATGATTTAGTTGCAACATGTCTTTAAAAATTAATAAGTTAAGATATGTGAAATGGTTGAGAGAAATGATCTATGAATTTAAATACATTGAGACTAATTTAATATTAATAGGAGGGGGCAGAGGCGTAGCTTGAAGCTTGTGGGCCCTGATGCCGAAGTTGACCTGCCCCCCCCCCCCCACTACCACCCGCCACTTCCACCGCGTGCCAATATTTTTCCATTATGTGCCATTAAACTCCAAGTGGCTAAAATAGTTGTTTCATAGATTTATTTACATATTGATAGGGTAATTCAAAATATTTTAAAGGTGTCATGATTAAGCCCTGTTGGATGGGACGAAACATGTCAGGTGACGTGACCGGAAGAGCGGCATTGACTGAGGCTTTTACATGTATACATCCATACTAGGACTGGCTAAGGCACGTGGCAGTTTCTTGCTTGAAATGTGAGCCTGACTAGGATTATAATGGCCGCGGGCAGAAATGCTGGGGTAGTGTTTTTCAAAGTGATAAATCATGGAGACATGGATGGATTAATGTGTTTGCTTTAAATATTAAAAAGTAAATTAAATATTGATTTTTAGTTTGTGGAGCTCAGATGACATGTAGTTACGCTTTAAAAAAGAACCAGCAACTATTGGGGCAAAGAACACCTGGAGGACTATGTAATGCACAGCATAATGTATAGAGTGCAGGGGTCAGGGGTAAGTAACATACAAAACATGTAGAGTGCGGCAGTTAGAATGAACCCTGTGTTCACATTGGAGTCCCCCTTATATCAAAGTCACAAGCATTTCCCTATACATCAGGGTTCCATATAGTCCCTCCTTACATTAGAGTTCATAGAATTCCCCCTTACATCAGAGTCCATAGCATCCTCCCTTCCATCAGAGTCCCCTCCTTACATCAGAGTCCCCCCCCCCTACATCAGAGTCCCCCTTACATCAGTGTCTGCAGGGTTACCCTTTACAGTGTAAGGGGGATCTCTGTGGACCCTGATGTAATAGGAGAACTCTGTGGTCCCTGATGTAAAAGGTGAACTCTGTGGACCCTAATGTAAAATGAGAACTCTGTGGACCCTGATGTAAAAGGAGAACTCTGTGGACCCTGATGTAAAAGGAGAACTCTGTGGACCCAGATGTGAAAGGAGAACTCTGTGGACCCAGATGTGAAAGGAGAACTCTGTGGACCCAGATGTGAAAGGGAAACTCTGTGGTCCCTCATGTAAAAGGAGAACTCTGTGGTCCCTGATGTTAGGGGGGTCTGGAATAAAAGGAAACTCTGATGTAAGGGTTCTCTGAACACCAGAGCCTCCCCCCTCTTACACAACAATTCCAGTTCCCCCTTACATTCAGGTCTGCATCATTCCCCCTTGCATCACAGACTACAGTGTTCCCTTTTTATATCAGAATCCACAAGAGTTCTCCCTTGCACTGTAAATGGGAACTCTGCAAACTCTGATGTTGTAATGGGGAATGCTGAGGACTCTGATTTAAAGCAGTAGTAAAGGCATTTCAAACAAAAAACAAAAACAAGCCCTGCAAGTTAAAGGCATAATGTGCTAGTATGCACTACATACCAGCACTTTATGAAAGACTTACCTTAGAACTAAGCCCTCCAGCGGCACGCTGTCACAGCTGCAGACGCTTCCATCTTCATTCAGTCTTCATTCCCGGTTTGGGGACCCTGGCCGTCTGACTGGATGAGCCGCGATGACATGCACGAGAGTCTCTGCAGTGGCACACAGCTCACAGTGACATCACCCACTACTCCTAAATCAGTGCAAGTTTAGGAGATATTAATTAAAAAAAAAAGTCTACTACCACTTTAGGCTGCATTCACACCTGAGCGTTTTCAGCTCATAAAACGCTTATATAATGCCCAAAAAATGCCTGAAAAATGCCCAACAAGCAAAATTCCATTAATTTCAATAGCCCTTGTTCACATCTGAGCATTTTTTTCACCTGAAGCAAAATGCCTGAAAAACACCTTAAGCTCAAAAAAGAACATGAGCTTCTTTGGGGCAGATTACAGGCGTTTTTTCTGCTTTTTTTTATATTGGTGACCTGTACAAAAACGTGGAAAAAACGTGCAACTTTGAAATGCTCAGATGTAAATACAGCCTAAGGGGGAAAGCTGGATTCTCTGATGGGGGGGGGGGGGGGGGACTCCGGTGACCACAGACCACCTTCCACGGAGTGAATACACTAAAGTGTGGGGGGGTCACTGATATAAGACTTGATTGATATCAGTGCCCCCCTTACTTTGCTGCTTTTGGAACTGAGCATGAGCAGTTGCAAGCTGACCTGTGGTCATATTTTGTTTATGAGCAGTGGCTGCCATTCCCAGACATTTATCCTGGTTTCATACTGGTGCGTGCAGAACGCTGCATGTGATTTGCACAGGAATCACAATGCATTCTTGTGTACATCACATGCAATGTCTGTGTGGTGTGATACGAGCCATACATTTTGTATGGCTCAATTCACATCCGCACAAAAGTGGTGCAGGACCCTTTTTTCCCTGCACCTAAATCGCATTGCATGGGTGTTTACACCCACGGTGATGCGATTCTGGCAATAGCACTGCATTTTGCAATCTGTTTTGGGGTGTCATTAATCTAACATTGTGATAAAGGTGATGGTGACTGCACTGTGATGTGGAGAGAAGGGCTAGATGAATGGGTCAAAAAGGCACGGGCCAAGGAACAAGCCTGGATGGCCAATGATATAGTGAAAAATTAGTGACTCAATGAATGAATGAGTGAGACAATATGTGACATCAAAATAAATAGTAACCAATAAGGATGAACAATGAGTGTATCACAACACAAAAAAAGTGATAAATATATAAATTGCTATAAATCACAAAACAAAATAGCCCAATCCCAGGGCATACAAATAATCTGTGAGTCCCAAAAAGGTGCAAAGAACACCAAAGAAGATGAGGTAAGTCCTGTGTATATTAGATCCCGTCACCAGAGATATACTACAAGTGCTTGAAAAAATCTTCGGTGCAAAACCACCTCAGTGCTCACAAGCAGCTTACCTCACTGCTGCTAGATAGCCAACATGGATAGATTCTCATTGTGGATAGCCGGATCAAATGGCAAAATGAATATCTTCTCCTTTAGATGGTAGCGATGTTCTCACTCATATATAGTGTGACAGCAGGCAGGTAAAATCACCAGGTTGCATCAAGGATGCAAGATATATATGTCCTAGATTCAGGCTTTATGCCAATTTATACCACTAGGGGGAGTGCTGGGAGTCCTACAGGGGAAGAGTTAATGAGCCCAGCTGAAGTAAGTGGGCTCATTAAGGCCTCTACAAGAACTCCCAGTATGCTAAGGGAGATGCTCCAACCTTGAACTAGATCTGTTTGGATAGTCTGGGGAGTATGATCTCTGTGCGGTGAGCCAAAGCCTGTGTGGTTATTGCTAAGAACTTCTAAAAGCAGGGAGCTAGGGACTGGGGCAGCACAAGGCTGTACCCAGTTGTTAGTTAGGGACACCAACGTGTGTAGTGAGCGGTCAAGTTGACCAGGATTTATTTTCCTGTTTCTTTTGTTTTCTGCTATATTTTTTTTTTGTCTGTATATAGTTCAAATAAAACCGCACCCTTTTGTTTTTCTCCTACCACTGTCTGCTGTGCCTAATTTTGTGTGGTGAACCCTTCCATGGGGTCACCCACACCCGCTGCCGAGCTAACCCTCTCACAATAGATACATGTGAATATATAAACATGAGGGAAAGAGGTACATAGCGTACCTCTGTAACCATCAAAAATTGGAGTGATAACTGAGGTGCACAGTATCAGACTCACTTGATGTCAGGGAACATAGGCGTCAATCCACGAGCGCCAAGCTCGTATGTCCCAGCTGTGTACCTCAGTGTACTCGAGCCTCCCTGGTCTAGATGGCCAATAACTCGTGGGGTGGCGGTATTAGTAAAAAAGAAATGCTCATAGCATAAACTCGTAAAGCTAAACGTATTTATTTAAAACATAGGTAAAAAACTCACATGAAAACAGCTGACTCGGAGCATGGATATCCACGAGCGCCGAGCTCGTCTCCTACCGTCAGACTGATGGTGTATCTCGTGCTCCAATCCTAACGCGTGTCATCACGTGACTTCATCAGAGGATGGCACTATATACAGTGTATGGATATATATATAGTCTTCATGATTAGACATGCGTCGGCCATTTTGTTGAAGTCCGCCATTGAAAAACATGGTAATAAATGTCAATGGAGATGTCGGCCATAATACCTATGATCACAGCATCAGAAATGCTGTTCATATGGGTGGACAAGATATCTAAGGGACTAAACCGCGCACATTGTAAAATATGATACAACGCCAGGCAATGACTGGCGCCACTATATACCCGGTGGACAGTTAGAAGGCTGGCCTAGGAGTAATAGTCAAATAGTGCACAGATATGTCTAAGATTTTTACCATAGTAATTTCAGTCATACCGCATGTATAGACCATAATAGGAAAAAACTATATGAAAAAGGAATATATGAAAAAAAAAATTATATATAAAATTTTTATTAAAAATGATAAAACGACGGGTGCTACTAGCTAATAGCCTGACCCCTAAATTCAAATATCACACCCTGCCCAAAATTAGACTTTGTGATCAAACCCTCTCACAAAACCCTCAAAAGATCCTGGAAGTCTTCCTCACCTTTTATATCTCCCTATATAGTAGCAAAGGAAAGGTCTCTTCTCCTACCTTTCAGGACTCATTTTTCAACTCACTTAACATACCTAAGATCACAGACCAACACAGGGCTGAATTGGAATCTCCGATTTCTGCTGAGGAGGTGACTCAAGTCATTAAGAACCTTCGAAATAACTCAGCCCCTGGCCCCGATGGCTTCTCCATTCCATACTACAAACACTTTTCCACCACCCTAACTCCTTATCTAGCTAGATTCTACAACCAACTACGAGCAGGAACTCCGCTTGATAAGGCTTTAAACTCCGCTTTCATCACAGTTATTCCCAAACCTGGCAAGGACACTAGTTGTCCTACTAACTACCGCCCTATATCATTAATCAATAATTAGTCCCTTATCTTGTCCACCCATATGATCAGCATTTATGATGCTGTGATCATAGGTATCATGGCCGACATTAAGGCTTATGAATTGTGCTAAGTGAAACCGTTCCAAGGCTGATCCCCCTGCTAATAGCCAGTGTCAGAGCGATAGAAACAAAGAACTGTACTGTATCTCACTGTTGGAACTGAATTAAACTGGGACCTGTAAGTAAATTAAATCTTACTCTGTCCCTAGTTACCTTTAGCCTAGGCCTTCATTTCTATTCCAGCTACATTATATATTTAAACAGTAGCCATCAGCAGCGGGCCAAGGACACAGGATAAAGGATGTCATCAAAGAAAGATCAGCTTAATCTGGAAAGTGGGGGGTCTCAAACAACACGCTCGGCAAAAGAGAAAGAGAAAGCAATGCAAATAGTGGCGGCAGCTACAGCAGCTAAATTGGAGAGGTTTGCCCATACTTTGGCAAACTCACCAGGTAAAGGGACTCAACATCAGCAAGCGCAGGGAAAAAAACAAACAGGAACAGCGGCAGATAGAAAAAGCCTAGGCCATGGTACAACAGGCCCAAAAACAGGGAGTAAAAAGGGCTCTGTGGAAGAGACTTTGGGAGTCATGGCTGTACCTGCAACAATTTCAATGGAAATTCCTGTAGTAGTAGCCCCGGATGCTGTTCTACCAGGGGAGGAAGAGCCAACGCTAAAAGAAGTACTTTGGGCCGTGAACGCATGTAGAGGGTCATTGGATAGTGTATCCAAACAGATAAAAGGGATAGAGGAGCAACAAGTATCTATGGGCCAAAAACTGCAGAGGACGGTGTTAAGGACAACAGCTGTAGAGGAGAGAATGAGCCAAGTGGAAGATGTAGGTGTACCCATTGAAACAAGAGATTAAAGCAATGAAAGAACAAATGGGGTGGCAGGCATCAAAACTTGATGAAAATAGGTTACGTAGAAACAATATACGGGTGGTGGGCCTCCCGGGAACGCAGTGAGGGTACCCACCCTATTAGTTTTCTAGAGGACTGGCTCAGAGATATGTTTGGGGAGAATGTCTTTTCACCTCTCTTTGCCATAGAAAGAGCCCATAGAGTTCTATTTAGAGCTCACCTAAAATATGGATACCCCAGGCCCTTACTAGTGAAATTTCTTAATTACACTGACAAGACAACTGCATTGCAAAAAGCAAGAGAGAAGAGGGACATCTTCTATAAAGGGTCAAGAATCTCATTATACCCAGATTTTTCGCCGGAATTAAGTAAACGTAGAGCCGAGTTCATATCAGTCAAACGTAACCTTTTAAAAAACAAAATTACATATGCACTATTGTACCCAGCACATTTAAGGATAATGACTTTGGAGGGCCCTCAATTCTTTGATTCACCGGAGAAAGCAGCACAGTGGCTGGAAGAAAATAAAACTAAACTATAGACACTATACTGATGGGAGAGTCTAGATAAGGTCTCAATCTCGGGAAGATTGGAATACACTATGAACTAACATTTCACCCTTTTTTTTTTTTTTTTTTTTTTTTTAAACGGCTCCTTTGGAGGGATGGGGGTGGTGGGGAAAAAGGGGGGGGAGAAATTATTTTGTTTGTAATAAATTAGGGGATGGATCCTTATAGCTGAGCACCAACACACATGAATGTATGAATAGGAAACACTAAATATGAAGCTCTCCGGTGCACAATTTTTTTTTTCTTTGGGGGGAAAGGGGGGGGGAATAGTGGGAGAGGAGGGGGAAGGTCATAAGAGGATATGAATTTGGAGTGGTATGAAAGGGAGGGATGGCAGGTAGTGGTCACAAGTACAGCCCCTAGGGTATGCCTAGATAGGCTGGGGGTGGAGGGAGGGGGGGTGGAGGGAGGGGTAGTGGGGGGATGGGGTAGGAGACAGAAGGGGGGGATAAAATTGCACAAATTCACAAATGTCACACTTCAAACACAGGAGAGAGGGAAACATGAGATGAAGGTAATTCGGGGTAACTCACATTTTAGTAAAGACACATTTAAAAGAAGTAATTCTTCCCTTATTTTTTTGCACTATCAACTTTTTTTCCCTTTTTTCTCATTTATTTTTTATGATGGGAAGTAAGGCTTCCCCGTTTGGTGCACAAAATTATGAATATTACAGTTTAAATTAAAAGATGGGTTGTTTTTTATACTTAAAGAAAATTAATTTAGTAACGGATCAGGGACAAAAAGGGAATAGCAGAGTAATCGGTTTTCTCTGTATCTGGTTATTTTTTCATATTTTTTTTTCTCTCTGTTTTTTGCTGTTTTTTTTCTTATTGTGATTGGCATATTAAGGATTTCTCCCGAAGTTTATTCTGGTTTAGCACCTCCTCCTTTTTTGTACAATGGAACATGGAACTCTCTTTTGCCCAAGGTTGAACTCTGTGGGGCCCAGATGGGTCTCTTGCTCCTATATGCTTGTTTTTCTTTTTTTTGTAGTTATTATGCGACTGTATTGGTATGCGGCCCAAAACATTTAATATAGGCTCCTGGAATGTCCGGGGGTTGGGTGACCCGATAAAAAGAGCTGTAATATTTTCCACATTTGAATGGTACGGGGTGGAGGTAATTTGCATCCAAGAGACCCACTTAACAAAAGAAACAAAGGTGAAATTATTCAATAGGAAATATCAATGCCAGTATCATTCAGTTTATTCTTCTTACTCTAGGGGGGTGAGTATACTGGTGAAAAGGGGGGTGTCTTTTGTTTGTAGAGAGGTCAGGTTGGATGAATTGGGGCGCTTTATTTTTTTGCATTGCTTGATAGAAAATGAACCATATGTATTGGCAAATATCTATGTTCCGCCACCTTTTAATATGGAGATCTTGTATAAATTTGCGGAATTTGCGCTAAATAAGGAAGAAAGCTACATAATAGCAGTTGGGGACTTTAACATAGTATTGGACAGGACAGTAGACAGATTTCCACCGGGGATACGGATGATCGGGAGGGGAGAGGGACGTTTAACCCAGTTTTTGAAAGAGGTCGGATGGTGCGATATCTGGAGAATACCCAGATGAGAGGCAGTACTCCTGTTTCTCAAGCTCATATTCCACATTATCTAGAATAGATATGGCCCTAGGAAACGAGATGAGTCTGCAACGGGTTAGCAAAATTGTTTATTGCCCAAGAGGGGTGTCGGATCACTCACCACTGGTGCTGACTATAAACACAGGGAAAAAGTGCCCTCCAAGCAATTGGAAAATAAGCCCCTTCTGGTTAGAACTAATGGGAAAACCAGAGGAGATAAATATAAAATTGAGTGAGATGGTGGGCTTTAACGAAGGGACAGCGCCGGTGGGAGTGATATGGGACACCCTAAAGGCCTTCCTTAGGGGAATATTAATTCAACAAATAGCCAAAATTAAAAAAAACTCTAGGGAATGGGAAGAGAAGATTAGGAAAGAGGTGAGAGAAGCAGAAGAACAATATGTGGAGGATCCAACGTCGATGAAACAAAGGAAATGGCTTGAGAAACAACAGGATTACAAAATGGCAGTGGTAAGGAAAGTAGAGAACAAACGTCTATTTCAAAGACAGAGTACCTTTGCAGAAGGGGAGAGTGTAGGCCATACACTGGCCCTATTGGCTAAAACTAACTCAGCCCCCTCTAGTATCCCTGCAATAAGGAAGGTGGGGGGAGAGATATCCTCTCAGTCATCTGAAATTTTGGAAACATTTGAGGCTTATTATCAGGACTTATATAAGTCAAAGAGGGTAGATGAGACGTTACAAATGGATGAATTTCTGGGGGGGATAGAAACACCGGCCTTAACTGAGGAAGATAGAAGAGCTATAGAGTCCCCGATAACCCTAGAGGAACTCCAATTAGCAGTAGCGGAAATGTCTAATCAAAAGTCCCCCGGGCCAGACGGTTTACCTGTGGAAATTTACAAACAGTACGGGGAGGTGCTCCTCCCGGAATTGTTAAGGTTGCTGAATTGGGCGGTAGAAGGGGGGAAGCTGCCTGCCTCAATGTCAGAGGCCACCATAATAGTACTCCAAAAAGAGGGGAAAGATCAATTAGACACTTCATCTTATAGACCAATTTCATTGCTGTGTTCAGACGTTAAGATATTGGCTAAAGTGCTGGCAGCCAGGATGAATAAATATATTCAGAAACTAATACACCCGGATCAATCCGGATTCATCCCTAATAGGGCTACCAGCACCAATATCAGAAGATTGTATCTGAACTTACAGACGCCAACTGAGAACAGAAGCGGCAGAGCTATCTTATCCCTAGATGCTACCAAGGCTTTTGATAGCCTAGAATGGGATTACCTCTGGCAAGTGTTAGAGAAATTTGGATTTGGTTCTGTCTTTATTAAATGGGTAAAAACGCTTTATAATTCCCCAAGCGCAAAAATAAAAATTAACAATGAATACTCAAAGAGTTTTAGGTTAGAGAGGGGGACAAGGCAGGGATGTCCCCTGTCCCCCTTCTCTTCGCGGTAGCAATAGAGCCCTTAGCAATAGCGATCAGATCCCAAAAGGCAATAAAGGGATTTCAGTGAAAATGGGGGAGGAGAAAATCGCACTTTATGCGGATGATATCTTGCTTTTTTTGGGGGATTCCTCAACGTCACAAAAAATGGCGATACAGATGGTAGAAGTATTTGGTCGATTCTCGGGCCTGGTGATAAACTGGGAAAAGTCTGTACTTCTGCCGGTGGATCCAGTAGATAACACCGTCTGTGAAGGCATCCCTCTATTAACGGTGGCGGAAAAAATGGATTACCTGGGGATAGTGGTGACACGAGACCCAGAACAATACATTGATAATAATTTAAAGCCACTACTAGCTAAGTTTAAGCAAAAGGCCGACATCTGGGAACGTCTTCCTCTGTCAGTAGCGGGAAGAAGTAATCTCATTAAGATGATTTGGATGCCACAGCTACTTTACGTGCTTCATAATGCCCCAGTATGGATTGGGAAGGCCTGGTTCAAAAAATAGAGACCCTTTTCAGGGAATTAATCTGGAAGAAGGGCAGGGCAAGAATTAGTCTCCAAGTATTACAGCTGTCAATAAAAGAGGGAGGGCTGGCTATTCCACACCCTTATAGTTATTTTATAGCGGCCCAGCTACAGCATCTGAGGGGATGTACAATAGAGGGAGGAGGAGGGGCCAGTGGGAAAATGATGTTAATGGGGGCCCCACACAACACCATAATAGAAAACCTGGAGGCTGATTCTTTTCCTGTTAAGAATCCAACACTGAAGGCGGCCATAAGAACATGGCAGGAAGGTAAACAAGCTATGAGGTATAAAGGGTTAACAGAATATACACCTCTCTGGGAAAATAAATACCTACCAGAAATCCAAGCTATGGGAAAGTTAAAGGAATGGGAAAAGAGAGGTATAACCAGATTGACGCAGTTATATGAAGGCAATATATTAAAAGCATTTTCAGAACTAAGCAGAGAGTATGCCATCCCAAACTCTTTGTTTTATACCTATCTGCAGATAAGACACGCACTTCAAGCCCAATTTAAAACACACCCGGTGTGCTGGCAAAGAATTCCCCACCTCCAACGGTTAATTAAGACCGGAACATCAAGAGGCCTTATTTCAGAATTATATTCACAGATTAAGGCAGGTTTTATAACTGAGAAGAGGTTGGGTAAGAATAAAGCAAAGTGGGAAGAGGATATAGGCCCTATAACCGCTGTACAATGGGAACGGATACTGGAACAGGGGACAGTGGTATCACTCTCCCCATCACATAGAGTGTCACATCTGTTCTTAGCGCACAGAGTTTATTACACCCCAAAGAGGCTACACATGTTTGAAAGGAGAGCAGATGATAAGTGCCCCAGATGCCAAGATACAGGGGACCTCATACACATGATGTGGAAGTGCCCGAAGTTACAAAGGTACTGGGCTAAGGTATTGCACATCATAAATACGACCTTTGGGACAGCTCTGGAACCGGAGGCCAGGGTGTGCCTATTGGGTATAGAGGAGAGACACGGACAAAAAGACATTCCAGAAGTAGTGCTGAGATGCCTGTTCCAGGCCAGGAAGGTAATAGCACAAAACTGGCAAGCACAGAAAGCACCGACATCATCAGAGTGGGTCAATGTAATAAATGCAACAATGTGGAAGGAAAAAGTAGTTTTGACCAAACGGGGTAACTATAAAAAATGTAAAACAATGTGGGATCCCTGGTTGAGGAAAATGGGGTGTCCGCCCTAACGGGCGCGGTAAGGAAGAAGAGTAAAAGAATGGACTTAAAGGCGGAAACCAGATGGCTGAGATAGGAAGGGCAAATAGAGGAGGGGCAGAAAGAGAAGCTATGGACCTTGGGCAGAGAAGTTAAATATGTTAGAAGACCAAGAGGAAGGAAGGGAAAAGGGGAATGGAAGCAGGGGGAGAGAGAAAACTAAATAAAGTAAAAGCAATATAGTTCTTTCTCGGCAATAACATAAGAGTGTGGTAGAATGTATTTTTTGGTTTCATCTTTCTCTGTTTTTTGGAATGTGAAGAGAGATTGTGTCATGGATATGCAGTAGTGTTTGTCAGCTTACCTTCCTTCCCATGTGTTCATCTTAGAGGCCTGAGCCCTTTCACCTGGCTTTCTTTATAATCTCCTCCCAGCCAGACTCCACCCCAGGCCCTATCACAGAACACTATAATAACCTGTGCACTGCAAGCCTGCTTTGCTGATCAACGTGTTTGTTAGGCATTGTGTGTTTGGGTTCCTGCCTGCCGTGTGCTACGTCTGTCTCTCTGTTACGTTATTGGCTTGTCCCCGACTATCCCTGTCTGCTCGTGACCCTTGACCTTCGGCTCGTTCTTCGTTATCCTTGTCTGCTTGTGGCCCCTGACCTTCAGCTTGTTATTCGGTTCTCTCTATCGTGTGCTGCTGCTTCCCCTCTTTTCCCCTTATCCTACGGGGCGTGAGCTAGGAAACTCCAGGGGCCGCGACCTGGTCCCAGCCTGCAGCGTAACATCCTCACCACTAGAGGCCCTGGAGAAGACCAGCTGGGTCTTAGACTCCGCGCCCTGGGGAATCTTGGCTCTCGCTTCCGTTGGGATCCCGGTTGTGCTCCTCTGGTCCCGCTTTCCACAACCACCCAGTTTCCTATCCGCAGAAGCCAGCCATAGGGTTCACTACCTTGCGGTGCACTCCTGTCCCCCTACGGTGTGCATCTGTCACCTGGCCACAGGTGACCCTGACAGTTTGATCAGCCATGAACCCGGCTGACATCCCGTTACCCGTGGATGATCCGTTGCAGGGCATAGTTTGCAGACTTGAAACCCAGGAATCGAATCAGACTCAGGTGATGCGATTCCTCCAGGATCTGGCTTCTCGCTTTGAGCAGCTTCAGGCCTCCTTGGGAACCCTGAATCCGCAACCTCAAATACAACCAGCGGCTGCACCTATTGCACCAGTCGCAGCCACACACTCACTACAACTGCCAGCTCCGTCCCGTTTCTCTGGGGACTCCAAGGCTTGCAGGGGGTTCCTTAGCCAATGCACAATTCATTTTGAGCTCCAGCCCCAAAACTTCCTGTCTGATCGGGCTAAGGTAGCCTATATCATTTCCCTCCTCTCTGGTGAAGCTTTAGCCTGGGCAGCCCCTCTGTGGGAACTGAATGATCCAGTGGTTTCTATCCTGTCTGGCTTCTTGAAACTTTTTCGGAATATCTTCAAAGAACCGGCTCGTGTCTCTTCAGCGGCCAGCGCCCTTTTACGTCTCCGCCAAGAGTCTGCTTCTGTGGGACAGTATGCCCTTCATTTCCGCATACTGTCGGCTGAGTTGAGCTGGAACAATGAGGCCTTAGTCGCAACCTTTTTGCATGGCCTGTCTGATAGAGTGAAGGATGAATTAGCAGGAAGAACCATCCCCACTGATCTGGCCGGCGTTATCTCCTTGTGTAACCAGATCGATATTCGCTTTCAGGAGAGGACCTTAGAAAAGAAACGCCAGCACTCCTTGGTTCTTAGTCAGCCTGAGCTCCCCTCTCTTCGACCCGTAGAGCATCTCCTACCAGCTGAGGAACCCATGCAGCTGGGTCGGACCAGGCTATCCCCCGAGGAACGTGCTAGGCGCAGAACTCTTGGTCTGTGTCTTTACTGTGGGGGCAAAGGTCATTTTCGTGACACTTGCTCTCTTTGTCCAGAAAAACGTTCGGGTCCACTTCATCTGGAAAGTGGAGTATTGGACCCAGAAATATCACCTTCCCCTTCTCGTCTTCTGCTTTCTGTGTTCCTTCACGTTGGTGCTTCTTCTCATTCGGTCTCAGCATATCTGGATTCCGGAGCCGCTGGTAATTTTATGGACTGGGAAATCGCATCGTCCATGAGACTTACTCTTTTGCCCCTCACCACACCATTGGTGGTCTTGGCGATTGATGGTACTGTTCTCCCACGGGGACCTATCCGCTTCCAGACCCTCCCTGTTAAGATGTCGGTAGGGACACTCCACCAGGAGTGGATATCCTTCCTTATCTTACCCAAGGCCTCAACGCCTATAATTTTGGGTCTCCCATGGTTACAGCTCCATTCTCCTCATGTGGACTGGACTACTGGACAGATCCTGGCTTGGGGTCCCTCCTGTTCCTCGTCCTGCCTACCCAAGGTTGCCCCCTGTGAATCTGAGCCGGTCATTCATTCCAGGTTGCATAACCATTTACATTTCTCTGTCCCTAACCACCCTTGGACGCACAGCCAGGCTAGCTTGTCTACAAGTCCTGCAGTCGCTACGTCTTGCGATGCGATTCAGGTAGTCGCTACACCTGACTCAGCTATTCACTCTGCCTCTGTACTAGTTATGCCAGTCCAGCCCATGCCCAGTGAGCCTCCTACTTTTTCTTGTTCGGGACATTCTGCTTGTCCTTCAGCTATTCAGTTTGACTCCGGCGACATGTCACCTTCTAACCAACCTGACTTCAGGGTTCCACTGACATCTGCCCAGTCTGATGGTCCTGTGCAAGATGACCAGTTCCCCTTTAAGGGTCTAGGGGACCCTCCTCAGATTCCTGTTGATCCTCTCATGCCCTTGCTTATTCCTAGAGAGCCTTTGGTCCTCAATAGATCTTCTTGTCATCTCCCTACCTCGTTTTCGGTCTCTGAGGATAATCTTAAGTACGAGGTTAGACAAGTTCTGGATTCTCGGCTCTGCAGAGGCATTCTTCAGTACCTTGTGCATTGGAGAGGTTTTGGTCCTGAGGAGGCGTCTTGGATCTGATGTCACTGCACCTCATCTGTTGAGAAGGTTTCATCAGAGATTTCCCTTTAAGCCTGGTCCCAGCCTGCAGCGTAACATCCTCACCACTAGAGGCCCTGGAGAAGACCAGCTGGGTCTTAGACTCCGCGCCCTGGGGAACCTTGGCTCTCGCTTCCGTTGGGATCCCGGTTGTGCTCCTCTGGTCCCGCTTTCCACAACCACCCAGTTTCCTATCCGCAGAAGCCAGCCATAGGGTTCACTACCTCGCGGTGCACTCCTGTCCCCCTACGGTGTGCATCTGTCACCTGGCCACAGGTGACCCTGACAGATTGGTTAGGGTGGGGGGGGGGTGACTAACTGTAGAACACTATTTTAAAGTATATTATGTGTATGTATTTTTTGTAACATGGAAAAACAATAAAGAATATAAAGTTAAAAAATATATGAGTGAGAACATCGCTACCATCTAAAGGAGAGGATATTCATATTGCCATTTGATCCGTCTATCCACAATGAGAATCTATCCATGTTGGCTATCTAGCAGCAGTGAGGTAAGCTGCTTGTGAGCACTGAGGTGGTTTTGCACCGAAGATTTTGTCAAGCACTTGTAGTATATCTCTGGTGATGGGATCTAATATACACAGGACTTACCTCATCATCTTTGGTGTTTTTTGCACCTTTTTGGGACTCACAGATTATTATTTGTATGCCCTGGGATTGGGCTATTTTGTTTTGGGATTTATAGCAATTTATATATTTATCACTTTTTTGTGTTGTGATACACTCATTGTTCATCCTTATTGGTTACTATTTATTTTGATGTCACATATTGTCTCACTCATTCATTCATTGAGTCACAAATTTTTCACTATATCATTGGCCATCCAGGCTTGTTCCTTGGCCCGTGTCTTTTTGACCCATTCATCTAGCCCTTCTCTCCACATCAAAGCGCAGTCACCATCACCTTTATCACATCACTATTGTCTTTCAGGATTAGACCCACAGGTGTCTGCAGCAGTGTTCCCCACTAGGAATGAGCCGAACACCCCCCTGTTCGGTTCGCACCAGAACCTGCGAACAGCCAGAATGTTCGCATGAACTTTAGAACCCTATTAAATACAATGGACTCGAACGTTCGAAATCAAAAGTGCTAATTATAAAGGCTAATATGCAAGTTATTGTCCTAAAAAGGGTTTGGGGACCCGGGTCCTGCCCCACGGGACATGAATCAATGCAAAAAACGCTTAGTGAAACAATAAAAGTGAAATATTCCTTTAAATTTCGTACCTAGGGTGTGTATAGTATGCATGTAAAGTCGCGCTTGTTTCCCGTGCTTAGAACTGTCCCTGCACAAAATATCATTTCTGAAGGAAAAAAAGTCATTTAAAACTCACTCGTGGCTATAATGAATTGTTGGCACCCGGCAATACATAGAAAAGTCATTGATCATTTTTTTTTTTTTTAAAACGGACGTTTTTAAAACTTTTTTTTTTTTTGCATTGATACATGTCCCCTTGAGCAGGACCCGGGTCCCCAAACACTTTTTATGATAATAACTTGCATATAAGCCTTTAAAATTAGCACTTTAGATTTCTCCCACAGACTTTTCGAATTTGCCATGAACACCGCAAATTGTTCGCTGTTCGGCGAACAGGCAATGTTCGAGTCGAACATGAGTTTGACTCAAACTCGAAGCTCATCCCTATTCCCCACACTTTGGTTTTACTTTCAGTCAGCGCGGGTGTTTTATTTTCTTTCTGTTAATCTAACTTTGACACTCGCCACAGATCGCATGGATGTTGCATGATTGCTATGCAGTGCAATGCAAGGAATCTTCTGCGTTTCCCACATCGCATCAGTGTGAACCAGGGCTTACAGGCACAGTAAAATTGTCTGATTTTTACAAATTGTCTGCCCCCCTCCTGGTAATGATACATGCCCCCCCCACCCCAGTTGCAACATATTAAATTCCTCCCCTCATCAAGTTAATAACAGAGGTTTGCCCACCTCCATGTAAGCCACATGCACCCCCTTAGTAATGACAAATGTCCCCCACCTCTAGGTAATGATAGGTGTCCTCCTCCTGGTAATCACACATGCCCCCTGATGTTAATGCTAGATTCCCATGCCCAACCCCCCCTCTTCTAGTACTTCTCTAATTGACACAAAAATATCTTAGCCCCTGGAGCCATTTGGGGCCCCTCAGGAGGTTTTAGGGGATTTTTTACCAACATTTCTGTAAGTGTTGTGGGGGATTGTGTGTCTGTTTCCAGCTGTCAGTGTTTCCACATGAGCAAACATGTCAGGTTGGGGGTACACTGAGTAACATGACATGACAGAGCAGTGTCATACATCAGCTACAGCCATCCTGTCCCGACTATCAGGCACTGCTCTCTTCCTCCTCCTCGCACACACACAGACACAGGTCTTTGTGACAGAGAGGCAGCTCACTGTCCCCAAAACGTGTCAGCACACAGCAGTACAAAGTCACACTTACCTGTCCCGACTCCCGGGGTTCCACACCATTTAGGAAACAGCACAACTACACCCCAACCAATGAGACCTGAGGAGGGGTGTGGTCTGGGGAAAAAGCAATCTAGAAGCTCCGGACTGGATTGCAGAGCTCGGCTGGGACTCTGGGAGACACAGGGTGGATTGGACCTGGATTCTATTTCCAGAATTTTGTGATTGTAAAATACAGCATGTAAGATAGCTCAAGGAGCTGCGGGCCCCCTGGAGCTGAACGCAGGATCGCAATTGCGACTCTCGCACCTTTTCACGCTACGCGCCTGGGATGGGGGGAAAGAAGAGAGGGAAGGGGATAATGAGTATTGCCATTTACACAATATCAGAACTAGGAAAAACAACTGGGATAAACATGTTTTCCTTTGCCCCCTTATTTTTCTCCCTTTTTTTTTTTTTTTTTTTTTTTCTCCTAGTTCTGATATTGCTGTGTTTTTTTTTTTTTCTTTTTCTTTTTTTTTCTTTTTTTTTATTGATTCTATGATGATGGAAATGGATATCTGGCTACTGAACTTTTAATATTTGAAAGAAAAATGAATGAAGAATAAAAAAAAAAAAGAAAAAAAAAGTTACATTTACCCCACACACACATGGGGAGAGGCCCCACGTAATCCACCACCGCAACTCCACCACCTTAAAGTCAGAGGGGAAACACTTTGTGGACACTCCACCATCAGTCAAAATCCTAAGCATGCAGGATGATTTTTATATGCCACTTTGGGATAGGGTAGGGGCTTTGGTTGCACTGTTGCTTTAAGTACTCTCCATATAATTTATTTTTTTAAAACTGCAAATTGTATTCTGCAATCTTCATGATCTTCTTGGACTTCTAAAGATGTGCATTTACTAAATACTTTAACTAGTTGCATACAACTTAAATTAGAGAAAAAACTGAATAGTGCAAAGAGTCTGAGACTCACAGTACTAACTAATTTCCTGCAGTTTTTTTTTATTACAAAGCTGAGTAATATTCCTGTAAATGTGTTCTGCTCAGAAAGACAGTACTGCAATCACCTAGTTAAAAAGGTGTGCACCAAGCATACAGTATATTTAACACCTTACGTGCAAAAGTCCCACTCCTAGCTTCCACCAAACTAATCTCCATGGTGGAAAAAATAAAATAAAGGTTATCTTACAGGAAACCTGTAAGGAGAAAGAATGTAGGCTAGCATTGCTGACTTCTACTGGATAAACGAACTCTCTGGCTATCATTGTGAACCCAAATGCAGCTTTGAAACTCCACTCAGGCTACCCTGGTCCTATTTTGTGGCTTCTACTAAAGGGTGCAGGCTGGAAGTGAGTCTGTCCTAGCTCAGAGCACACTGTAGAAGTATAGAAAATATTCCAGTAACCATACACCATGCCAATTCATGTGTCAAACAAATAGTAGCAGCCTCAGCTCACTCCATCTACACCACATCTGGGGCATGGTCTAGATGAAGTGAGCTGAGGCTGTTACTATTTGACATAGGACTTGGCATGGTGTGCTGTTAAAGCGGAGGTTCCCCGGAATTTTTTTTTTTAAAAGCCAGCTGCTGACTTTTAAAAAATGGACACTTACCTGTCCAGGTCGTCCGCGATGTCGGCAGCCGAAGCCGAGCTATCGCTCGGCTCTCGACTTCCCCCGCCACCATCCTCGGTGAGGGAATCGGGAAGTGAAGCGATGCGGCTTCACTGCCCGGTTCCCTACTGCGCATGCACGAGTCGCGCTGCGCCGTCCTCACTGGTCCCCGCTGTGTTCTGGGAGCCGTGTGTTTCCCAGAACACGACGGGGGGGGGGGGTGACGCAAAGGGGAGGGACTCCCGCGGGAGTCTATACCCGGAAGTGGTGCAAATACCTGTTTTATACGAATAAAAAGGTGCCAAATGTGACACCGAAGGGGGGGAGGGTTCCGAAAAGCGGAGGTTCACTTTTGGGTGAACCTCCGCTTTAACTGAATGTTTTCTATGCTTCTCTGGCTATCATGCTGATAGAATTGCATCAGTGATTTCTCAGAACAAGCGTACAGATTATTATTTCTAAATTAATTCTAGCTTTTCTAATCTGCATGCTGGTCCACTTCTCAAGATCATGAGTCTGGGGACAAGCAAATCAACTAGACATTTTAGAAGGTTAGCAATGTCAGCCTTTTTATTTCTCCCAGTAGAAATCTCCCAATTGTAAAGAAAAAACCATATCCCCTTGGTGGCATATTTCCCTCAGCACTCAAATAAAAACACTCCTCATATGAAGTATATTAAGCTCACCCCAAATGAAGATTTAAGTAAAACCTAAAACACATTTCCTCTTATTTGCTTCATTTTTGTCTAATAAATATGCAGTTGAAAGTATTTTATTATTTGCAAGATAACCAGGTGAAAATAAAGATAAAATGTCTGCAAAAATAAAACCAATGTAGCCACCACATATAAGGATTAGTAAGTTACAACATATTAGATTTCTGGCCTTATGTTCAATACATTTTAACTATACATAGATAACACGCTGTTCACTTTTTGTAAGCTCTTCTTATTTCAATGTGTAAAAACTGAGTCTTAACACAAATTTGTGACTTCAGTATAGATCAGATTCTGTTTTGCAAATTTTCAGTGTTATATCACTGAGAATTTAATTACCCACAATGCTCTGCGTAATACATTTTGTTTATTAGACTTAGTATTCAATGAATTATTAAACCTGCTGAATTCTGATCTTGAAAAGCAACTCATCATTACTCATATTTAGAAAAAGAAAAAACATCTCATTGTAAAGATCAGTCTAGTCTCCAAGAAACAGTGGAGCAGCATTTAGTCCTAAGCCCTTGGTGAATAATTACTCAAGTATCTGAATGGCAAATGTCCAACATCTTGTCAACAAACTGATTATGATAAGGCCAATTCTTCCCCTAGAGAAAATACATAGCGAAAGTGGAAATTGAGCAATATAAGCAGGATGCAGAAGGAAGTCAGTTGAAAACACTTTAATCTGGAAGGTATCTAACTTGTTCTCCAGCCTTTACAAATACACCATATAAAACTATCATTTAGAATCTCTATAAAATTTGGACAGATGACAGAGCTGTCTATCTCCATTATTGTTTACAGATGTACACAGTGCTACACCATCTACTATGTAATAAAGACTATGACTAGTTTATATTAGTGGACGCTGCATAGAGGATTGATTAGGTAGTACTTAAAACACACTTTTACAAGACATTACAGGCAGCATCAATTGTTACTGAACTAGTAAAATGTCCAGTACTTAAAACGAACTTGTTCTGCTTGTGTGTTAGCAGCTGAACTGTTTCTAAATACAGGCTTGCACTAAAATATTGACTTTGTTTTTGCAGTTTTTATTCCTCAGCCTCAGTTATATAGAGATCCCTTTTATATGTAGCCTCAGTGAATTAGAGATCCCTCTATATTTTTCTACCTCAATCCAGAAATATACCCTTACTTTACGAAGTCCAGGTTCAGGAAATAATAATTAATCCGTGATAATGCTTAATAGAGATGGGCTGAACACCCCCCAGTTCATTGCAAAAGTTCGGACCCAAACCATGCACCCTTTTAAAGTCTATGGGGCCCGAACTTGAAAAATCAAAAGTCCCCATTTTGAAGGCTTATATGCAAGTTATTGCCCATAAAAATGTATGGGGGCCGGGGACTGCACTTGGGATACGAATGCAAAAAAAACGTAAAAAAAATAAAAAAATTCAAAGGAGCAGTGATTTTAATGATGCTTAAAGCGAAACAATAAAAATGAAAAATTCCTTTACATATAGTGCCTGGGTGGTCCCCTTAGTCTCCCTGCCAAGTGGCACATCTATGTAAAGAACCTGCTGCAGCAAAGCTGACATTTATATAGAAAAAAATACATTTACATTTATTTTCCATGCAAGCTTTCTTTATTTGGACACGCTGGAATTTAGACACTGGGCATGTGGGTGGCAGAGGGTGTTTTTTTTTTTATATATATATATATACAGCAGCTGGGGCAGAGAAATGTGCTGCTGCCAAATGTGTTGCAAGGACCTGTGACACTCTTTGCTATACCATCATCCCTGTCAGTAAAGGCTTCTGAAAGGTCATAAGATATACAGTGCCTTGAAAAAGTATTCATACCCCTTGAAATGTTCCCCATTTTGTCATGTTACAACCATGTTTTTGTCTTTTCTCTCTCTCTCTCTCTCTCTCTCTCTCTCTCTCTCTCTCTCTCTCTATCTATCTCTATCGCTATCACTATCGCTCTCTTTCTTCTTTGGTTCTACAATGTTTCTTTTCTTTCTTGACTATGTTTTCGGGATGCTACACACCCATCGAGAATTCCATATGCTTGTCTAGCCACAATGCAGTAACGCTCCTGCTCCACATTCCAGCATCCTGTTTTTTGGCTGTGGCATTCTCCTTGTCTGTCTGTCAACCTGCAAGGTGACTGATTTTATCAGTCTCTGAGTGGAGACCAAACCTGATTTAATCCAGCCAAGCCTGCAGTCTCATGCTTGTGATAGCTTGTGTAATACATGTTCCAGGCGACCTATTTGTCTGCCCTGCTCTGCTAGATTGGATTGCTTAATTAACGACCTAGGATTGGATGACACTCTGCCTGTCTGTCAACCACATGTACCTCTTTGCTTTGCTCAGTTCAAGCCTGCCCCGGTGTGGTAGCCAGGCACTATAGCATTGAGTATAAGTCCTGGAGGAAACCAAGTACCGGTAGGCCTGCTTGTCTTATGGTAAAGGGGCTGCTAAAGATGAAGAACACATAAGCTAGCTATGGTGCCTAACCACCTGCATTATGGGTAAACGTAACATGTAACCTGTATGCCCAAGAGAGGTATCCTTATTGCTCTCATTGTAGAAAGCCCTCTCTGTGTTAATGACTTTTGATGCTTTCTTTGTTTTTGGTATTAGGCATATTTGTGAGAATTTACTCTGAACATTTGTTTGATTATTTGAAAGCCTCACTACCCACCTACTATGGTCGTTATACCCCTTTGTTATTTACCTAATGGGGAATTACCCTGTTATCTTTTGATAAGCTTTATGCATCAGCATTTACACTCACCAGCCACTTTATTAGGTACACCTGTTCAATTGCTTAGTAACACAAATTGCTAATCGGCCAATCCTATGGTGAGCAACTCAATGCAATTTGGCACATCTAGATGTGGTAAAGATGACTTACTGAAGTTCAAACCGAGCATCAGAATGGAGAAGAGAGGGGATTTAAGTGACTTTGAACATGGCATGGTTGTTGGTGCCAGGCGGGCTGTTCTGCATATTTCAAAAACTGCTGATCTACTGGGACTTTCATGCACAACCATCTCTAGGGTTTACAGAGAATGGTTCGAAAAAGAGAAAATATCCAGTGGCAGTTGAGTTTAAAAAAATGCCTTGTTGATGTCAGAGGTCAGAGGAGTATGGCCAGACTGGTTTGAGATGATAGAAAAGCAACAGTAACTCAACTAACCACTCGTTACAACCAGGGTATGCAGAATACCATCTCTGAATGCACAACACATCGAACCTTGAAGCAGATGGGCTACAGCAGCGGAAGACCACACCGGGTGCCACTACTGTCAGCTAAAGAAAAGGAAACTGAGACTACAATTCACACAGGCTTACTAAAATTGGACACTAGAAGTTTGGAAAAATGTTATCTGGTCTGATGAGTCTCAATTTAAGCTGCTACATTCAGATGGTTGGGTCAGAATTTGGCATAAACAACATGAAAGCATGTATCCATCCTGCCTTGCATCAACAGTTCAGGCTGGTGGTGTAATGGTCTGGGGGATATATTCTTGGCACACTTTGGGCCCTATAGTACCAATTGAACATTGTTTAAATGCCACTGCCCACCTGAGTATTGTTGCTGACCAAGTTCATCCCCAATGACTACAGTGTACCCATCTTCTGATGGCTACTTTCAGCAGGATAATGCACCATGTCACAAATCTCAAATCAAGGGGGGCGTGGCTTGCGGCTAATGGAGTAGGAGGCACAGGACACTAGCTCTACCGAAGATCCATTCCATACTCCTGATAACTTCATCCCAGGTCTGCTTCCACGACTCCTTTTCGACTGTGCGGGTTCCCTATACAGTACTCTACACTCCGGTGCCCGAATCTCCACCACAGCTATGTCCGGTGGGGTAAAGATACACCAACGGCGGTGGACCATGCTTGACAAGATGGCGGCCACTCCCTGTGTTCTGCTAAAGAGGCAGCCATGAAGCTGTTTGCCAAGCCCTTAGGCAAGGATAATCCTCCCAAGGCTGCTTCCCTGTTCCAGGATCAGGCAGAGCTGGATAACATGGAAAACCTGGGTTCAGATTGGTAGGAGGATCCAGCAGATATCACAGTCTGGGACACAATGAGTACACATGCCCCTCTTCCTGCTGATATGAGCACAGATAGCCATGCTGAACCTGCTCCTGAACCCACACTACGGGACATTTTGGCTGCAGTTACCTCTTGCAATACTGCAATTACTGCCCTGACTATTGAAATTATTGATATGCAAAGGCTGCGTGACCACACCGCAGCACTGGAGGGGAGAATGAGTAATGTGGAGGATGAAGTGGCGCCATTACAGAGAGAATTACACCACATGCAGTCTCATACCTCAGGCAATACTGAGCGCAGAGAAGACATGGAAAACAGACTCAGACATAACATTGTGAGAGCAGTGGGAATTCCAGAAAAAGCAGAAGGGAAAAATCCAGTGGCTTTCATAGAAATTTGGCTCACTAAAACCTTTGGTGATAACTCCTTCAAAAATGTTTGCAGTGGAGAGAGCTTACAGGGTCCCTGCTAAGCCACCTAGACCAGGAGAACTGCCACATCCATTTCTATTTAAGCTGCTCAATTTCAAGGACAGAGATGCTGTTCTAAACCAAGCCAGAACCAAGGGTGACCTCATGAAAATTGATAATGTGAGAATCTCCTTTTATCCTGATTTTTCTGCTGAAGTGCAGCGCCGGAGGGCTTAGTTTACTGAGGTGAAAAAACGCCTTAGAAGGTATGCTGTTACCTATGCATTGCTATATCCAGCAACCAACGATGAGACTCATTTCTTTGAAAGTCCTGTTACTGCCTCTGCCTGGCTGGATAGAGTGGAGCATACTTTGACAAAAGCAACTACGCCTGCAGCTTAAAGGTAGTTTGCTGAAGTTATCATTACTGTGGATGGGGATAGTCAGCGCATAATAATAATAATAATCATCATTTGCACTACAGATTTATTGTTTTTCCTGTAAGGCGGTATGGTGAGAAATCAACGCTATGTTGCATCCTAAATGGGATTACAAAAGTTGCAAGATTGTGGATTGAACTGAAACAATGGGACCCCCCTTGTTCCCCCTTTGTCCCGTGAGGATGTTCTGTTGTTGAATCTGCTATTGCTGAGAAATGCAGAAATTGTGTGGTCATGGAAAACATTTTGTACAATTTTTTGCTTTACTCCAAGTTTTTCCTAGCCCTTGCCTGTTGCAGGGTGCGACATGTTATGTCATATAACTGTCTGTTTGAACTACATCTTCTCTGGGAATGTTTGCTAAATACCTATACACCCACAACCTGGAACCCACAGTTGTCTGTCACAGATTTTGTTGATGTCTGGGGTCTCAAGAAGAAATTCCTGACTCTTTGGACACTTGGGTTGTTTTTTCTTGACTGGGCCATTAATGCAATAGATGTGATGCAAGGTCAATACCATATTTTGAATATTATTTCCTATATGACTTATGGCTAACTCACATAGCTTTGTATCGTGGAACGTGAGAGGGTTGGATGATGGAGTGAAAAGAGTGGCTTTATTTTCTACTTTAAAAAAATATGCACTGGCAGTGGTATGTCTACTAGAAACGCATTTACAACCTGTCACTCTCTCTATGCTTAAACATGGCCGCTTTCATACTCAATTCCACTCCACGCATACAGCTTACTCCAGGGGGTTAGCATATTAATCTCTAATATGACACCCTTTACACTTTTGCATTCCCTGATAGACGACAAAGGGAGGTATATCTTTTTACTTTGCAAATTGACGGATGTTCCCTGCATCATTGCCAATATATATATATGTCCCTCCAACTTTTTCCCCAGATAGCTTGAAATAAACTGGCACAATTTATAGCTCAAATTCTAATGTCCCTCTCTGGGCATTGGGAGACTTCAGCACAGTGATGGATAAAGTGTTGGGTATGTTTTCGTCACAGTCTAGAGGTGGCACACTCTCGGGTGGCCCCACCCCCTTTTGCTAAACTGATGTGTGAACTTGGTTTGAAAGATGTATGGAGGGACAGAAATCCCACAGTACAATGCTTTTTGTGCGATTCAGCCTCCATACCATTGCCTGCCACGTATAGATATGTGTCTGGGGAATGCAGAAGAACAAAGTAGGACTGTCTCTGCAGTATATGCTCCTAGGAATATTTCTGATCACTCCCCCCTTATAATTGGAATTAATCTCTCTCCCACTTTACAGGCTAGACTTTGTAAAGTTAATACCTTTTGGTTTACATTATTCCCTACACTGGACCCCATCCCTAAAGCAATAACAGATTTTTGCGATTTAATCGGGGTACAGCTAGCCCCATGGCGGTATGGGATGCCCTCAAGGCCCACTTGCGAGGACTTATCATTAGACAAATTTCGGCCATCAAAACCAAAACTAAAGAATGGGAGAATTTTGTTCTCCAGAAAGCTAGCGAAGCACAAGGCTTATATGTACAAGTGCCCATGGCAGAATCAGAGTGTAAATGGTTAGAGGCCATGGCACTGTATCAACAGGTTTCTCTCAATGCGGCTGAAAATAAGAGGTTCTTTATTAAACACAATTACTTAAATGAAGGGGAAAACACAGGTCACTTACTAGCATTGATAGCACAAGCACAACAGGGTAATACCCATATACTGTAGACGCCATACAAACCCCACTTGGTGACACAGTAAGTGAACAGGCTTAGATTGCTTCCCTGTTTACTAGTTTATTTAACCACTTAAGTCCCGGACCATTTTGCTGGCCAAAGACCAGGCCACTTTTTGCGATTCGGCACTGTGTCGCTTTAACTGACAATTGCATGGTCGTGCGATATGGCTCCCAAACAAAATTGACGTCCTTTTTTTCCCCACAAATAGAGCTTTCTTTTGGTGGTATTTGATCACCCCTGCGGGTTTTTTTGCGCTATAATCAAACATAGAGTGACAATTTTAAAAAAAATGCAATATTTTTTACTTTTTGCTATAAGAAATATCCCCCAAAAAATATAAAAATATATATTTTTTTCCTCAGTTTAGGCTGATACATATTCTTCTACATATTTTTGGTAAAAAAAATCGCAATAAGCGTTTATTGATTGGTTTGCGCAAAAGTTATAGCGTCTAATGGCGGCGATCAGTGATTTTTATCGTGACTGCGACATTATGGTGGGCACATCGAACACTTTTGACACCATTTTGGGACCATTGTCATTTTTACAGCGATCAGTGCTATAAAAATGCACTGATTACTGTAAAAATGACACTGGCAGTGAAGCGGTTAACCTGTAGGGGGCGCTGAAGGGGTTAAGTGTGACCTAGGGAGTGCTTCTAACTGTTAGGGTGCGTGGCTTGCCGTGACACATCACTGATCGCTGTTCCCGATGACAGAGAACAGACGATCAGTGACATGTCACTAGGCAGAATGGAGAGATGTTGTGTTTACACTAACATCTCCCCGTTCTGCCGCTCTGTGACCTGATCGCAGGACACCGGCGGACATCGAGTCCGTGGGTTCCGCAGCCACGGTCACAGAGCTTGCGGCAGGGTCGCGAGCGCGCTCGACCACACAGCGGCAAATTAAAGGGGACATATATACACGCCCATTTGCGCAGCCGTGCCATTCTGACGATGTATAAGTTTGTGCGGCGGTCGGGAAGCGGTTAAGGATGTATACACCTCTAAAATGAACCCTACAGAGGAGTCTCTCTCACAGTTTCTAGAACAATGTTCTTTACCAAAAGCTAAAGGGCAAGATGTCATAATGCTGAATGCTCCAATCACAGTGGACAAACTCTCACTAGCAGTGTCACAGTTGGAAAATAGTAAGTCTCTGGGCGCTGTTGGACTGCCGATAGAAACGTACAAACAGTATAGTTAAACCCTTTTGCAAAGTCTGTTCGAGACACTCAATGAAGCACTCAAGAGCGGTAGTCTTCTGGCGTCCATGTGGGAGCCTGTTGTTCTGGTGCTCCCTAAACCGGGTAAGGACCCTCTACAGCCTGACTCATACAGACCTATCTCGCTACTTAACTCGGATGTCAAGCTATTGGCCAGAGTACTTGCAACAAGGCTGGTGGTGGTCATTTCTGGATTGGTACATTTAGACCAGTCTGGATTTATCCCAGCATGATCTATGGCGTTGAACGTTAGGAGGCTCTTCCTGAATGTTCAAATCCCAGTAGAGAATCCGGGCAATAGAGCAGGTTTTTCCCACAACGCTGCCAAAGCTTTTGACAGCGTGGAGTGGAAAGTCCTGAATAAATTTGGATTGGGGGAAGTGTTTATTTTGTGGATAAAACTTCTGTATTCAGCACCAACAGCAAGGATTAGAATAAATGATTCCCTCTTGGCGGCCTTTCCACTTTTTCGGGGCACTAGGCAGGGGTGCCCGCTATCCCCCCCAGCTATTTGCCCTGGCTCTGGATCCCCTGGCGGCTATGATAAGAGGATAAGGAAGAAGAAGAATTGTTTGCACACTTGAGTCCAATGGATGTTGCTGAAATTTTCTTTGTCATGAGCCAGACAAACTTGCAAAGATTACAGACGCGTTTCACATGGAAAAATCATGCTTGTTCAAAACATTTGAACTGCTCTCCACACAGGCTAAATTATTATGAATGTTACACAGGTGGTAAGCAGCAAAAATATTTCACCATGTCCATGGTGAAACCATAAAACCAATGCAACCACACCTGGAAAATTCAGATCAAAACTATCGCAAAAAGGAAGTACCTCCCAAATTTTGATCGCCCTTTAGAGTGAGATATAAAAAGACACACAAAACCAGAAAGCTTAGAAGTGTGGACCAAATTAATCATAATAGTGTGCAATGTCCCACTCAAAGTTCATCCCAAATGGAATATGAGTTTTGAATTGAAAAATACAAAAAAACTCCCTTTTACAGAGAACTTTAAACACATCATCCACTCTTTTAGGTGTAGATTTTTTTCTATGATCTGTACCCCAACAGCTGAAGTATTGCCTTCATGATACTGGTTAAAATGTTTAGCAACATTTGTTGAAAAGTTTTTTTCTACGCTATAAAGATGTTCCTGGAACCTGTCTCTAAGTCGTCTCGTAGTGCGACCAATGTATTGCACATTGCAAATAGTGCATGTGACAAAATATATCACAAAACGAGTGTTACAATTGTAGAATGATGTCAACCTATGCACCTTACCATTGGAGTGCAAACTCACTAAACTTCCCTTGGTAAAATGTGTACAAAATAAACAACCGGTCGCCCCACACCTGTAATTACCCTTAAAGTGTAACCAAGTAGTTGATCTAATTTTGCTTGGTCCAAAAAAGCTTGGTGACATATAATTCCCCAGAGTGGGGGCACGTCTATAGACAAAGTTGATACCATCTCTCAGGAGATCTGCACAGATCCGGTCCTCATATAGAACATGTAAATATCTGTGTACAATTGTCCTGATGTCATTAAATTACTCACTATGGTAGGTCTATTGTTGTTAAACTGTTTCATCTTGCATCCACTATCACAATGGTTAGTCTGTTTTAGGAGATCATTCCTGTTTTTAGAATTGGCAATAGACACTGCTCTATCCAATATATACCTGGGAAACCCCCTTTGCAAAAAATGGGCATAAAGAGCCTGTGCTTCTCTCTCATAAATACCTTAATCATTACATATTCTGCGAATTCTGAGAAACTGGCTGACAGGAATGCCCTTAATGGTATACCGAGGATGGCCAGATTTGGCAATCAAAAAGCCATTCCCAGAAAGAGGCTTCTTGTACAGGCTGGAATGTATGAAAGCATCTCTACCACATAGATGAACATCAAGAAAATGTATTTCATTCTTGTCACACTGTCCTGTAAATTGCATGTTCATGTTATTGTGGTTGAGATATTTTAGAAATTCATCAAGAGAACCAAAACCTACATCCATGATAAAAATCAAATCATCAATGTAGCGAAAAAAGGTTTTGATCAAAGATCTGTAGGAATTGTCTGTTCCATATATGGGATGGCGCTCCCACCATCCCATATATAAATTAGCAAATGATGGTGGGAGCGCCATCACATATATGGAAGCTTTTTTGGACCAAGCAAACTTAGATCAACTACTTGGTTACACGTTAAAGGTAATTACAGATGTGGGGCGACCAGTGTTCATGTTGTACACATATTACCAAGGGAAGTGTAGTAAGTTCATACTCCAATGGTAAGGTACATAGGATGACATCATTCTACAATTGTAAGGCCTCGTACACACGACCGATTTTCTCGTCGTAAAAAACACGTCGTTTTTTTCGACGAGATTCTTGTTAAGCTTGTCGATTTTCTCGTCAAGCTTTCTATGCGTACACACTGTCATTTCCCAATTTCCTCGTGGTTCTCTGCGCTCACGTCCAGCACGTACGACGGCACTATAAAGGGGAAGATCTTTTTTCTTGGCGCCACCCCTTGGGCTGCTTTTGCTGATCTCGTGTTACCGCGTGTGAAGTAAAAGTTTGGGAAGAGACGATTCGCGCTTTTCAGTCTTCGTACTTTTCAGATCGTTTTCTGCCGTTCAGTTTGTGCTTGTGGGTTCGTATCTTGACTTTCAGGGCGTCTAGGCAGGTCGTATCTGTTTTACAGTGCGTTCTTGCCTGTTCGTTTCTGAATTTCAGTTCGTTATTCATAGGCCTTGCTGTTCTAAAGTGCGTTCTGTTCTGTACGTTCTGATTAGACGACCGTTTCCTAGCCATGTCGCCTGGACGTTCTCGTTGTCGAGTTCGTGCTGTGCGTGCACTTGGTGTTGGTCTGCTTGTTTTGGACCAAGACCAGTCCATGAATGGTGTGAGGAGGAGTTCATGGACCAAGAATTGGTTGCTCCAGCGGGACCAATTCTGCCACATGCCTCTGCTGCGGGAGATCGTCGAGAATAATCCTGAGGACTACAGGAATTTTCTGAGGATGTCTGACCCCGTTTTTCAGGAACTGTTGGCTTTGGTGTCCCCCTATATTACCAGGAAGGACACCGTTATGCGGGAAGCCATCAGTGCTGAGCAGAGGCTCATCGCCACGTTGCGTTACCTGGCGACAGGGAGAAGTCTTCAGGACTTGAAGTTCACCACAGGCATCTCCCCCCAGGCTCTGGGCCTCATAATCCCAGACACCTGTTCTGCTATTATACAAGTCCTGCAGGAGGACTATATTAGGGTAAGTTTTCTCCCTTCACATCACATTTTATGTATTACATGTATGCTAATGTATTGTATTTCTTTCATCCTTTCCTAATTACCATGATTGTAATATGCTGAGAATGTCCCCTTTGTCCCCATGCATGCTGGAAGTTTTTAAATGCCCCTTTTTTATCCTCCCTAAATATTTCCCCTCACTAACTTTTCCAGCAGGGGCGCCTGTTGCTCCAAATGTTGGGGGGTTACAACCCCAATTTCGGAAATAAACTTCCTCCTTTTTTGCTCTGTTGCCTAATAAACGCCCCCAGTTGTCCCCTCCAATGCAGCCATTTAGTCCCCTCTATTGCAGCCAGTTTCCCCCCAGCCCTGCACTTACCTTCTTGTGGTCAGCGCCATCCTTCTTCTGTCCTTGATGTCTTCTCCTTCCCTTCATGTTGCATCAGCCAATCATGTTACCATTAAACAGACTTGGTGAACATGATTGCCAGAGCTGCCTGTCAGTGTTTACACAAGGAATGCCCCCTCCTTGCGTCCCCGATTTTTTCTTTGAGGAAGCCAATTACATCCCTCAGGTTGTAATTTGCAAGACTTTTTTAATACCTGTTTCTGCTCTGCAATTTTAACCCCCTAAATGACGCAATTAATCATATGTCGGTCGCTTTACAAGAGGCCATCCACCTGAATAGTGTGCTGCATAGACAATACATAGGTTCATGCAACGCATGAACCTATGTATTGTTCTGAGTGATGGGCACAGGAGAGAGGGGACAGTGCTCCAGCGCCCACTCTGGACGCACCGCCACTGCAATGCTATCCTGTGGCCAAACACATCTCCCCCCCCCCAAAATAATTTAGTAATGGCCCATCAGAGGGGGTGATGAATATGATAAATGAGCCTTCCATTATACTTTTTTTACACACCTTAATAAACGTATAATTAGATTGATGTTGGTCTCTAATTTTTTGGTCTTGAATTTGCTTGTAATGTATGCCTTTGTTTTTCTAATATTATTTCATCTTGTTTCACTCCACAGCTTCCTTCAACGCCACAGGAATGGCAGACTGTGGCATCGGAGTTTGCCACGCGGTGGGACTTCCCCAACTGCGGTGGTGCCATAGACGGGAAGCACGTCCGCATCGTGCCGCCACCCCGTTCTGGATCCTACTACTACAACTACAAGGGGTTTCATAGCATTGTGCTGATGGCGGTGGTGTCAGCACGGTATGAATTCCTCTATGTTGATGTAGGGAAGAATGGCCGGATGTCCGATGGGGGATCCTTCATCCAGACGGAGTTTGCCCTCCGTCTCCAGAGTGACGACCTTGCATTGCCACCGGATGCAGGGAATATTGAAGGACTCCCCTTTGTTTTCTTGGCTGATGAAGCCTTCGGACTCGGACGGCATCTTATGAGGCCATTTCCACAGAGGACCCTGACCCCAGAGAAGAGTGTGTTCAATTACCGGCTGGCCAGGGCCCGAAGAGTCGTTGAAAATGCCTTCGGCATAATGGCCAGCCGGTTCCGCCTTTTTATGACTTCCATCCACTTGGCGGACTACAAAATAAACTATGTAGTGTTATGCTGCTGTGTGCTACACAATTTTCTTTGCCGCAAAGCGAATTCATATATGGCCTCAGTTTTGCCAGAGGCTGGACTTTCCCCTGCAAATCCCCTTCCGGGCCTGGAATCTGCCCGTCTTGGCTTGCCCCCCCAAAATGCCCGTGTGGTTCGGGACAAATACATGGAGTATTTCACGGGTAGGGGGGCAATTCCTATGCCAGCCTATGTCTAAGTATCCCAATAAAAATCTTGTTTAAACCTTTAATTATTTGTTCTTTCCTGTCTCCTAGTTTGTCTTTGTGCATTTGTAGTGGCAAGTGTATTTTACTTTAGTAAATAACAACCAATTTCACTATGTTACCTTACAAAAGAACCAAATAAGCTTAGAGTGTATTATAAAAAGAAGCTACACGTTGTTTGTGGTCAAATATTTTACTCTCTGCACATTTTTTTTTGTTTTACTTTGGGGTTGGCCTGACCACAACCCGTCAAATTTTGGCTTATGAAAATACAAAAATACCACTTGCATTTCTAAAATGACAACATTGGATACCTCTGAGCAATCTGAGACATTCAGTTACACAAACTATGTCTCTATGTGCCCGTCCTAATATGGGGTCCTGCCACCCCTTGCCCAGCCAAAAATTCAATATGCACACATTTTTACTTTTTTGCAAATAGGAAGTTTACAATCCTGATCCCTATTGTCAACATGTGCTATCTGCCATCAGGGGTGATCAATGGATGTGTTTTGGGGGTGCATCCCCTTCCTCAGTTCACAGACTTTTGATACGAGGAAGGGGTTGCACCCACAAAAGACGTACATGGATATCCCCTGATGGCAGATAGCACATGTTCACACACTGTGTGCATATTCAATTTTTGGCTGCTTTGTTACTCAAAAAATTAGTAAAAATATAAATACAAACATGTAAAAACAAATGTGTTTGGATGGCTTATTGAATTCTCCCCAAAACATCGAGAATGTCTTTAAATGTTTGTTCCATCACATGGATTCTTTGTTTAATTAGGTCCAGTTCCGTGCTACATTCCATCACTTGCTGGATGAGGCGGAGGGCACTGTCAGCAGAGAACGGTGTGCTATCCTTCACAACATTTCCATCCCCTAAAAACCATAAAAAAAAATTAATAAAACTCTGCAGGCCTACCTCGCTTACCTTAAGCTGTGGTGTCAGATACTGACCTGTTGTGGTGACCAGATCCACAACGTCATCCACCTCTCCTTCCTGCACTTCTCCTTCCTCCACCTCAACTTCCTGCACATCTTTCGGTTGTGGATCTTTGGGAGTTTGGGGTTGCTTGGAAGTTGTGGGGTGCATGTGCTCCCTGGAGTGTCCTCCTCCCAGTCTTCTCTCCCCTATGAGAATAAAACCAAAGGTCTATTTATCACACTGTAAAAATCTCATTTTTAAACTTAAAACAGGCTAAATTGTTTGGAAGTGGGGTACAAGTGTGTGTTTGTGCAGAATTTAAAGAAAAATGCATTCTTTATGACCCCAAATATGTTTATTATTCACATTTGGATGTAATTTTTTGGACATGGAGGCACCACAAATAAACTCTGATGCACCTGTGTGGGACACCCAAAAAAGGCGGGTCTGGTGGCCCACACTATAGTGCTCCAAAGTACAGATGTGGAAGCAGCTGCTGAGTGTCCTCTCCTTTACACTGATTAAAGTTTGCATTTCATTCTCCTTACAAACACATCATCTAGACTTAAAAATTATCCACAATACTTGATCAAAAATGGCAGATGTCTAATTACTTTTGGGGGTCTTAAATAAGCCAAAACCACGGATAGTGGCCGAACGAAGTGTCGGTAACGTAACGAACGATTACTGTGCCCAACCTAGTTCAAAATAATACATTTTGGAAGGGAGTCCAATATGCTTTAAAAAAAAAAAAGTCAGTTTCTAAAAAGATTAATAGCAGAAAGGTCGTCATTTTACTTACTTTTAGCGAGCATCCTCTTTATGCTCCTCAACTGGTCTGGCTCCCTCAGTTTGAGGTCTGACCACCTCTTTCTGAGCTGCTCATTTGAGCGTTTCACCCCGAACTTCGCCCTCAGACTCTTCACAACTTTAGTGAGGATTTTGGCCTTCCTTCTATTTGGTTTGCTATACGGCCCATGCTTGGCATCATAATCAGCCTTGACCAAGATGTCCACCATCTCCGCCAAAGACATATTCGAAGCCTTGAATCTCCTCCTTGATCGTGACGTGTCCTCGGTCTCCGGGCTTGTCTCCTCGCTAGTTGCGGAATTATCAGACACCTGCTGTAACTCCGCCATATCTGTCTGCGCGCCGAAAGAGAAGGGGCGGGGAAAAGATGTTAGTTAGAACGTCATGGGCGGGCGACGTGTGCGGAGCGACGTGTTCGAATTTGGACGCATGCGTGGTGTGTATATAGCAAACACACATGTGACTATAGTACGTTCGGTGTGCGGAGAGAGGAGTTCAAGTGACGGACGTGCGAACGAAGGTATGTGATTTTGTGAGACTTGTTAAAATTGTTGGCCTATACTGTCTTGAGATTGTTGGAGGATATATATGGTGACTAGGATGTGAAGGAGGTTAGACTGTTTGCCTCACATTATTTAAATATAATTTATTTTACTTGCAGATACAATATGAATGTATTTATTAGCGACAAAGAGTTCCTGGCGGAATTTATTGACCGGGTAAGGGAGCTGCCGGCTCTGTGGGAGACCAAAAACCCCATCCATAAAAAAAAAAGGGGTGAGAAAAGCAGCGCTGGAGAAGCTGCTCCCATTTGTGCATACCAAGGTGCCCACAGCCACAGCAAAACAAGTGGACACTAAAATTGGGAGCTTGAGAGGTACCTACAGGACTGAACGCTCTAAGGTGCTGGCTTCTCAGAGGTCAGGAGCAGCAGCAGATGATGTTTATGTCCCGGTTTTGTGGTACTACAGCAGGATGTCCTTCCTGGATGACCACATTGAGCCAAGGCCATCACTCTCCACTCTTCCCCCCAGACTTCCCTGCAGCCAACCTGAGCCTTCTCTGGAGCAAGAGGAGGCAGCCATCCTGGATGATCCTGATTTGGCCATCTGGAGCCAGGTATAGTATTAACTGAAAATGTAGTGGGATAAAATTAATGTTTCCCAAATATGTCAGGATGAGAAACATACATTATTTTGTATTCAACAAGTGAAATCATGATCTGTAGACATTATTCTGCACTTAATTGTGTGGTAAATAGTCAAGCTGATGTAGTGGTAAATTTAAAGCAAGGATTTATGCATTTACATTCTAATTGCTTCCATCAGGATTACAAAGTTTGATGCAAAGATTAAACCAACATATTAAACTATGTTTCTTTTTCATACACAGGATGAAATCAGCCAGGAGGAGGGTCTGGAAACTGTCAGGCAGGAGGAGGAAGGGCCCAGTGGCAGCCAGGAGGTGGCAGGGCCCAGTGGCAGCCAGGAGGTGGCAGGGCCCAGTGGCAGCCAGGAGGTGGCAGGGCCCAGTGGCAGCCAGGAGGTGGCAGGGCCCAGTGGCAGCCAGGAGGTGGCAGGGCCCAGTGGCAGCCAGGAGGTGGCAGGGCCCAGTGGCAGCCAGGAGGTGGCAGGGCAAAGGAGAAGCACCAGATCCCAGGTGCCTCCCATCAGGCTTCACAAAAGAGGCAGGAGGGACAGGACCACCAGTGAGGCAGCAATGGCCCTTATTAAAGAGGCCCATGCCACCCTCAAGGAGCCCACATCCCCTGAAGAGGCCATTGCCGGCCTAGTGGAGGCTAAGTTCAAGGTGATGAGCATGGAGCAACGCCTCCTATGCGAACCCCTGCTCATCACCTTGCTCAACAAGGGGGTGATGGAGCAAATTACCCCCAATACCGCCATATGTGAGGTGGCCCAACTGACCCAACCTCAACCTCCACCTCCACCTTCCTCTTCTGCCCCACCCCCTTCTGCTACCCCTCCACCTTCTGCCCCACCCCCTTCTGCTACACCTCCACCTTCTTCTTCTGCCCCACCCCCTTCTGCTACACCTCCACCTTCTGCCCCACCCCCTTCTGCTACACCTTCTGCCCCACCCCCTTCTGCTACACCTCCACCTTCTTCTTCTGCCCCACCCCCTTCTGCTACACCTCCACCTCCTCCTCCTGACAGGAGTACCCCTCCAGTGGGCCAGCCTCCAGCTAAACGAAGAAGGAAGGCTTCAGTAAAGGCTGCAGGGAAGGTTGCCAGGAAGAAGAGGAAGTGATGGCCTTGCTTCATTGTGGTCGCACTGGTCGGACAGAAGGCAGCCTGTTGTAGTACCACACACTTGGGACATATATCTCACCTGCTGCTGTTCCTGACCTCTGGGAGGCCAGCATCAGATTGTGTTCTGAAATGTGGGCCTTCTCAAGCTCCCAATTTTAGTGTCCACACAGGGTTGCTGTGTGCTCTGGGGTCCCTGGGATGCACAAATGGCAGCAGCTTCTCCAGCGCTGCCTTCTCTTTATTTAATTTATAAACATGAATAAATGTGTTTTTTGTTTAAGTTCATACTTGACTATGTGTATTTTTAAATAAAAAAAAAACAAGCTTTGGAGTAAGCAGATACATTTGACTGACAATAAAAGGCACAGATATCACCCACCTCCCCCAAAAGAATAACTAAATCTGATTAGCTCAAAAACATGGTGTGAAATTTTAAAAATATAGATTAGAAAATTAAATGGGAGATCGCTATCAAAACATTGAGAAATTATAATTAACATCATTTTGAAAAATCTAACCATTTAAATTATTCCTAAAAACTTGCACAATATAATACACATAAATCTTATAAAGAGCAGCATGAAAAAGGTTAAAAATAAGGCATAACTCTGTGTGAATATCAGCAGCAAAAGAAGGTCTCTCGTTTTGATTAATGTAACATTCTAACGAAGAATTCAATGCAGAACATTTAAACGATGAAATATTTATGAGCGTGACGAATGTGCTCTCTCCATTATGAAGGCTTGTTTTACCAGAAGATGCGCTCCCGTCTCATAGTTGCTTGTGAGCATGCGCGCTTTTGGAAGAGTCGTAAAAGCATACACACGAACCATTTTCTCGTCACAAAACAGGCCGACGAGAAACACGACGAGGAAATCTGGACTCCTGACGAGAAAATAGAGAGCAGGTTCTCTATTTTCTCGTCGAGATTCTCGTCAAGTTTCTCGTCGTAAAACCATACACACGAACGTTTTTCTAGACAAAAAAACTCTCGCGGCACTTTTCTTGACTGTTTACGACGAGAAAATCGGTCGTGTGTACGAGGCCTCACACTCGTTATGTGATATACAGGCGAAACTCAAAAAATTGGAATTTCGTGCAAAAGTTCATTTATCTCACTAATTCAACTTAAAATTTTAAACTAATATATGAGATAGACTCATTACATGCAAAGCAAGATAGTTCAAGCCGTGATTTGTCATAAATGTGATGATTATGGCTTACAGCTCATGAAAACCCCAAATCCGCAATCTCAGAAAATTAGAATATTGTGAAAAGGTGCAATATTCTAAGCTCAAAGTATCTAATCAGCTAATTAAGCCATAACACCTGCAAAAAGGGTTCCTGAGCCTTTAAATGATCTCTGTTTGGTTCAGTAGGAATCACAATCATAAGAAAGACTGCCGACCTGACAGTTGTGCAGAAAACCATCATTGACACCCTCCATAAGGAGGGAAAGCCTCAAAAGGTAATTGCAAAAGAAGTTGGATGTTCCCAAAGTGCTGTATCAAAGCACATTAATAGAAAGTTATGTGGAAGGGAAAAGTGTGGAAGAAAAAGGTGCACAAGCAGCAGGGATGACCGCAGCCTGGAGAGGATTGTCAGGAAAAGACCATTCAAAAGTGTTGGGGACTTTCACAAGGAGTGGACTGAGGCTGGAGTCAGTGCATCAAGAGCCACGACACACAGACGGATCCTGGACATGGGCTTCAAATGTCGTATTCCTCTTGTCAAGCCATTCCTGAACATCAAACAATGTCAGAAGCGTCTTACCTGGGCTAAAGAAAAACACACCTGGTCTGTAGCTCAGTGGTCCAAACTCCCCTTTTCTGATGAGAGCAAATTTTGCATCTCATTTGGAAACCAAGGACTCAGAGTATGGAGGAAGAATGGAGAGGCACACACTGAAAGATGCTTGAAGTCCAGTGTGAAGTTTCCACAGTCTGTGTTGATTTGGGGAGCCATGTCATCTGCTGGTGTTGGTCCACTGTGCTTCATTAAGTCCAGGGTCAACGCAGCTGTCTGCCAGGAGATTTTGGAGCACTTCATGCTTCCTTCCACAGACAAGCTCTATGGGGATGCTGACTTAATTTTTCAGCAGGACTTGGCACCTGCCCACACTGCCAAATACACCAAAACCTGGTTCAATGACCGTGGGATTACTGTGCTTGATTGGCCAGCAAACTCGCCTGACCTGAACCCCATAGAGAATCTATGGGGCATTACTAAGAGAAAAATGAGAGACATGAGACCAAACAATGCAGAAGAGCTGAAGGCCGCTATTGAAGCATCCTGGTCTTCCATAACACCTGAGCAGTGCCACAGGCTGATAGCTTCCATGCCACGCTGCATTGAGGCAGTAATTGCTGCAAAAGGGGCCCAAACCAAGTACTGAGTACATATGCATGCTTATACTTTTCAGAGGTCCGATATTGTTCTATGTACAATCCTTGTTTTATTGATTGCATGTAATATTCAAATTTTCTTAGATTGTGGATTTGGGGTTTTCATGAGCTGTAAGCTATAATCATCACAATTATAAGAAATCACGGCTTGAACTATCTTGCTTTGCATGTAATCAGTCTATCTCCTATATTAGTTTCACCTTTTAACCGGTTCCCGACCAGCTCCTGTACATAAACATCAGCAAAATGGCACGGTTGAGCAAAGTAATGTATATTTACGTCACTTTGAAATTCCCACCGCGTGGGCGTGCGTGCAGCCGGCAGCGTGCTCGCGACCCTGCCACAAGCTCCGTGACCGTGCCCGCCGGACCCGTGGACTCAATGTCTGCTGGTGTCCCACGATCGGGTCACAGAGCTGCAGAACGGGGGGGGAGGCAAGTGTAAACAAGCATCTCCCCATTCTGCCTAGTGACACTGTCACTGATCATCTGTTCCCTCTCATCGGGAACAGTGATCAGTGACGTGTCACTCGTAGCCACGCCCCCTAACAGTTAGAATCACTCCCTAGGAAACACTTAAACCCTTCAGCGCCACCTAGCGGTTAACCCCTTCACTGTCAGTGTAATTTTCACAGTAATCAGTGCATATGGTCCCAAAAATGTGTCAAAAGTGTCCGATGTGTCCGCCTTAAAGTCGTAGTCACGATAAAAATCGCTGATCGCCGCCATTACTAGTAAAAAAATAATAATAAAAATGCCATAAAACTATCCCCTATTTTGTAGACGCTATAACTTTTGCGCAAACCAATCAATATACGCTTATTGCAATTTTTTTACCAAAAATATGTAGAAGAATACGTATCGGCCTAAACTGTCGAATAAATTTGTTTTTCATATATTTTTTTGGGGATATTTATTATAGCAAAAAGTAAAAAATATAGAATTTTTTTTCAAAATTGTCACTATATTTTTGTTTATAGCGCAAAAAATATAAACCGTAGAGGTGATCAAATGCCACCAAAAGAAAGCTCTTTTTGTGGGGAAAAAAAGGACGTCAATTTTGTTTGGTAGCCACATCGCATGACCGCGCAATTGTCAGTTAAATTGTCAGAGTGCCGAAAACGGCATGGGGTAACCCCCGAAATCCATACCAAACCCTTATCCGAGCACCAGCCCGGCCGGTCAGGAAAGGGGGTGGGGACGAGCGAGCGCCCCCCCTCCTGAGCCATACCAGGCCGCATGCCCTCAACATAGGGGGTGGGTGCTTTGGGGCAGGGGGACCCTGTACCCCCCCACCCCAAAGCACCTTGCCCCCATGTTGATGAGGACAAGGGCCCCTTCCCGACAACCCTTGCCATTGGTTGTCGGGGTCTGCGGGCGGGGGGCTTATCAGAATCTGGAAGCCCCCTTTAATAAGGGGGCCCCCAGATACCGGCCCCCCACCCTATGTGAATGAGTGTGGGGTACATTGTACCCCTACCCATTCACCTGGGGGGAAAAAGTGTCAATAAAAAAACACACTACACAGGTTTTTGAAGTAATTTATTAGGCAGCTCCGGGGGTCTCTTTAGACTTCCGTGGTCTCTTCAGACTTCGGGGGTCTCTTCAGACTTTGGGGGTCTCTTCTCCCGCTCTCCAGCCTCTTTTCCCGATTTCCGGTTCTTCTGCCGGGCTCCTCCGCTATCTTCTGCTCTTTTGCCTCTCTTTTGCTAGCGTTGGCCCGGTCTTCTCCATGTGTGCAGTGCGCAACGACTTATATAGGCTTGGGGTGGGTTCACCGGGTGATGTCATCCAGTGACCCCGCCCCCTCATGACGTCACCACCCAGGGCATGCTGGGACTATGACGTCATGAAGTCAGAAGAGACCCCCGAAGTCAGAAGAGACCCCCGGAGCTGCCTAATTACTTCAAAAACCTGTGTAGTGTGTTTTTTTTATTGACACTTTTTTCCCCCAGGTGAATGGGTAGGGGTACAATGTACCCCATACTCATTCACATAGGGTGGGGGGCAAGGATCTGGGGGCCCCCTCATTAAAGGGGGCTTCCAGATTCCGATAAGTGCAGACTAAAAGAATAATAATGGATCATCACTGGACAGACTGCATTACATCGCTGGAATGTTTTTTTTTTTTTTTTTTAATAAAGGACTTTTCACAACTGTGTCTGTGTAGTTTTGAATTTTTTATACACTTTCTTTTGTGAAATGGTAGGGGTACAATGTACCTTGTTACCAATTCATATAGGGGGGGCGGAATCTGGGTGTCCCCTTTGTTAAAGGGGGCTTCCAGATTCCGATAAGCCCCTCGCTCGCAGACCCCCACAACCACTGCGCAAGGGTTGTGGGGATAAGGCCCTTGTCCCCATCAACATGGGGACATCTGCCCCATGTTGAGGGCATGTGGCCTGGTACGGTTCAGGAGGGGGGGTGCTCTCTCGTCCCCCCTCTTTTCCTGCGGCCTGCCATGTTGCGTGCTCGGATAAGGGTCTGGTATGGATTTTTGGGGGGACCCCACACCATTTTTTTTTCATTTTGGTGCGAGGTTCCCCTTAAAATCCATACCAGACCTGAAGGGCCTGATATGGAATTTGGGGGGACCCCCACGCTTTTTTTTTGGTTCGGGGGGAACCCCTGCCGTTTTTTTTCAATGACTTTTATCTGTATTGCCGGGACCCGTCAATTCATGAATAGCCGCGAGTAGTTTTAAATGACTTTTTTTCCTTTAGAAATTACATTTTGTGCAGGGACAGTTCTAAGCACAGGAAACCTGCCCTACTTTACAGGCACCCCAGGTACGAAATTTAAAGGAATATGTAACTTTCATTGTTTCACTTTAAGCATTATTAAAATCACTGCTCCCGAAAAAACTGCAGTTTTTAAAACTTTTTTTTTGCATTGATACATGTCCCCTGGGGCAGGACCCAGGTCCCCAAACACTTTTTATGACAATAACTTGCATATTAACCTTTAAAATGAGCACTTTTGATTTTTCATGTACATGTCCTATAGACTTTAACGGTGTTCGCATGTTCGAACTAATTTTTTGCCTGTTCGCATGGTCTGGTGCGAACCGAACCGGGGTTTGTTCGGCTCATCCCTACTTGTCATGCGATTTTACAGTCCAAAATTGTGGGACAAGTCGTATAAGTGTGAAAGGGGGCTTAGTGTGACATTTCAGTTATCATAACAATTTAGTGATGTTATTATAGCTATCAATAATAACAATCATATTTAATCAAGATAGTAGAATATAAAAGGTAATATTTAGTTATAGCGAAAATGGAAGAAGATAGCGTTTGCTCGATATAGCGGATCAAAATAACCTAAAATAGTTAGGAGAAATTAATGAACTATTCCAAGGCCAAGTTCATGCTAATTGGCTTGGCGTTATCTGGAGATTAAGTTGTATTCCTAACTATCTCAGTTGACCCTTGTTTTGATTTGTTAAACTTGTTTGTAAGAAAAATAAAGGAAAACTAAACCAGTTTGAGGTAAGGGAACAATAGAGTGGAGAATGAGAAATATTTCCAGAGAGGATATTTATAGGGTAAACTCCCTCAAAGAGACAACAATGTTTTATCAAAACCCGGAGGTAGGAAATTCTCAAACCACGGTCTCCACAAAGCTTCATATTTGGATATATCGTCAAGAAAGATTGTGTCAGGGACTTGCTGGTACTCCAGACCAGACAACGGCACCTGTGTGTGCCTGTGCGCCAGCACGCGCCTCGGGCGCACGCATGCTAGCGCTATTCGGCGCCAATGGGCCCTAAAAAGACAGCAGCTGCACTTTTTACAGTGCTGTTTAATCTGCAGCTCTGTGCCTAGTAACCTGTGAACCTGTCTGCTTATTACCTGTACCGACCCGGCTCTGTTGATTACCCGTTATCTCCAACCCTGACCTTAGCTTGCCTTGACCCTGCTTATACCTTCTGTTTGCTTACCTGCTGCCAAACCTCTGCCTGTTTATCTGACCACGCTTCAGCCTGCTGCATTAACCTGCCTGATTACCTGCTCTGACCCGGCTTGTCTGACCTTGTTACTGCCTGCTACTTTTGCTCTGTGTTGCTCCTGCATCTGACCTGGCTTGTCTCACCCTGCTCCAGCTTGCTGCTGATCCTGCACCCACCAGCTCATCAGGTCGCTGACCTGCACCTGCTTCTGCTGCCGTCTGCAGTTCCAGCCATTCCTGCAAGGTCTTCATCCAACTACTGTGCCAGCTACCACAACTTCCACAGGTACTCCTACCTCACTGCGCTCACGAGATCACTGTCCCACACTCCAGTGACTCCAGAGCAAGGGCTGTAAGAGACTCCTACAAAGTCAGACTCTACTACAAGGTACTTAACAGATTGCTTCTGTTTTTGCATGAATCATGGATTGAGTAATCCTGTTTTTGACTGATAAAATACATAGTGAATCAGATTTCCATGCTGTCGCAATAGTCTGCTTTGCTGCTGTGGTTACGAAGAGTATTAGTTTAAATTGACAATGTGATAGGGTGTGGGGTTTACTGTTCAGGAGTGCCATAGTTGGATCAGGCGGTAGAATAGTGTTGAACATTGTGTTAAGGATTTGAAACACTTCTGACAAAAATTATTTAACTATTCTGCATTCCCACCATATATGCATTTGTGTATCAGGGGTAAGGCAGCCTCGGAAGCAGTGGGAAGGATATTGTGGAGAGAATTTTGAGATTCTGGCAGGAACCAGGTACCACCTAGTGAGCACTTTATAGTTTGTCTCAAAAGCCACTATATTTGGTGAGGCTGATTTGGTGGATTGCCAGATTTGGGTCCAATTTATGTCGTCTGGTTGTAATTGAAGGTCTCTTTCCCATTTGTTGGCATAGATTAGGGGAGAGGCAGTGGTGTGTGAAAGTAGTTGGTTATAGAAATCAGAAATGAGTCCACGCCTGTGAGGATCAGTTTTACAGGCTTGTTCCAAGGTAGTGAGATTTGGGAATGTAGCGTCTGATGGTGCATTTTTTGTAAAAAAGTTTTTAATCACTTCAGCCCCGGACCATTTGGGTGCCAAATGACCGGGCCACTTTTTGTGATTCGGCACTGCGTCGATTTAACTCACAATTGTGCGGTCGTGCAACGTGGCTCCCAAACAAAATTGACGTCTTTTTTTCCCACAAATAGAGCTTTCTTTTGGTGGTATTTGATCACCTCTACAGTTTTTATTCTTTGCGCTATAAACAAAAATAGAGCAACAATTTTGAAAAAAATGCAATATTTTTAACTTTTTGCTATAATAAATATCCCCCAAAAATATATAAAAAAACTATTTTTTTCCTCAGTTTAGGCCGATAAGTATTCTTCTACATATTTTTGGAAATTCAAAGTGACGTAAATATACGTCACTTTGCCCAGCCGTGTCATTCTGCCGATGTATATCCTCGTGACGCGGTCGTCAAGAGGTTAATTTGCAGATACCTAAAGGTTACCGTAAAAGGAATATCATATTTTTCTTGTAAGGTTGGAAATTAAGTAATGGATGTGAATGTGTAAAAGTAATGTGCACAAGTCAATCCTCTCTTTGACCAAGCTGAAAAGGAGGCTTGGGAGGACCAGGCTGGATAGAATGATGGGTTATGAAGAAAGGAAAGTAGAGATTGCAGGCCAAATCGCGTTTTCAGTCTGTCCCAAATAGACAGGCTATGTTTTGGTTATGGAGTTTTTGACCATCTTTCTTTGAGTAGGAGAGAGCCATAAAAGATTTTCAGTAGAGCGAGGGTCAAAATCACCTGATTCCAATGCCACCCATAGTGGGGTTTCAGTTGTTGCATGATATTTGGGTAATAATGACAATTGGGCTGCATAGTAATATTTGGTAAAGGGTTTTTTGGATTTCTGATGTATTTTTTCATATGTATGTGTAGATTGTGTTTTAGTTTATGCCCCCCCCCCCCCCCCACCCATGTCCATTCATTATTCCATCCCTGTGGTTCATGTCTCAGCCAGTCTCTCTAAATATTTAATAATGTTTTTTTTTCTCTTCTTGTGTTTTTAATATCTTATTTGTTTATTTGTTTAATCATTTCCTTTGATTATTTTGAAGTCATATTAGTATGTTTATATTTAGTATCTATAAAATGATTTTAAATTTAAATTTGTCTGTTTTTTTTTTCTATCGACTGCTCTCAAACCTCAGGTTTGATCCTAATTAGATATATGCCTTTACATAGCCTGTGCGGAGAGCAGTTCAGATGTTGTGAACAAGCATGATTCTTCCACGTGAAACACGTCAACTGTAATATTTGCACGTTTGTCTGGTTCCTGACATTAAAGAAATTTTCAGCAGCATCCGTTGGACTCAAGTGTGCAACCAATTCGTCTTCTCCCTTATGCTACAAATGGTGGTGAGCCGGGGTTAGCACCTGGAGCTGGGTGCGTTCAATTTGTTGCCTGGAGGCGGTGTGTGTGCTCTTGTATGATAAGAGCATCACCAGATATAGTGGGTTTCAGGCAGGGACAAAGGGAGGACAATCTCACTCTACGCCGATGACGCACTGCTGTATCTGGGTGACACTGCAGGTTCTTTAACTGCTGCAATGCAGCTTATTGAGCTGTTTGGAGACTTCTCAGGTTTTGCCATCAATTGGCACAAATCAGTTCTCCTACCACTGGATGCTCTACCTGTGGCTCTGCCAGATAGTGTGTCCTGGATACAGGTGGTCACATCGTTTAGGTATCTGGGTATAGTGGTAACAAGGTACCCAAAAGAATATATAACTTTTAATCTGAAGCCACTAATAAAGACATTTAAAAATAAATGTGCAACTTGGTGCAAGTTGCCGCTGACGGTGACAGGAATAGTTAATTTAACTAAGATGATTTGGGCCCCGCAATTGTTATATATACTTCATAATGCCCCTGTTTGGATTCCAAACTACTGGTTTCAACATATAGCCTCCCATTTTAGAGCCTTAATTTGGAAAAACAAGGTGGCCTATATAAAACGTACTACCCTACAGTACCCTAAAGATCAAGTGGGGCTGGTTTTTCCTCATGCTCAAACTTATTTTTTCGCTGCACAATTGCAGCACTTCACATGATGGAATTTTCCCAATGTGATGGATCCCTCCAAAGATCTACTTATTAACCCACATATGACATACTCTGTCCTATCTCATATGTAAATGGACTTCCCCACAGTCCCATCTCAGTTCCCCCACAGTTTGCCTATTAACAAAAATGATGGTAAAGTCTTAAGCAGAATAAATGGCTTTCTTTCCAGTACACCTTTTTGGCAGAATAGATTCTATACAGAGATTGCTAAACTTTGAGGCCATACGTGGTGGGAGGTGGCAGGAATTAAATATTTATATCAAATTTTCGATGACTGAGGCCTAAAATCTTATGCTAAACTAAGGGAAGAATTTCCACTAATGGAGAATCTTCATTACCAGTATATTTAGCTGAGTCACGTGGTCAGATTTCAGAGAAACTATTTGTCTCTGCATCTGGCGGCCTCCTCTTTCTTGGAATCAGTATATGAGGAATCAAAAAAAAAGTATTCTCTAGAACTTATACACAATTGTTGGCCCATATACAAGAAGTGGGAAAGAGACATTGGTCCTATTAATGGAGAACAATGGGAGCAAATACTTGAAGCAGGACCCCTAGTATCAGTATCTGCGGCACAAAAATGATTGCATCTATTTATTTTACATAGAGTGTACTCTATAGGACTCCGGTGCAGCTGCACAACTGGGGAAGACAAGACTCACCCATTTGTCCTAAATGTCAGATACATTCAGGTGACCTTATACATATGTTGTGGAGATGTCCCAAACTAGTTAGATATTGGAACAGTGTCATTAAGGTTATCAATAATGTATATCAGTTTCAGCTGTCTGTGGATCCCTTGGTATGCTTGCTGGGTAGTCTGGTAAAAGAATCATATTCTCCTCTTGTATACATTGCTCTCCTCAGACTACTTTATTTGGCTAGAAAGCTTATAGCGAGATATTGGTTATCTGCCCAGAATCCGACGGGTAAGCAATTGATCCAGGCAATTAATAATATACTTATCCGTGAAAGAAATACCTATTATCATAGGAAATCTCCTAAGAAGTTCGAAAAAATCTGGCAATGTTGGTTGGATGCTCCAGATGTAGTTCTTCCACAATTGGTCCTTGACAGACTGCTGATATGTTGATGGATCAGCACAGGTGGGCTTACTATATTGAAAGAAGTGAATAATGACTGACACAATTCATATCAGGATGCTGTGATAAAGCTGCTTTTATTGTGGTGTGCACACACAAACATGAGGTAATATTCAAAGAGAATAGTTCACGGTTATTGTTAGTTTGTAATGTTCTGTCTGAGTTAACAGCAAAAGGCAATATCATAGACTGCAATCTCAATTTTTACAGAACTAGGTATACGGATGTCGTAAATACTTTGGTTTGTTGTAAAATTGTTTCCATTGTATGTTTGGACTGTATAGTGGGATATCTGTAATGGATGTGCCTTTTTCTATTGTTTCAATAAAAAAAAACAACAATTGATTTAAAAAAGCAAAAACAAATCTCAAATCGTCTCAAACTGGTTTCTTGAACATGACAATGAGTTCACTGTACTCCAATGGCCTCCACAGTCACCAGATATCAATCCAATAGCACCTTTGGGATGTGGTGGAAGATTCCATCATGGATGTGCAGCTGACAGATCTGCAGCAACTGCATGATGCTATCATGTCAATAAGGACCAAAATCTGAGGAATGTTTCCAACACCTTGTTGAATCTATGCCATGAAGAATTAAAGCAGTTCTGAAGGCAAGAGGGGTCCAGCCCGATACTAGCAAGGTGTATCTAATAAAGTGGCTGGTAAATGTATATCTTATTTTCACAAATATTGAGTGCTGTAATGACTATAGATATATGTCTTATGCCCCATACACACGATCGTTTTTCTTGCCATTTTTTTTCTTGCCGTTTTTCACGTCGTTTTTTTTCATGTTTCCTCTCAAGCCTGTCTTGCGTACACACGATCATTTAAAAAAACGATCAAGCAAAGCGCAGTGACGTACAACACGTACGACGGCACTATAAAGGGGAAGTTCCGTTCGAATGGCGCCACCCTTCATGTTAGTAAAGTTTGTTGAGCGACGATTCGCTCTTTTCAGTCTTGTGCTTTTCAGTCCGTGACTGCGTGACGAATGTGCTATCTCCATTACGAACGCTAGTTTTACCAGAATGAGCGCTCCTGTCTCATACTTGATTCTGAGCATGCGCGTTTTTTTCACGTCGTTAAAGCATACACACTATCGTTTTTCACGTCGTTAAAAAAAACGACATGAAAAACGACGTGAAAAAAGAGAGCATGTTCGAAATTTTTAATGGCCGTTTTTCACGTTGTTAAAAATGCTCTGGAGCCTACACACGATCATTTTTAATGGCCATTTTTTTTAATGGCATTTTTAACGACATGAAAAACGATCGTGTGTATGGGGCATTAGCCTTATGTTCCTTCTTTTCTCCCTTTTTTCTCATGTAAACTTGTTATAACAAAAAAACATTTAAGACACAGAGATTAAAGCTAAACGTTTTATATTGGCGTTATTAAGTAACATCATGGAGTAATAATTATTTTCAAGAACATGGGATGATTATTTAAAAACTTTGTTTTGGTGAATTTTTTTGGTTTACAATTCATTTGTGGTGGACTCAAAAGAAGCACACGGATACTGATGGACAATTTTTGCATTCATTAATGCTATTTTCATAATGTTGCAGTCTTTGTACTGTTTATTTTTGAACTTTTTGATATGGAAACACATATCAGTGTGAGCTAGCTACTATAAACGTAATAAGAAAATGAGATACAAGTTGACAGCGCAGGTGTATTTAACTATATAGCCAAAATGTAAAGCATTCTCTGATAGTATGAGGTGGAGAGTGTGAAGTCATTGCCATACCTCTCCACTCTGTCCAGTCAGAGAAAACTTGCATTTAAGGAGAAAATTATCTCTCAATGGCACCCGTGCTGAGTGGGTGACCTCCTGCATTCACAATGCAGCAGGGCAGCAGATCGGTGTCTACTACAGTGATTTCCAGCTTCCAACAGGTATGGTATATGCATAGTTACATTGGTCCAATGTTAAAATATCCATGCCTGGAATTCTTCTTTAAAGAAGGGCCATTCTAAAATTGAAGAAAAGAGATTGAAGATGGTTAGCAAATGTGCCTTCTCCCAGGGATTGCTCAGAACAATCTAAGAGGCCAATGTGTGTGGTAAATGTATGGCAAATATGCATAAAGAATCTCTAAATACATGTTTTATTAAGAGCATAGCATCTCAAGTTTTATTTTAAGGATTTGTTTTATTCCATTTCTCTATTCCTAGGATGAAATACTGTACCTCTGTAACATATTCTTAGTAAAGAAAACACACATATTTTTGAAAGTGAAAAGTAACTTTCTTTCAAAAAGCCTATTGTAGCAGATCTTCTTTCAATTGTTCAGAGTGAGGATTAACTCAGAGCAGTACAACATAAATCTTTTGATCTTTCAATGTGCTGCTGAACTTCATGTGAAAAATTGAGTTGTTGTCCTCAAACTAAAAAATAAATAAAAAATAGACACTACTGTAACACAGATTTTTTTTCCCCCATTAACTCCTAATATTGTGTATAATTTTTTAGCTTCAGCCCACTGACAGATATATAGATTTGACAGGGAAATCACATACTGTATCTCAAGTAATTTATTGGCAAACATTTCAAAATGTTGCATAACCATTAATATTCAAATACATATACTGTATGTATCTTTTGTCAGTATAAGTCCTCATCTTAAACTATAAATGGCACATTTTTGGGTATGTACTTTAAATCTAACAATGACATTTTCTTATATGGTCCTTTTGTTCTGTTAAATATACCAAAAAAATCACATGTGTATTATCTTGAGGTTCTATTTTAAATGAAACAAATGGCACAGCAATGCAGGTAACAAACATTACTAAACATTGTTGTAAAGCAATATTCTAAGTGGATCCTGAATAAGTGAATGCACATTAATAATTTATATAGCAATGACAATTTCCACAATGCTTTACTTATTTTGTACATTGACCTCAGTTCCTGCCATCAAGGAGAATACAATCTAAGGTCCCTACCTCACATTCATACTTATGTTAGAGCAAATTATCCTATCAGCATGTGTAGGAGAAAACCAGAGCACTCACACAAGTGCACAAACTCCATGCAAATAGTGTCATTGTCAGGAATAAATGACCCAAATATGTTGCAAGGCAGACGTGGTAACCACCAAGCCACTTTTCTGTCCAGATGTTAGGTGATGATGAAGTTAAGACCACTGCATGTAGATGCTATACCAGTGCATTTTTTTTTCTATTTTATAACAGACCAGTGAGAGTGATCAAACTAATTGCATCCTTTGGCAAATCAATATTTTAGAGTCTAATGTATGAAAAATATGTTAAAGATAAAATGTATTTTTGCTCATAGTACTAATCAGCTTTCAAATGTCATTTTTTAGTTTAGGTTTTAAAATAAATCAAGGGCAATTGGTGGTGTGTGTAACGAGGGTAACATGTAATTTTTTCTCTAGCATAAACTATGAATTATAGAGGTATTACAAAATTTTTAGAGCTAAGAAATCATTTACAATATGTGAGTCAATATTATTTTTTATTTGGAAATGTTATTAACTGATAAAATCACAAGATTATTTTTAGTTTGATAATAAGGGGTCTATTTAGCTCAAAATTTGCTGTTCAAAAATCTCAAGAATTCACACTGCTGTCATGGCTAATCCACACATTTACCTAATATGATCATTTCCTGTGATCATCAGCTCTATGTAGTGGCTATATTATAGTATTTTTTCAATGGAGGTATGTCAAGAAAATTTTGCATTATGGCTACTAGATTGAGTTGATGATCATGAAAATAAGTTGATTGCCAACATTGTGGGGAATATTTTAAATGGCTGTGCAAATGTGTTGTTTTATTTTATTATTAAATAGACCCCCCTAGGTTATTTTTTGCAATTTGTGGGTTCAACTAAGGGAGACCTACAGTGGGAAGAACAAGTATTTGATACACTGCCGATTTTGCAGGTTTTCCTACTTACAAAGCATGTAGAGGTCTGTAATTTTTATCATAGATACTCTTCAACTGTGAGAGACGGAATCTAAAACAAAAATCCAGAAAATCACATTGTATGATTTTTAAGTAATTAATTTGCATTTTATTGCATGACATAAGTATTTGATCACCTACCATCCAGTAAGAATTCCGGCTCTCACAGACCTGTTATTTTTTCTTTAAGAAGCCCTTCCTGTTCTCCACTCATTACCTGTATTAACTGCACCTGTTTGAACTCATTACCTGTATAAAAGACACCTGTCCACACACTCAATCAAACAGACTCCAACCTCTCCACAATGGTCAAGACCAGAGAGCTGTGTAAGGACATCAGGGATAAAATTGTAGACCTGCACAAGGCTGGGATGGGCTACAGGACAATAGGCAAGCAGCTTGGTGAGAAGGCAACAACTGTTGGCGCAATTATTAGAAAATAGAAGAAGTTCAAGATGATGGTCAATCTCCCTCGGTCTGGGGGTCCATGCAAGATCTCACCTCGTGAGGCATCAATGATCATGAGGAAGGTGAGGGATCAGCCCAGAGCTGCACGGCAGGACCTGGTCAATGACCTGAAGAGAGCTGGGACCACAGTCTCAAAGAAAACCATTAGTAACACACTATGCCATCATGGATTAAAATCGTGCAGCGCACGCAAGGTCCCCCTGCTCAAGCCAGCGCATGTTCAGGCCCATATGAAGTTTGCCAATGACCATCTGGATGATCCAGAGGAGGAATGGGAGAAGGTCATGTGGTCTGATGAGACAAAAATAGAGCTTTTTGGTCTAAACTCCACTCGCCGTGTTTGGAGGAAGAAGAAGGATGAGTACAACCCCAAGAACACCATCCCAACCGTGAAGTATGGAGGTGGAAACATCATTCTTTGGGGATGTTTTTCTGCAAAGGGGACAGGACGACTGCACCGTATTGAGGGGAGGATGGATAGGGCCATGTATCGCGAGATCTTGGCCAACAACCTCCTTCCCTCAGTAAGAGAATTGATCATGGGTTGTGGCTGGGTCTTCCAGCATGACAATGACTGAAACACACAGCCAGGGTAACTGAGGAGTGGCTCCGTAAGAAGTATCTCAAGATCCTGGAGTGGCCTAGCCAGTCTCCAGACCTGAACCCAATAGAAAATCTTTGGAGGGAGCTGAAAGTCTGTATTGTCCAGCGACAACCCCAAAACCTGAAAGATCTGGAGAAGCTCTGTATGGAGGAGTGGGCCAAAATTCCTCCTGCAGTGTGTGCAAACCTAGTCAAGAACTACAGGAAATGTATGATCTCTGTAATTGCAAACAAAGGTTTCTATACCAAATATTAAGTTCTGTTTTTCTGATGTATCAAATAATTATGTCATGCAATAAAATGCAAATTAATTACTTAGAAATCATACAATGTGATTTTCTGGATTTTTGTTTTAGATTCTGTCTCTCACAGTTGAAGAGTACCTATGATAAAAAATTACAGACCTCTACATGCTTTGTAAGTAGGAAAACCTGCAAAATTGGCAGTGTATCAAATACTTGTTCTCCCCACTGTATATGCGTCCTCTTTTGCAAATTAGTTTTTTAAGTATGTGGGAGTGGGAGTTTATTTTTGGTAGAAAGCACAACATGTGTATGACAACAATTTATAGATAAAGGTTTATTTATTTAGTCAGGCAATGTAAGTAGATTAGAACAATTTATTGACACATGCAAAATCCAATTTAGTTGTCACAATGAAACTCAAGCTGTAAAAGATTAGGAGAAACGTATTACCAATTGACCAAAAAGACAAATGTATATATTGCTATTAGAAGATGCCATCAACTTATATAGATAGCAAATATCCAGGAGAACAATTTATGAGATGAAGGAGAATCTGCCATATGATACGGGAGTATAAGAAACATGCAATGGTTTAAATAGAATAGAGTTATATATATTGTGCTGCACATTTGAGTGTGTTGTTACTTTAGGATGTCTATGTCACTACCTGGGTGGCATAGACACTTTCAATTAAGTGTCTATAGACATAGGGGGTTGCATATTCCCAAAAATGTGAAAAAATTAGTTTTTTTTTTTAAAATAAGGAATTTATTTGCTTGGCATGTTAATAATCTTCTAATGGGTACTATCTGTGTTTGGTGTAAAAAGAATTTAATGATAAACAATTAATGCTGACAGCTGCACTCATAATATTGCCCATAACAATATAGAAATAAAAATATGTTGTGCTGTCATTGAATAAGTGCATATACAAACTCATAAATACATGACAGTAAACAGTCCTGTGGCAGAGGAAGTAGCAGTGACATCATCATGTCCCTCCCCCCCCCCCCCGAGGCTCCAGACGCTATTTTGTACCGAATGCCTGTTTTTAATACAGCTTTGTAAGTATTTGCCTTTTTAATAAATTGCTGTTACAAACTGACTTTGAGCAATGAGGTTTTCCTCCCTTTTTTTTTTTTTAATTGTTTATTTATAGTAGTTTGTGAACATCTTACAATTATGGTTGAGCGGACCCGAACTGTAAAGTTCGGGTCCGTACCGAACTTTTGGGTTTTTGGGTCCCGGACCCCAACCCGAACAATTGACTGTATGTTCGGGTTCGGGTCCGGTGTTCGGCGAAATGCATGTAAAGTTGTGCTTGTTTCCCGTGCTTAGAACTGTCCCTGCACAAAGTGTCATTTCTGAAGGAAAAAAAAGTAATTTAAAACTCACTCGCGGCTATAATGAATTGTCGGCTCCCGGCAATACATAGAAAAGTCATTGATAAAAAAAAAAAAAAAGCGTGGGGGTCCCCCCAAATTCAATTACCAGGCCCTTCAGGTCTGGTATGGATATTAAGGGGAACTCCACCCCAAATGTAAAAAAAAATGGCGTGGAGTCCCCCTAAAAATCCACACCAGACCCTTATCCGAGCACGCAACCTGGCAGGCCGCAGGAAAAGATGGGGGATGAAAGAGCGCCCCCCCTTCTGAACCGTACCAGGCCACATGCCCTCAACATGGGGAGGATGTCCCCATGTTGATGGGGACAAGGGCCTCATCCCCACAACCCTTGCCCGGTGGTTGTGGGGGTCTGCGGGCGGGGGGCTTATCGTAATCTGGAAGACCCCTTTAACAAAGGGGACCCCCAGATCCCGGCTCCCCCCTATGTGAATTGGTAAGGGGTACATTGTACCCCTACCATTTCACGAAGAAAGTGTAAAAAAAATGTAAAAAAAACACACAGACACCTTGGAGTCCTTTATTAAAAAAAAAAACAAAAAAAAACCCCAACATTCCAGCGATGAACTCCAGTGTCCCGCGGTGATCCCGATGTCCAGCGCTGTCCAAACGAGACGTCATTGGCTGAGCCTGAGCGGACCTGATGCGGAACGTGAGAAGGGGCGGGTATGTTCATGTATTACACTGCGAGGCAATTCCCCATCAGGTCCGCTCAGCCAATGACGTAGGTGGGGTCTGACATACGAGGGGCGGACCTGATGGGGAACTTCCTCCACAGTGTAATAAATGAATAGACCCGCCCCTTCTCATGTTCCGCATCTGGTCCGCTTAGCCTTACAGCTACGTCATTGGCTGAGCGGACCTGATGGGGAACTTTAGAAGGGGCGGGTCTATTCATTTAATACACTGCGGAGGAAGTTCCCCATCAGGTCCGCTCAGGCTCAGCCAATGACGTCTTGTTTAGACAGCGCTGGACATCGGGATCGCCACGGGACACTGGATTTTATCGCTGGAATGGTTTTTTTTTTTGGTTTTTTTTTTTGTTTTTTTTTTAATAAAGGACTTTTCCAAGGTGTCTGTGTGTTTTTTTTTTTTACATTTTTTTACACTTTCTTCGTGAAATGGTAGGGGTACAATGTACCCCTTACCAATTCACATGGGGGGGCCAGGATCTGGGGGTCCCCTTTGTTAAAGGGGTCTTCCAGATTCCGATAAGCCCCCCACCCGCAGACCTCCACAACCACCGGGCAAGGGTTGTGGGGATGAGGCCCTTGTCCCCATCAGCATGGGGACATTCTCCCCATGTTGAGGGCATGTGGCCTGGTATGGTTCAGGAGGGGGGGCGCTCTCTCATCCCCCCTCTTTTCCTGAGGCCTGCCAGGTTGCGTGCTCGGATAAAGGGTCTGGTATGGATTTTTGAGGGTGCTCCATGCCATTTTTTTTTTACATTTGGGGTGGAGTTCCCCTTAAAATCCATACCAGACCTGAAGGGCCTGGTATGGATATTTGGGGGAACCGCACGCATTTTTTTTTTAAATTTGCGGCAGGGTTCCCCTTAATATCCATACCAGACCTGAAGGGCCTGGTAATTGAATTTGGGGGAACCCCCACGCTTTTTTTTTCTTTTTTTATCAATGACTTTTTTATGTATTGCCGGGAGCCGACAATTCATTATAGCCGCAAGAGTTTTAAATTACTTTTTTTCCTTCAGAAATGACACTTTGTGCAGAGACAATTCTAAGCACGGGAAACATGCGCGAATAGTCCTCAGAAGTTCGGGTCCCCATTGACTTCAATGGGGTTTGGGTTCGGGGTCAAGTTCAGTCCCGAACTCAAACTTTTTTCTGAAGTTCGGCCGAACCCGTCGAACCCGAACATCCAGGTGTCCGCTCAACTCTACTTAAAATGTAATACAAAAGAAAAAAACATTTCAACTTTCAAAAGTACAGAGCAGAGCGAACATTCACATATGTAACACATCATGGATACAGGTATATTCAGGTGAAAGTATTTTCCAACAAGGGATCAACCAAGCATATTTAACATACTGTATCTTATGGCAAACATAACATGAAGAAAATATTTAGCTCTGAATAAAAGAAAAAAGAAAAAGAGAACAATGCAATCAGAAGGTGGCACCAGGATGGTCAAGTGTCATGAAAATTTTCAGATTCAAGTGGAAACTCTGAATCGTTCCATTGTTTCCATATTTTATTAAAGAGAGGTAATGTGTCTTCAATCTTAGTGGTCAAGTGTTCAATCCTACGTGTATCAGCCATTATTGAAAGAACATGATGGAATGTGGGAGGGGAGGTGGAAAGCCAATGCTTAGGGATGGCTCTCTTTGCGGCCAAAGGAATAAAGGACATAAGTTGATGCTTTAGGTAATCCCGGGAGAGGTAGGCCTAAAAGGAAGTGTATAGGAGTCAAAGGTATAGGAATAAGTAATAACTTTTGTAGGAGCTCTTGAATTTTAGTACAAAAAGGGCCAATGAGAGGGCATTCCCAAAAAAATTGAAAAAAGGAACATACAGATTTGTTACATCTCCAACAGAGCTTAGAGAGGGTGGGATCACGGGCGTGCAACAAATCTGGGGTCCTGTACCAAAATAACAAGATTTTAAAGGCAGTTTCCCTCTGCACTACACAGCGTGAGATTTTTGACGCAGAATCCCATATTTTCCCCCAATCTAATAATGAGATTGGACGTTGTAATATATGAGACCATTTTTTCATATAGCTATGTGTAATTTCCTTTAGAGGTGGGGTTTCGTGTAGGATTTTATATATGGATAAAATCTGTTTGGTTTTATAGGGACCATTAGCACATAAGATTTCAAAATCTGTGGGCCTCTCCAGGGAAAGTGAGGGGTATTTGGAAAGAAAAAAATGTTTAAATTGTACGCAAGAATACAGAAGGGAGGCAGGAAGGTCATGATTTGCTTGTAGATCTGGGAAAGACAAGAGTGTGACCGGGTGCACAAGATGTCGCAATTGAAAGATTCCCGCCTGAGTCCACGGATACATCCTCGCATAGGACAGTCCATCAGGTATGTCCGGGTTGAAAAGTATATTCAGGAGGGGGAGCACTTGGAGGAAAGGGAGAACCTTTCTGCACATCTCCTCCAAATAGCAAGGGTAAAAAGCATCGGCGCCAAGCAGAGGGATCTCAACTGAGGCATAAATTTAGAAGAGGAAGGCCATAGCATATAACAAGGATGCACCGGGACAGTAATTCCCATTTCAATCTTAGCTCATCTGCTTGGTGCTTTTCTAGAAATCCAGGAAGTTAGTACTCGGAGGTGAGAGGCATAATAATATTTAATGATAACTGGTGCAGCCAGACTCCCTCTATTTTTAAGAGCAAAAACTACTGACCGTGCAATCCTGTGGGAGGCATTGTTCCATATGAACTTGAGGCATCACCTCTGGAGAAGTTTCAATTGCGACATTGGGACTGGAATTGGAAGTGTTTCAAATAGGTACAGCAACTTAGGAAGTATCAACATCTTAAGGACGTTAATCCTACCTAGGAGAGAGATCGGGAGAGAAGTCCAGAGATTTAAGAGACAAGTTATTTCTGCAAACATAGGGGGAAAATTAGCTTGATATAGGGTAGAGTACGAGGGTGTGATATATACTCCTAAATATTTCAGTGTAGAAGAGCACCAATGATAGTTGAAGGTGTCTTGGAGAGATTTAAGCAGATGTGGTGAGATATTAATGGGTAGGGCCTCCATTTTTGACTGGTTAATCTTAAACCCAGAGAGAGCTCCAAATGTGGAGAGAGTGTCGTGTAAGGAGGGTAAGGAGGTGTAAGGGTGGGTGAGAGTCAGCAAAAAATTGTCGCAGTGGAACACCCGTATATCTGGATGGGACCTAATGGCCAATGCCAGAGGTTCCAAACTCAAAATAAACAACAGGGGTGACAAAGGACACCCCTGCCTGGTATCATTACTGAGGGGGAACCGCTGCAACAAATATGAAGGCAGCTAAACCTGAGACGAAAGAGTAGAGTATAAAGCCTGTAAGGCCTGTATAAACTAACCAGAGAATCCGTATCTAGAGAGGACTGCAAACATGAAAGGCCAACTAAGGCGGCCAAACGCTTTTTGCGCATCCAGGCTTAGAACAATGGCAGGTTGTTCAGTTTTAGTTAAAAAGTCTATCAGGTCTACAGTCCATCTGGTATTGTCACCTCCATGCCTCGTAGGGACGAAACCCACTTTATCTTTGTGAATCAGTGTCATCAATAATGGGGAGAGTCAATTGGCCAATATTTTAGTAAAGATCTTGTAATCTGAATTCAATAGTGCAATGGGGCGGTAATTGTCTGGCAGTGAGGGGTCCTTACCTGGTTTAGGAATGACAGTTATGTATGCGTGTAGAAATTGTGAGTGTGGGATGGAACCTTTGAGCAAGGAGGAATACAAAGACTGTAGGTGGGGATTGAGAATTTCGGAGAAAGTCTTATAATTAATAAACATAGAGGAGCCCATCTGGACCCGGGAGCTGGTAAGGCTTTAATCACCTCCGCTATCTCCTCTAGAGTGACAGGGGCATTGAGTGTAGAGTTTTGTGCATTGGACAACTTGGGTAAGTCTAAGGTAATTCTAAGGAGAACTTATTCCGAGAGAATTGGGGTATCGAGTCGAAACTTAAACAGTTATAAAATTTCTTATAGAAATCTCCAAAAACCTGGGACATAGTCTTAGGGCAGTACGTAGGAGTACCATCTGGCTGTATCAGATGGTCAGGAATCAAAAGGAAGGGACGTGGTTTCCATCTGTTAACAAGCATTCTATGTGGTTTGTTGGCATATTCGTAAAACTTTTGTCTGGCCCATAACATAGATTTTGATATCTTATTCATGTCGAATGATTTGATACGGTTCTGAATTGAAGTTACCACTCTCAGTTGTTCCACCATGGGGGATTCAAGTAGGTGCATCTCTGCAGTTCTTAACTGAATGAGAAGGTCAGCTTTCAGTTTCATGAAATCTCGTTTAAGACGGGGGCCTGCAGATATGCACTCACCCCTAAAAAAAAGCCTCATGGGCTTCCCACAAGGTGGAAGTTTCCGCAACCGATCCTTCATTCAGTTGAAAAATTTCAGATAGTTTTTGTTGCAATTGGGTTTGAATCATTGGGTCTTTGAGTAGGGACTCATTAAAACGCCAATGACAAATCTTGGGGGTTGAAGCAGTCAATACAATGTCAAGTTCAATGGGTGCATGATCCGACCAAGTGATTGGATTGATCTCAGAGGAAACAACATGAGGAAGAAAGGGGGCCGTTACAAAGAAGTGGTCCAGTCTGGAATAAAGCCTATGAGGGGGGGGAATAAAATGTATAACCTTTCTGAGTTGGATGTTTCACTCTCCATGTGTCGAAAAGGTTGTATGATCTAGTCAGTTTACGAAAAGAGGTAGACAGTTTCTGGACAGCAATGCATGGTGTGTCTTGAAATATCCCTGGTCTGGGACATGCACACATTGAAATCTCCGCCTATGATCATAAAAGGAATAGAGAATGATTGTAACTTCTCAAAGACTGTCGTGAGAACACTAATATGTCCCACATTTGGGGCATAAATATTAGCCAGAGTGTCACGTACCTGGTGATGAGCCTGGGATGCAGGGAGTGGCCTCTTTTGCACCTCTTACTCCGGAACCCCTGATGGTGGGAACAGGGAGCTCGGGAGTGCAGAGTCACACAAGTGCCTGTCAGGAACACTGGTGCAGAGACGGAGCTGGACTTCAGGAAGCTCTTGTGCAGGTGTCAGCGACAGCAGGGGAGTTGGAATGGCAGGCAGGCTTGGCACACTGGAACAGAGGAGAGAGGCAGCAGACAGTGGGGAGGTGTCCTTTAGTACAGGGCACAGGCAAGTCCCAACAGGCCGGGTCATCCACTGGCTGGCAGATCAGGTGCGGTCCAAAAGGCAGAGGCAGAGTCGTTATTCAGTCCGGGTCGGCAACAGGCTGGCAGCAGGTGGCAGAAGGAGCAGGCAGTAGCAAGGTCAACAAGCCGGGGGTCAGAGGGCAGGCAGAAGGCAGGAAGCGTCAGGAACAAGCCGGGTCACAGGAACAGATCAGTAGGGTAACTATCAGATAGCAGATGGGTCTCGGGAAACGCTGTAGACCAGACAGCAAGGAGCCCAGTCATCAGCCTCTTTAAATAGCCCCAGATTGGCACCAAGAAGTGTCACTGCGTGCTCCCGCGCGCAACCCGCGCACAAGCCGTGCGCCATTACCGCGCATGCGCGCACGCCGAAGCTCAGCTATTGCGCAGGTGCGCACACGCGTGCGCCGAAGTGTCATTACTGCGCACACGCGCGCGCCGAAGCGTCGCCAACTTGCTGGTAAGATTGCCCTTCATGACATTGCCCCCCTCCAATGGGCAGCCTCCGGATGCCCAACTGGGCCACCTTAACTCGATGAGAGTCTTTGAAGGACTGAACCAATCTTTTGGCATGGATGTTGCACTCGGGTTCCCATGAGTTCTCCTCAGGGCCATATCCCTTCCACTTTACACGAAATTGGACTTGGTTGCGCCTTTTTCTACAATCCAAGATGGATTCCACCTCAAACTCCTCTTCACCGTCGACCAAGATTGGTTCGGGAGGGCCGGTGTCACATCCTGAGAAGGGATCAGGAACAGTAGGCTTAAGTAGGGCAACATGAAAAACCGGGTGGATCCGGAATGACTCTGGCAGCTCCAGTTCATAGGCCACACTGTTAATCCGTCTTCTGACGGGGAAAGGACCCACAAACTTGGGGCCCAATTTCTTTGAGGGACAGGCAAGTCTTAGGTTCAATGTAGATAACCACACCTAATCTCCGGGTTCCAGGTTGAGTTCTCCTCTTCTTTTTTTGTCAAACACTTCTTTATTATATTCTTGTGTCTTAGTCATCGTGTCTCGTAATAATTCATTGTTTGTTCTGAAAAAATCCAATGTCTCCTGAACAGCAGGTACAGCAGACTCCGGGATACAGTTGGACAAGAATGAGGGATGAAAGCCGTAGTTTGCATAGAACGGGGATTGCTTTGTGGCAGAGTGGACCGAATTATTGTATGCAAATTCGGCCAGAGGCAGCAGAGGTACCCAATCTTCCTGCGAGAACGAAGAAAAGCAGCGTAGGTATTGCTCAAGTGTTTGATTCGTCCGTTCAGTCTGGCCATTTGATTGTGGATGGTAGGCCGACGAGAAGGACAAGTTAATCCCGAGGGCTTCACACAGGGCCTTTCAAAACCTGGAAGTGAATTGCACCCCTCGATCCGACACGATGTTCGCAGGGATGCCATGGAGCCTTACGATTTCTTTGACAACATTTTTAGCTGTCTCAGGAGCGGAGGGCGTACCCCTCATGGGCAGGAAGTGTGCCATTTTTGACAGTCTATCCACAACCACGAAGATAGTGGTGAAAAGCTCCGAGGGGGGAAGCTCTACGATGAAGTCCATGGAAATCATCTTCCATGGCCTCTCGGGTACGGGCAATGGTTTCAACAGACCCCAGGCTCTGGACTTACTTCCCTTGTTCCTGATACATGTGCTGCAAGACTCCACGTAGCTCCTACAGTCCTTTGACAGTTGCGGCCACCAGAAAATGCGTTGTAGGAGTTCGGAGGTCTTGAGTACCCCGAAGTGCCCAGCCAGTTTGTTATCATGGCAGGAACTAAGGACCGCGACTCGCAAGTCCTCTGGTACAAAGATTTTGTCCTTGTACCATAGAAGTTCATCCTTGAGCCGCAGCTCTGTCCTAGGTGAGGGAGAGATCCCCTTGGATGCTTGCTTGATCCGAGAGAGCAGGTCCTCCTGAAGCAAGAGAAAGTTTCCTGGTGACAAGATGGTATCCAGAGGGGCAGGTGTTTCAGGGTCACAGAACATTCGTGAGAGAGCATCAGGTTTGGTATTCTTCGATCCTGGTCTATACGTTATATGGAAAGAAAAACGTGTGAAGAAAAGTGCCCACCTGGCCTGCCGGGGTTTCAGTCTTTTTGCTACTCTCAGATACTCCAGATTCTTGTGGTCCGTATAGACCAGGATCAGATTAGACATGGGAGCCGTCGAAAAATTTGTTCCGTTCCGTTCCGTTCCGTATTAAAAAAAAATCGTAATTCGTAATCCGTGTACGGAATTCAATTCGAATTTGTACGAATTACGAATTCCGTATAACGAACGATTCGACCGGAACGAACGAATGATTCGACCGGAAATGTACTTCCCCCACCCAATTCCAGCAGCAATCTTTTCTCTCTATAATGTCAAATCTTTTCTCTCTATAATGTCGAATCGGACCGAACGAATGATTCGACCGGAAATGTACTTCCCCCACCCAATTCCAGCAGCAATCTTTTCTCTCTATAATGTCGAATCTTTTCTCTCTGTGTCGAATCTTTTCTCTCTATGTCGAATCTTTTCTCTTTATGTCAAATCTTTTCTCTCTATAATGTCAAATCTTTTCTCTCTATAATGTAGAATCGGAACGAACGAATGATTCGACCGCAAATGTCATTCCCCCACCCAATTCCAGCAGCAATCTTTTCTCTCTATAATGTCAAATCTTTTCTCTCTATAATGTCGAATCTTTTCTCTCTATGTAGAATAATCTTGGACTAATAGAGTTAAGGTTAGTCACATTCGACCAAAAAATATTTACCTATCGCTTTGTCGAATTTTCATGTCTTATTTGGTAGTTTGGATTCGGATAATTTGGATACGAAATTTCGTACAAATTTTTCGAAATTTCGTATTTCGTACAGAATTTGTATTCAAAAAAATTTGTAATTCGGATTCGTACAAATGTACGAATTTCGAAAAATTCGTACGAATTTTCGATACGTATGAAACTAACCGCACATGTCTAGATCGGATGCGCTGCTCCTTCCAGGAGGTACCGCCATTCCTCCAGGGCGGCTTTGATTGCCAGTAGTTCCTGGTCTCCCACATCATAGTTCTTCTCCGAATCTGACAGCTTACGGGAGAAGAAGGCAACCGGATGTAAGAGAGCCTTGGGCCCCTGTCTTTGGGAGAGAACCGCCCCAACTGCTGTTTCCGAGGCGTCCACCTCCAGTATATATGTTAGAGCCGCATCAGGGTGCCTCAGAACGGATGCAGAGGTAAATAATTCCTTAAGGGTCTCGAAGGCCGTTTGGGCTTCTGAAGACCACTGGAACCGGACAGTCTGTTTGGTTAGGTTGGTTAATGGGGTGATGATGGAAGAGAACCCCCTGATGAACTTCCTATAAAAGTTTGTGAACCCGATGAAGCGCTGTATGCCTTTCCTATCTACGGGCACCGGCCAGTCAAGGATTGCAGCCACTTTCTGGGAGTCCATCGTGATACCCTCCACCGAGATGACAAGTCCAAGGAATTGGATGTTTGGCGTTCAAATTTGCATTTTTCGGGTTTTGCGTATAACCCGTGCGTTTAAAGCCGTGCGAGTACATTCTGAACGTGTTCCCGGTGTTTCTCCAAAGAGGGGGAAAAGATGAGAATGTCATCCAGATAGATGATAACGAAAAGGTCAAGGTAGTCTCTAAAAATGTCGTTCACAAAATGATGTAACGTAGCCGGGGCATTGCAAAGTCCGAAGGGCATGACTAAGTATTCGAACTGCACCAGGTTATAGGCCCCACGGAGGTCCAGTTTTGTGAAAATGACTGCGGATCCTAGTCTTTGGAACAATTCCGGTACTAAAGGAAGGGGGTACCGGTTCTTTATAGTCACTTTGTTGAGCTCCCTGTGGTCCACACAAGGGTGGAGAGAATGGTCTTTTTTCTCAACGAAGACAATCCCTGCCCCTGCCGGTGACGTAGAGGGACGGATGAACCCTTTCTTAAGATTATCATCAACATAAGTCTTGAGGGTCTCGAGTTCAAGTTCCGTCAGGGGGAAAATCCTGCCAAAGGGGATTTCAGCCCCGGGGAGGAGCTCAATCGGGCAGTCGTAAAGCCTGTGTGGAGGAAGAGTCTCAGCCCCTTTCTTGCTGAAAATGTCCAGGAAGTTGTGATATGCTTCAGGAACTGACTGGCGGACCTAAGCATCAGAGTCCATGCAAAGCAAGGGAGGAGTAATTGAAACTACCTGTAGAGGGGGCGTGGCCAGCATCCGAGGTGATGGCAGCTTGAGGAGAGAGCTCCTGCAGTATCCAGACCCATCCAGCGACTATAAGCGACATAAGAAGATTCTGTGTGGTGATATTGATAGCCTGAACACCTAGCTATCACCCGATACCAAGATGCACAAGAGGAAACCCGAGAGGGGCCCAAAAAAGCTCACAGACTTCTTTGGCCTAGCGGACGAGGAGAGGCCTCAATATGGCGGCGCAGCACGAGACACGCAGCGAGGCCGCGGAGGCAGCGGAGCTACCAAGACGGATTACATGTTCCAGGCCTCTTCATCAGGGCACAGCAGCAGATCCTCCCCAGCAGCATCCCCGGTAAACAGCCCGCAGAAATCATCGCAGAAACGATCGGCGGAGCACACATACCCAGGTGAGCTTGAGGGACATGATACCTCACAAGATAGCACTAAAGAGTTTATAGAACAACTCCAAGACTTCCCCACCCTGGGCCAACCTTTGACTGATACAATGATGAAAGAAATGCTGGTCACATTGAGGGGCTCACTGCACAGGGACATGCTGGAGTGCACAACTCAGCTGAAAGCTGAAGTGGTTGCTATAGGGGAGAGAGTGTCCCATAATGAAGAGAAAATGGGAGTATTGGCTGCAGGCCATAATGAACTAGTGGATGCATATAATGGAGCGGAGGATGAAATTTTAGCGATTAAAAACAAGATGGCAGATTTAGAGGACCGGGCAAGGAGGAATAATGTGAAGCTGCGTGGAGTAGCTGAATCCATTATGCCAGCAGACCTCAGGAAGTATGTACAGCAATTCATCTCCACGCTGCTGCCTGATACACCGGAGAGGGAGGTGATTGTAGATCGGGCACACCGCTTACCTAAACCCAAACATCTGCCGGACAAGATACCGAGGGATGTGATAGCACGCATTCACTTCTTCCATGTGAAGGAGGATCTGATGAGATATAGCAGGAAAAATGCTTCATTGCCTGAACCATATACGGATGTATCGGTGTATTCTGACATTTCACAACATACTATGCTGGCCCGCAAGAACCTTGCCACGCTGACCAAACTGTTCCAAAATCATAAGATACCCTATACATGGGGATTCCCAACAAAAATCATCCTAACCAGACAAGACAAGACCTATGCTATTACTAGCCTGGAACATGGACTTCAACTGGCCAGGCAGTGGAAACTACTCCCAAATGAAGAGGTGGAAGCTCCTGGTGCTTCTAATAATCAAAAAATCTCCATGGAGTGGCAAAAAGTCTAATGTTAAAAAATAGTGGTATGGCTATACAAGCGCATCAACTTAGGCCTCACACTTTCTTTACCCAAAATCTGTTTTGGGTCTGGTTGCTGGGGAGCATTACCCCCTCCACTGTTCTGAAGCGAAAAGTTTTCGCATAAAGTGACATGTCTCACTCTTTTTATATGTTTTTTGTGTTTTTTTCTGTTTTGTTCTGTTTTTTATATGTGCCAACAAGCTGTGATGTCCTATCTATCTACACTCCAGAGATGGCTTCAAACTTCTTCAATGAGCATGAGAACTTCGATCTCCATCACCCCATCCCTCATCCTATGCTGCCACCTTCAGATTACTTACAGGTGAACCCTGAGACACTTTCTTTCAAGGCTACAGGTATGACTTCTGATTTCCGCAGTTTACATGCAATCTTTTGTGCCCAACTTCTTATACCTTATCCTGTACTACCACCTACAGGCCAAAGTAAAGAATTACACACCATTAATAATTGTGGCTTACAAAGTTCAGCATTGCTCCATGATATTGAAAATGACTATTAAGGTGATATCACTCAATGCACATGGACTCAACAGCCCATATAAAAGGAGGCTAATGTGGCAGGAAGCGAAAAAGCTCAAGGGAGACGTTATATGTATTCAGGAGACCCATTTTGCACTGAATAACCTGGTTTACACCGTGGTCAACCTTTATGCACCCAATACGGGGCAAGCGACCTTCCTAAAGGCTCTGCATAACAAAATCAACAAACACAAGAAAGGTGCACTCCTCTTGTGCGGCGACTTTAACTGTGTGGTGGACAGAGCCATGGACTGTTCTTCTCCCCATATCACACGCAGATATGAAATGAGACAGTTCCTAGACGCAGCTGATCTGTTTGATACTTGGAGGTGTGCCAACTCATCTGAGAGGGACTATACTTACTACTCCACCCCTCATAACTCCTACTCAAGAATTGACTGTATTCTTTCTGAACTCACCCTTCTGCAACGGACTGTAAAAGTAAAGATTCATACAATCACGTGGTCTGACCATGCCCCAGTGTCAATCATTTTGCAGGAACAGTTCACTTGCAGCCCCTCCTACTTATGGAGGAATAATACGGTGTTGCTTTCTAACCAGGCTCAGGTGGCACAGATTTCTAAAATGTTGGAGGAATATTTTCAATTTAATTGTAATGAAGAGGTGAATGCTATGACTGTTTGGTGCGCCCATAAGGCGTACAGTAGAGGGCTATTGATCCAAGCAGCGGCTCGGGAAAAGAGACGGAAAACTAAACATCTTAACGATCTACTTAAAAATCTTGCCAAAGTAGAATCCACCAATAAAATAAACCCCTCTCATGCTAATCAAATAGCTCTATTGGATTGTAGGAATAAGCTTAGACTTGCTCTGCTGGAAGAACACACTGCTTCCATGAGCCGCTTTAAAGCAACATATTATTCCCATGGTAATAAAGCAGGTAAGCTTCTAGCCAATTATATTAGAAAGAAACAACAAAACTCCAAACTAAACTCTATTAGGGACCCCCATACGGAGCAAGTAGTATATCATCCGCAAAAAATTGCCAACGCATTCCAAAAATATTATGGAGATTTGTATAACCTTAATAAAGACCCCAATACCATCCAACCTAGTGAGGAATTAATAAATCAGTTTCTGACCTCAGTTAAACTACCCAAATTGAGTGTAGAGGACATAGCCTCTCTGAATGCACCGATCAATGTTCAAGAAATACTGAAAACCATAAAAGCACTCCCCAAACATAAATCCCTGGGCAGTGACGGATTCTCTGCTGAATATTATCAGACTTTTGCACATGTCTTAGCCCCACATTTACAAAAGATGTTTACTTTGGCTGCTACTACTGTCTCTTTTCCCGAGGAAATGCTACAGGCAACGGTAGTGGCTCTCCCTAAACCAGGGAAAAGACCGGATTGCCCTCAAAACTTCAGGCCTATCTCACTACTTAATACAGACCTGAAAATATATGCAAAGATAATAGCTAATAGGCTGTCTGCGGTTACTCCCCAGATGGTTAAACCGGACCAGGTGGGGTTTGTGAAGGGGCGTCAGGCCCCTGATGGTACCCGGAGACTGTATAACTTGTTACATGTTGCGGAGACTAGCGGGGTCCCCACTGTAGTCCTGACGTTAGACGCTGAAAAGGCGTTCGATAGGGTGCATTGGGGGTTCCTAGGGGCGACCTTGCAGAGATTCAGGATAACTGGTTTTATCTATTCAGCAATTTTAGCGCTTTATACTAAACCATCAGCCAGGGTGTATACTTCAAATGTGTTATCCGACTCGTTTGGCATTACCAATGGAACCCGCCAGGGATGTCCCCTTTCCCCATTGATTTTTACGTTGGTGATGGAACCTCTGGCGGAGGCCATTAGGTCATGTAGAGATGTGTCTGGCATTGAGGTGGGAGGCTATACCCACAAGATTGGATTGTTTGCAGATGACGTGGTATTGACCTTGACAAACCCAGCTGCTTCCCTAGGGAAGGTACAGGAGATTCTACATGCCTTTGGGTCAGTGTCTTATTACAAATTAAACTCTACTAAATCCTCTATCCTGCCCATAGGCGTGTCGAAGAAACTGAAAAACCAACTTAAAGCAAAATTCCCTTTTCAGTGGGCTACAAACAATCTAGCATATTTGGGATCACTTTGACCTCCCCCACGTCATCTGCATACGAAGCTAACTATCCCAGGCTGATTGGCATAATTAAACAGGATGTTCAACATATCTCTAAGTTCGAGTTGTCATGGGTGGGGAGGATTGCAGCGCTGAAAATGATTGTGTTACCAAAGATAATATATTATTTCAGGACGATCCCAATAATAATACCTGAGAGATTTTTCACAGAGGTAGATAAGCTATTTAGACAGTTTGTTTGGGGGGGGGGGGGAATGGCAAGAATATCTTATCCTGTACTGGGGAGACATAAAAGAAATGGTGGAGTTAATTTTCCCAACCTAAGAAACTACAGCTACGCAACCCGCCTTGACCAGACTAAAATGTGGTTTGACCAGACTACCGACAAATTATGGGTCCAGGTTGAGAGGGGTGTGGTGGGCAGCAAACAGCTGCCTGCGTTGCTGCTGTCGAGCTTGACCCATATGACTCTCCACTACAAGACTTGCCCATCTATAGAGGCAACCCTGACAGCGTGGAAGAAATTTCACACTATTCTATCTCCAGAATTACTGGACTGTTGCAGGGACTTGCCTCTACAACTCTATGACTATCTAATCCCTGACCTGAACACTAAAACTTGGATAGACAAAGGTATCCTAACACATGAAGCAGTGCTAGAAAGACAACAGGAACTGGCCTCATACTCTTTATATAGACTCAAACATTTTCACGACAAAAAACAAGTGGTTTCTTATAGTGTCCATAGAGAGACTTGGGCGCATATGGAGTCTTGCGAAGAAGGGACTAAAGGCCTTTCTAAGTTTTACTCCATATTACAGTACGGAGGACCTTTTAAAAAAAACACTAATATGATAAATTGGGAAAAAGACATGGGGACTACCTTTTCACAGGGGGAGTGGCAGGGTGCTATACAATCGCACTTTCGCCACTCCCACTGTGTGAACCACTGGGAATTGATTCTAAAGGTAATTTATAGAACCTATTTGACACCTGTAAGGCTAGCGCAGATATACCCTAACTCCTCGCCGAACTGCTGGAGAGAATGCGGAGAAAAGGGAGGTATAATGCATGTACTGTGGTCATGTAGGGCTGTGAGGAGCTTTTGGAGGTCGGTGTTCTCGTTGATCACCAGAGTTACAGGTCTGATTATCTCACCATCACCTCAGATGGCTATACTGAACATAGGGATCCACCAAATGCCTAAAATCTTCAGACCAGTGATCACACATATTTTGATAGCAGCAAAATTAACAATCACTGCCAAATGGAAATCCCTTAATGCACCCAATGTATCTGAGGTCATATCTAGAGTCAAACAGCATTATGTCTATGAAAGATATTTTGCCGTTAGGAATCATACTCTAGCTTCATTTAAACCCTGTTGGGAGACTTGGAGTGCGATCTTTCCTAATGAGTGAAAGTTCATATGCAGTCTTGTATGGTACATATTGTTCTTGTTTTTCCTTTTTTTTGTTTGTTTATATATATATATTTTGTTAGTGTTATAATACTTTACTGTTATTATTTTTCGGATTGGTGACTATGAGCTGTCCAAAGAAATTTTTGAACATAAATTGTGCATGACAGCATAGATGGTAAACTAATGTAAGTTGCGGGACTGCGCTCTGGATACAGTTAGTACCCATTGGGGGTGTCTGAAGTGCAGACCCGGAATAATTATCAACAACTAAGAGAAGAACTCAACCGTCTATGGCTTAATTTAAGAATACTCTGTAAATTACCCGTATATATCGATACATGCTTAGTGACAATTCGGTGTAACCTCTGTTTGCTATAATTGTATATGTTCTCTTTCCTGTGATATAACTCAATAAAAACCAATTGAAAAGAAACTACCTGTAGACAATGTTGATGGCAGTAGGGGGAACAGAAACTGACTTCCCCTGATGTCCAATTAATTTGCGGGTTACGGGCCTGTAACCAGGGCATGCCCAGAATGATGGGAAACAGAGGAGACTTGATGACGTCTAGGCATAGTAACTCCTGATGGGTGCTGGCAATGGTTGTGGCCAGCGGTAGGGTCACCTGTGTGACTGGCCCGGACTTAAGGGTCGACCCATCGGCGAGGTATACTGAAAGCCCTTTAGCTCTAGGGCGCAAAAGAATGTGATGTGTGGTGGCAAAAGCTAAGTTCAGAAAACAACTGCAGGCCCCGGAGTCAATGATGGCGTTGACTTGAATATTCCCTCCTGGGAGCTGCAAAAGAATGGGAATTGCCAGGTGAGCTGAATTGCTGGGTATAATAGGTAAATGCACAGACGACATGGAGAGGCACTTACGGAGTTTCACAGGGCAGGTCCGTACATAGTGTCCGGGTTCTCTGCAGTATAGACAGAGGTTAAGGGTTCGCCTGTGTTGACGTTCCTCAGGGGTGAGCGAGGGACAGAGAAGTCCCAGCTGCATGGGTTCTGGGCTATCAGAGGAGGCTGTAACTGGAAATGAAGGAGCTGGGTTGGCAGAGCTGGGTACCCAGGGCAACATCCAAACCGGGCGAGACGGCCCGGTGGCTCGTTCAGTCCTACGTTCTCGTAGACGTCGGTCAATCTGGATGGTCAGGTTGATCAGAGCGTCCAAAGTTCCGGGCACACCTACATGTGCCAGTTCATCTTTGAGCGGTTCAGAGAGTCCCAATCGGAATTGGTAACAAAGAGCAGCATCGTTCCAATTGGTGTCTGAGCTCCATCTCCTGAATTCGGAAACGTAATCCTCCGCCGGTCTGCGGCCTTGCTGAAGGGCGTGCAGGGCTGCTTCGGCAGTGGCGGCTTGGTGCGGATCCTCGTAAAGTTGAGACATGGCTTGGAAGAAGGTGTCCAGGGTATTAGGTGAGACGTCTTTATGCTCCAAGAGGCGGTGAGCCCAGGCTTGAGGCTCACCAGACAGGAGGGAAATAACGAACCCCACTTTGGTGGATTCTAATGAAAAGGTCAGTGGTTGCAAGGCAAAGAAGAGCTCGCAGGCATTCCGAAAGGCTCTGTATCTGCTCTGCTCCCCTGAGAATCTCTCAGGTGTGGGTACCTTAGGTTCAGGCGGCATCATGACCACCGAAGGAGAAGTGGAAGTCCCAGTAGAGGAGGAAGCTGAGGAGGATAGGGCCTGGACTCGGCCCTCCAGTCGGGTATAACCCTCTTGCAGACTTCTGACGGCCTGGGTTAGCCCATCCAGGTGACAGCAAAGTTCCTCCATTGGGTTTGCTCCCTGCGCAGGCTCGGACATGGCTGTCTGGTACTGTCACATACCTGGTGATGAGCCTGGGATGCAGGGAGCGGCCTCTTTTGCACCTCTTACTCCGGAACCCCTGATGGTGGGAACAGGGTGCTCGGGAGTGCAGAGTCGCACAAGTGCCTGTCAGGAACACTGGTGCAGAGATGGAGCTGGACTTCAGGAAGCTCTTGTGCAGGTGTCAGCGACAGCAGGGGAGCTGGAATGGCAGGCAGGCTTGGCACACTGGAACAGAGGAGAGAGGCAGCAGACAGCGGGGACGTGTCCTGTAGTACAGGGCACAGGCAAGTCCCAACAGGCCTTGTCATCCACTGGCTGGCAGATCAGGTGCGGTCCAAAAGGCAGAGGCAGAGTCGTTATTCAGTCCGGGTCGGCAACAGGCTGGCAGCAGGTGGCAGAAGGAGCAGGCAGTAGTAAGGTCAACAAGCCGGGGGTCAGAGGGCAGGCAGAAGGCAGCAAGCCGGGGCACAGGAACAGAGCAGTAGGGTAACTATCAGATAGCAGATGGGTCTCGGGAAACGCTGTAGACCAGACAGCAAGGAGCCCAGTCATCAGCCTCTTTAAATAGCCCCAGATTGGTGCCAAGAAGTGTCACTGCGCGCTCCCGCACACATCCGCACGCCGTTACCGCTATTGCGCAGGTGCGCACCCACGCACGCGCCGAAGTGTCATTACTGCGCGTGCGCCGAAGCGTCGCCAACTTGCTGGTAAGATTGCCCTTCATGACACAGAGTGAGATGGGTGTTCAGGTGACTACAATTCAGGAGTACAAAATGACCGTGGGGATCCAGGAAGGAGGAAAGGACACGGATTGGACAGGAGCATTTAATGAGGATTGCCACACCGGCCTTTCCAGATGGATCGGAAGCCACATAGGCTGTGGGAAAGTGCTTGGAAGAAAATTTAAAGGATCCACCAGGTCTGAAGTGGGTCTCCTGAACCATAATCACTTCTGCATTGGAGGACCTAAATTCCTTTAAAGCTTGCCATCTCTTACCAATGGAATTCAGGCCCTTCACATTACAGGAGTATATCTTTAGAGTCATAATAAATCAAATATACATACAGCTAGCATAGCATAGGTTTTAAAAGAACATCTAAATAACCATGGTGCAAAATACATTGAAACATATAAGCTTGTAAGTTGAAATGGTGTAAAAAAAAATAGCACTAGTAACCAGAGTAAGGTAAAAAAAAAAAGACCTATCAAAAGAAGTACAAAAAGGTAACACAAAGAAAAAAAAAGAAGAAAAAGTTGAAAAAAGTAAAAAATATTTGTTTTTTTTTTCTTAAGGACCCTGAAGTTTTCTTCAGGGAACCCCGACAACAGCCTGGGGCTTGGGTGAGGGGCATGACAGCCTGCAAGAACCGACGATGGGTCCACGTCTTTTCTAAGGAAACAGTCATCACCGTTCTGTGGGAGGCAAGCGGCTAAGCAACTAGAAGATTATCAAGGGTGGCAGTCACTTAAAAAAAAAAGAAAAGCCAAATAAAGAAAACCTATGATTCAAGGAAGTGTCACTCTTGAAAATGGAGTGGCCCATATTCACAGGACCACTGGCACAGGTTAAACATCAACCGACCATGGTAGTGGGCAAATTGAATTCTTGAATAGAGAGCCTCTTCAGGTCGGGAATCTGGAGGGGTTGCGAATGAAGGCCTCACTTTCATAAAGGTCTCTCAGTGAATATTGGACCCCATCCTTTGAGGCAGATAGGCGGAAGGGGAATCGCCAGCGGTAGGGGACTTGGTGATTTTGCAGGTGGGTGGCAACAGGGCAAAAGTTACGTGTTTTTGCCAAAGTGATAGGGGAAAGATCGCTGAAAATCTGAATCTTGGCCTGCTTAAATTCAATGCAAGATTTATTACGAGTTGCGACAGTGAGGGCTTCCTTTCTTTCGTAATAAAGCGGACAAAAATGTCTCTGGGGTTGGAGCCAGGGGGAGGCTTAGGGGCCAAAGACCTGTGAGCCTGGTCAAGGCGCCAATCAATGTCTGGGATGTGGGGAGCTAGAGTGACAAATAGGCTTAGAAGATATGGACGCAGCTCCTTATCAGTAACCGATTCGGGTACCCCTCGAATCTGTAGGTTCTGACGTCTTTCCCTGTTCTCCAAATCCTCCTGTTGTGACTGGAGTTGGAAAACTGTGTGCTTCATGGCAGCATTGTCTTACTCTAGGATGTGTACATACTGGGTAAGCTCATCAAATTTGTTCTCCAAGGTGTCTGTGCGTTCCCCCAGTTGGTCTATCTCCCCCCGGAGTTCATGTGCTATTTTACCCACCTCTTTGGCTATGTTGTGAGTCAGGTCCTGGAGCAGCGATTGTAGCCTAAGATCCAGCACAGCCACTGTTACCACAGCTGTAGTGTCTGATGGTTGGGATTGCTGGGATCCATAGTCCATCGGAGGTGCATTTTCGGCCACTAGATGGGAGTCAGCGTGATCTGACGGGCCGGCCGCGGTACTCGAGGCTGGAGATTGCGGCCTATACAGGAAGTGCTGCATAGCGTGGTTAGGCCTCGATGATGGCGGTGGGATAAATCCGCGATATATAGCTTTTTGGACGCCGATTTTGCCCATAAGCTGCCCGGGGGCTTCAGGCGATCTTTGGTGTCACTCCTTGAGCTATTGTGGCTGTAGATGTTTAGCAGGAGCCGCGAACAGGGAGACGGGGATCAGAGCTCTCCTCTTACACATCCGCCATCTTACAAGCCGCACATGCGCCCATCCCCTTTTTTTTAATCACCATGCCACATATAACCTTGAGGGAATATATACGGTGAAGTGACATTTGGCAAGGTGGCAAGGTGACCTGGGGAGTGTGTCTAAGTGATTTACTATCCTACGGGCCTTCCCGTTGGGAGATACTTTCCATACCTATAGTGAGGGGTGTGCTCATTAAAGTGAGGTCAGACCCTAATAAGGTCTTTCTTTCTGGTAAGTGGCTAATTTATTTATTTTGGAGTTGAACACGATTGGGTGATCACATACAGCACCAGCACAATAGGATGTGCACATGTTAAACATTACTGTATATTCCAATAATTTACTATTTTCTGGACTTTTACCCTTTTTTCAACAATTTTCCTGGATTTTACACACTATTTCCTTTGCACGGTAGCACGGATTTTATGGTGGCTGGTTATGAATTTGATGAGTTCACTTTTTTTTCTGGCTTGAGGCACTATATGCACTTTATTATGAACCGTTTACTGGCAAGTATTTATGAGTCTGTATATGCGCTTATTTAATGGTAGCACATTTTTTTTTCTTTTTATGTTAAAAATCTTGTGTTGAAAGGTGTTTGTGTTTTCATCATGTACATAATTTTAACCACTTAAGTCCCAGCCACTGTTTTAAAATCACACTGGTATAGTGGCTATTTGTTCCAGCACTATATAAAAATAGCAGTAGGAAACATCAGCTAATACGGGTACTGGTAGGATTTGAGGCTGAAACTGCAAAAACACCTAGCATTAAATACTAGGTACTAAAACAATCAGCTTCTGGGCTTCCTAAGCTTCTGGAACATTCCAAAGGTGTGTGCTGTAGTGTTTACTTTGGGAGCATAGTGACTTCTTGAGTGGTGTCACCACCCTTACTGTTAGTACGGAAGCCCAGGCAGACTTGTAACTCAGTATAACCTCTCCATATAGAAGCAGATCAAAATTGAAAAAAAAGTAAAAAAAAAAACAAAACAGCAGATTAAATTTTTCTAAAAATTACTAAATATACAGCGTGTTTGTGTGTATATATATCAAAACTTTGGGTGGGTTACTTCCCTCTTTTTCTTTTGGAATTCAATGGAGAGATGTCAAGGTGGACTCCCAATTTCCACCATCAATCAAATAGTCATGACAAAGGGACAATTACTCCAGTTTGCAGAAAACGATTTTACTTGTAAATCTTCAGATCATGCCATATACAGACATAGAATTCAAAAAGCGCAGCTACTGTACAGTTGCGAGCATCCCTGCTCTTCCTCAGGCTAACAGGCTAGGTGTGTATATATATACATACACACACACTGTATATATGTACAGTATATATTGACATAATGAAAGGCAAGGAGGTTGAGGGATGTCATGTTCCCCCCACACGTGGGAAACTATGGTGGAATCCAATCTGCATATTCTAAAACCACCTAGGCGCTGTGGAGTCTGAGCTGGGTTTTGCTTCTCACATGTGATCAGCAGTGTGTAGGATAAAGAAGAAATAACTGGAACAAGAGGCTGCTCTGCCCTGGAACTCAGGAAAATTAAACTCTGAGAGCTAAATACACAAAGAAGAGGGCACCTCCATCTAAATATAGACTGTTAAAAATAGTCTTAATAAATAAAGTGATAGGTATTGTACCTACTTGGTGGACATGGCTGTTGTGTGTGTCATCCTTGGAAATGTCAGTAACATTCAGGCTGTTGGCAACTGGTGACAGTGTATTTGTAGCAAGAGGCAGCTGCAGGATGGTTTAAGGACAGCTGAGATGGTAAGCTGGGGGAAGCCTGAGCACAAGCTGTCAGGCTGTGTAGTGGCTTCCAAGTCCTGTGTCCTTCAGTCTGTGGCTGGACGAATTAAGCTGTTGTGTTGCTGGGAGATGGAGCGAAAACTACCCTGCAGTGTAGCGGCATCCAGGATGTGTTTCAGTGCTCTGCCCCTTTGTCAAACCATTACCATGCTAGTGGATTAACAGAGGGGTGGAGGCCTGAAATGCGTAACCACATGCTGCGTCATCCTCGTGGACAAGCCGAGCCTGGCTGACCATACCGAGCAGGCTGACTGGATCTGGATGCTGCTACACTGCAGGGTAGCTTGTGCTCCAGCTCCCATCAACACAACAGCTTCATCCATCCAGCTGATGACTGAAAGACACAGTACTCGAAAATTGCCACACAGCCTAACAGCTTGCGCTCCAGCTTTCCCCCAGCTCACCATCTCAGCTGTCCTGACACTTGCTACTCTATCACACATCAACCCTGTCTACACTAGCCGCTCCATTCACCAGTTGCCACCAGCCTGGATATTACCGACATTTCCAAGGATAACACGTATAACAGCTATTTCCACCAAGTGAGTGCAATACCCATCACTTTATTTATTATAGCACTATTTTTAACATTCTAAATTTGGATGGAGGCACCCTCATCATTTATATTTATATTTGTATTAGGTACTCAGGACCCATATAAGGGGAGCTGCCACCATCTGCACTAACTTTTACCAATCTTTACATCCCACGCTTCAGTTATTTGCTGTTGATAAAAAAAAAACGGACTTTCCCCACCATTCAGTGACATAACAGTAGTGCCATAGTCCTTCCTTTATAAACTCAGAGACCTGCATGTGGAGATCGCTCTCTATGAGAAGGAGAAGGCTTGCCAGGGGCTTGTTTTGTTGTTGACTGGAAGAAGCCCATCACCTGTCAGAGAGGGTTTTGTCCTGTTTAGTTAGCAACTGGATGGTAAGGACTCTTTTTCAGTTTGGTTTCTGTTTATTTTTATTGAAAACCCTTTAAATACAGTAAAACTGAGTACAAGTCAGGATTTAAAGAAAATATAATATGCAAATTAAATTTGCTACCAAACATGTGGAACCCAGACATCACTGAAGCAAAAATCACTCTGGAACTCAAGACTCAATGTGATTTTTCAGAGTGGTTATTTTTATTTATTTTTTTATTAGCTTCCTGAAAAATAGCCAGTATATTATATTACCTTGGTACTACAGTATATAACACTTTAAAATTTGCATAAAAACAGGAACTTATTATACCAGAAGTTACAAAATAATATTATAATTGTGGTTAAAAATGTCATCCAGAAAGGTGCGCATGCGCGGGACTCCCGGGAGGACGCAGTAACTGAGAGCTCTGCACCGCTACGGCCCTTATCAGCCCCTAAGCACTCAGATCGAGCGGGACACACTCCAATCTGATCCCCACACCTCCCGGAAGAACCAGGGCATGGACTCGCATGACAGGCGGCCAAAAAAAAGACAGACGTTAGTCGCCAGCTGAACTTCGGCCTGGCGGCCCCTGCACCATCCAAGATGGCGGCCTACCCCCTTGCTGGCAACACTGGTGAGTACCAGCATTCTCCAGGGGGTCTCCCCAGCCTCCACGAATCCCTGCTGAGCAGGACAATGGGGGATTTCAACCACACTCCCATAATGAACTCCCCCTGGGCCCTGCAGGCCCCCAGAAGACCTCCCCCACGATGCCTGCTTATCCCCCGGACATGAATCATCTGCTGCATAGCTTCTCTAAAAATGCTAGCTGCAGGCCTTGCCCAAAACGCTATGCAGATTACAGCTACTATTAAGGCTGACTTGCAGAGTCTGGGAGCCCGCATGGACGCCATTGAGCAGGCAGTAGATAACACAGCTGCCCGCACCAACCAAAACACCACTTGTATCCAAACGCTACAAGACCAACTTGAAGCTGCACTAGCCAAATTAGATGATTTGAAAAATAGGAGCAGGAGATACAATTTCCATATAAGGGGGATCCCTGAATCGGTTACAGACATTCCAGGCACGATCAAACTTTTCATCAAAGAAATCATTCCGGATATCCAGGGCCACAGACTTGAGCTGGACAGGGCACATAGAGCCCTACAGCTCCCCCGTCAAGATGGGCTCCCGAGGGACGTGGTAGTCGAACCCCATTATTATGGCGTTAAAGAAGACATTATGAGAATGTAGCGACCTCACCCCTCTCACCACTTCTCATTCTCGGCTTGTCTGTCTTTGTCTAGGAGTGTTAGTACCGGGGAGAGGGATGAGATACACCACGGCCTATGTCCTCCATAGTGAAGAGGTGAAGGCCAGAAAGATCGGGCTTTGTGTAGGTGTCCTAGGGTCAAATCCTTTCCTCGGATTCACTCCCCTTTGCTCCTAGTAACCAGAGTTCCACACACTGAATAGGTCCAACACAGTTTTATTCTTCTCAGCGAATAAATGTACAGCACAGTCAAGTTGGGACCTTTGCAACAGTTCAGTATTAATGGGAGTAGGTCGAGCCACAATCCTTTAAAGTATCGCTAACCACTGTGGTGTCACCAATGGCGAATAGTCACTGCCACTGACTATATGAGGTAGAACATGAATTACCTTCGCTAGCACAGCCCCTGTCAGGGGAAGGATATCCGTCCAAGGGAGTCACTGGAGGCCTCTCTGTCACCAGCAATGCTGTGCTGGACTCTTCAGAGAAGTTCCGCTCACCAGTCTCCTCTGACCTCAGACACAGGCACCCAAGGAGTTAGGGCCCCCTCGGATTCCTCCACCCTTGCGGAACTCAGTCGAAGGTACTGAGCCCCAGGCATCCACCATAGTACCTCACCCCAGGCTAAAGGTGCCTGAGAGGGACTCCATCTCTCGCTCCGGCCAGGTCAAGGGCACCTGGGCCCAGAACTCCGGAACGCAAGGACCCAAGCTGAAGGTGCCTGGGTGCGGCTGCGTCCTCCAACTCTGAACCCCAAGGTCAGGGCGTCCGCCCCTTTTATCCCCTCGCCCTTTGCGTTACAGCAGGTTCCCCGCCCCGCTGTATCAGCGCCAGAGAAGGACAAAAAGGAAGCAGTCTTGCGGTGTGGGTTCAACTCCGGCCAGGGTGACAATGCCACCTGCAGGCCGAAGGGAACCTCACACCACCAGAGTCCTCCAAGAACCATAAAGAAGGGTCTCGGATTCCCTAGCAATCAGTGCATCTGGGTTACACTACCACCCAGATGCTTCCCTTAAATTCAAATACCGGCTACAAGAAGAACCCGCAATATGGACAGCATCTCCTTCCAGGGACAAAAAATCTGAATTTTTTGCGGATATCTCCCCTACCGCTGTCCAAAAACGGAGATCCCTCAAACCCCTCCTTGAAATTCTGGCTCAAAAATCTATCAAATATCGTTGGTCATTCCCTTTCTGTCTCCAGTTTCAATTTAGAGACAAATCATATGGATTCACCAACTTTCAAGATGGCGAATGCTTGCTGCTGCAACTAGGTTTTATATCCCAAGAATTTGCTCCTCAGCAACCAGCAGCCAAGACAAGCTCTACCAAGCGACCCCCCCGGGCAGCCTGCTGACCCCACTGTGGAACAAGCAACTTTGTGACTCTCACCCTCCAAGATGAGCTGTTCTCCTTTGATTCCCTGACAGGATGTTTTTACCCTACTTTTTGGGCTGGATGTTGGCCCAATTTGTTTGTTTAGTGGACTACCCTACACACATTTAATTACTGGTGAACTCATTGGACCTCTGGTCTTAATATGTAGGGTCCCAGTAGCCCCTTCAATGGCTAACTGAGATACCTACCTTCCACCCAGATTCATTCCCTGGCAGACTTGGTATCTGCCTATCAGTAATTATATGCGCAAAGTTATGCTCCTTCTAGTTACCCTCCCTCAAATGTTTTCTGCCACCCTCCTATTCCCTCCCTCCCTCTCCCCCTTCCCCCCTCCCATCCTTTGCAGAGACCCCCATATTCTACAAGTTAATGTGTAGTTTACTATACTGTTGTTTTTTGCTCATATAAACCTGTTTTTTTCCTCATTGCACCTGCCTTCTCAGGTCCCACAATTATATTTTTCCCCAAAGGGGAACCTGACGGCCCAACATGCCACCTATTCTGTTGTGACGTAGAGGGACTCATCCCCCTCTGGTGACACCAGGTAAACAACCCTTTGCATGGTTGTATCTTCTTCGATCCCACCCTTTTAGGGGGGCTCGGACTAGGACTAGGCTTGCCAGTTGTCAGAGACCCAGCGCTGCTGACACACACTTCCGGGTGTCAGCAAGGAATGTCCGCTCTCCAGGTCCTTCCCAATTAAGAGGAAACTTAACACGGTGGCATACGAGCTCGAGCTTCCCGAGTCTTTTAAAATACATCCGGTATGCCACGTTTCTCTACTAAAACCTGACGTGTCAAACCCATTTCCAGATAGTGACACTGGGCCCCCTGAGGCCATAATGATAGATGGTGAAGAATAATTTGAGGTGGAAGCCATCCTGGGTCATAGAAAACGACGTGGTCTCAACCAATACCTAATCAAGTGGAAGGGCTTCGGCCCAGAAGAAAATTCCTGGGAACCCAAGACCAATCTCCATGCCCCGCGGCTAATACGGGCATTTCATCGCTCCCAACCAGCCCGAGTGGGCATCCGGAGGCTGCCCCTAGGGAGGGGGCAATGTCAGAGACCCAGTGCTGCTGACACACACTTCCAGGTGTCAGCAAGGAATGTCCGGTCTCCAGGTTCTAGTGCGCATGCGCGGACACTTAGAATGGGCAGTATAGGATTTAGACCGCGTGCACGCAATGCGCGCGCCCATGCACGCAATGCGCACGCCCATGCGCATGCGCGCGCCTCCTCAAATCCCGGCGCATGGCGCCCTATTTAAACCAGGTTCACCTGAGTGTCAGTGCTGGATTGTCTTTCTGGCTAGTACCTGTATCCCTGTCTGAAAACCTGCTTGTTTGACTGATCTCCTCCTGAAGACTCCTGGCTTGCTCTTGATTACCCTTCTCAGATTCCCCTTGCCTGCTATCCTGCTTGCCTGTTCCTCTGACCTCGGCCTGGACTTTGACCACGATCTTGCCTCACGATCTGTACCTCTCTGCTAGCTCGCTGCTGAACCTCTGCCTCCACCTGTTGTCCCTCTGGATCTTCCCTGAACGGATCTGACGCCTGGTTTCCACAACACCTGTGCCTGAAGAGGGTTCCAGTGCCTTCCAGTGGCTCTACCAGTTCTAAGAGGCACCTGCACCTTCTCATGCCCCTGCATTCCCTGTTCCCACCTCCAGGGGGTGCGGGGACCGGGATCGTGCGAGAGGCTGCCCCCACTACCCCGGCTCCGCTGTAGGTACGTGACACCAGTCCTTTAGCTACATTATTAGACTTTGTTGACATTCCCTTCACATTGTTGGTTGTTATTTTGTTTTTTTGTTTTTTTTGTGTGTATTTTTTGTATTAACCGCTTAACGACCGCTCACGGCATATATACGTCGGCAGAATGGCTCTTACAGGCACAATCACGTACCTGTATGTTCCCTTTAACTGCCTGCCATGTGGTCGTGCGCGCGCCGCCGGTGTCGCGACCCTGCAGTCAACCCCGTAAATCGGACCGCGGGTCCCGTGGACTCTATCGCCGCGGGGGTTCCCGCGATCGTCTCACGGACGGATGGAGCGGGGAGATGTTAGTGTAAACACAACATCTCCCCGCTCGCCTACTGACACTGTCACCAATCTCCACTCTGTGTAATCAGAGCGGAGATCGGTGACGTGTCACTCGTAGCCACGCCCCCTAACAGTAAGAATCACTCCCTTAGGCACACTTAACCCCTTCAGCACCCCTAGTGGTTAACCCCTTCACTGCCAGTGTAATTTTATTGCACTGATCCCAAAAATGTGTCAAAAGTGTCCGATGTGTCCGCCATAATGTCGCAGTCATGAAAAAAATCGCTGATCGCTGCCATTACTAGTAAAAATAAATAAATAATAAAAATGCCATAAAACTACCCCCTATTTTGTAAACGCTAGAAATTTTGCGCAAAGCAATCAATAAACGCCAATTGCGTTTTTTTTTTAACCAAAAATATGTAGAATACGTATTGGCCTAAACTGAGGAAAAAATATGTTTTTTTATATATTTTTTGGGGATATTTATTATAGCAAAAAGTAAAAAATATAGAATTTTTTTCAAAATTGTCACTCTATTTTTGTTTATAGCACAAAATATAAAAACCGCAGAGGTGATCAAATTCCACCAAAATAAAGCTCTATTTGTGGGAAAAAAATGACGTCAATTTTGTTTGGGAGCCACGTTGCAATTGTCCGTTAAAGCGGCGCAGTGCCGAATCGCAAAAAGGGGCCTGGTCTTTATGCTGCATATTGGTCCGGGGCTTAAGTGGTTAATTACTTCTCTTTTCATACTCTATTATACTCTCTTTTCTCATTTCCTCTTTCTTCCTCCCTACTCTTCCTATGACTCATTTCCACTCCCCTACCCTTCTCAACTGTATTCCACAGGAACCTTCGCAGAGAATTCCTTCCCATCTATCCTCAAGGTATCCACATGTTCCCAGGTCCTCGAAGGACAAACCCCAATCTCCAGAGGCAGAGGTAAGCTCCCATCATACGTACTCTCTACTCCCTACTCACGGTCATGGCTGACTTGAACCCACATAACATGTCTCTCAAGATAGCATCACATAATACGCAGGGGCTTAACTCTCCTTCCAAACGACAGAAGGCCTTTAAAAGTTACCACGCCAGAGGCCTTAATATTGTTCTACTACAGGAAACCCATTTCCCCACCAGCTTCACCCCAACCTTTCTACACCGTAACTTCCCCACCTTCTACTTAGCAAACGCAGACTCCAAAAAAAGGGGGGTAGCCATCCTTCTAGCTAAACTAATCCCATTCGTACACATGCACACAGTCAAGGACACAGGCGGCAGATATATACTGATAAAAGGACTAATTGAAGGGGTATTATACTTCATCATCTCCTACCATGCCCCTAACCAAGGCCAAGCGCACTTCTTCACTTCCATGTTGTCGACACTCTCCCCCCTTCTAGAAGGAAGAGTAATTATAGGAGGTGACTCCAACATCACATTTGACCATAGGCTTGACAAATCAACCCAGGACAAACCACGTCTCAAAAATCCACCTAAACAGAGCATTCTCGTCTACTTCACAACCTGGGCCTAATTGACACCTGGAGGAGGGAACTGAACCCCACAGCTAAGGACTATACTCACTACTCTGCACCACATAAGACGTGCGCCAGAATCGACCACATCTTTATCCCTAACTCTGAGATTCACACAGCCTCACACGCATCAATCCATGAAGTACCTTGGTCTGACCACTTCTTGGTGATCCTTACAACCATTGTCTCCCTTTCCCCCCCAGGACCCCCCCAGTGGCGCCTTAGTGAATCATTCTTATCCAACCCAGTTCACTGTACCATACTTGAAAAAGATAGAAATTTTTCCTCCTTAATGATACTGGGGACACGTTCCCGAGTTCCCTTCGGGGGGGCCCACAAAGCTGTCTTAAGGGGGAAAATGATCCAGCTAGCGTCCAAACTAAAAAGGGAAAGGAAAGCAGAATAGAGAAACTTGAAAAAGATTTTAAATCCCTCAGCAAATCCCATACGTCCGATACGCTAGCCAAATTAGATTCCACTAGAATAGCCCTGAATTTGGCCCTGAAAGCCAATGCGGACAAACACCTCAGCTGGTTGAGTGTCAGATTCTATTTGCGAGCTGACAAAATTGGCCCACACTTAGCAGCTAAACTTTCCCCCAAAATAAAAACTTTCTCCCTTCCCAAAATCAAATCCCTGAGAGGCACCCTAACTCAAAATCCCCCAAAAATTCTAGAAAACTTTCACTCCTTCTACTCCAAACTCTATTCCGCACCTGGCCTGAAGCACCCCGACTCCATTAACTCATTCCTGGAAGAAATTACCCTCCCCAAACTCTCGGATTCTTACCGCGCTATTCTGGAGTCACCCTTCCAGGAAGACGAAGTCCAAGGGGTTATTAAGAATCTCAAGAAGGGTTCTGCCCCAGGCCCTGTCAGCTTTTTAGCCCATTATTACAAAACATTTTCTGAGGTCATCTCTCCTCGTCTGGCCCGCCTCTTTAACTCCCTATGCGAGGGATCCCCCCTGGAGCCGGCAGCCAACCTAGCATATATTACTGTTATTCCCAAACAGGGTAAAGATCCCAGTGAAGTGGGAAACTATAGGCCAATATCGTTAATAGATAACGACTTAAAGAAAATGACCAAAATTCTAGCAAACAGACTGGCTTCCTTCATAGATACTTATATCCATAAGGACCAGGTGGTGTTTATCCCTGGGAGGCAGGGGCCGGACCAGATTAGAAGAGCGGTAGATTTAATTTCCCTCATGCAATCCTCTTGGGTTGGGGGCCCTTCTCAAGCAGGATATATCCTATGCATAGATCTCCAAAAGGCCTTTGACACGATCACTTGGCCATAACTTTTTGCCATCCTTCGGAAATGGGGCTTCGGCCCGGAATTCGTTAGAACCATGGAAACCCTTTACTCCTTCTCAGACCAATTCCCCATCCTGAAAGGCACCAGACAAGGATGCCCCCTCTCCCCCATTCTTTTCACCATTGCGATAGAAACGTTGGTTTCAGCTATCAGACAACACCCAGATATACATGGGTTAAAAACTCCTTAAAACATTCGGATTAGTTTCTGGCCTGCAAGTCAACATGTCCAAATCAACAGCCCTTAACATCTCCACTCCCCAAGATCTGGTGGATAGATTAAAAAAACACTTCCCCTTCTTCTGGAGCCCATCCTCTCTTCCCTACCTGGGCGTACACCTCACTTCTAAAATTGAACTACTACACCACCACAATTACCCCCCTATGCTTAAGAGATTGTCAGAAGACCTTTCGCTATGGTCTCTTTACAAAATATCGTGGCTGGGGAGAATAAACGCAGTCAAGATGACCCTTGCTTCCCAGGATTTTGTATCTCTTCTGCTCCCTTCCCATACCTATCACAAAGCGCTTCCTAGACAAACTTCAGTCAGTGATTATTCGCTTCATCAGGGTTGGTAAAGGACATCGTCTCTCCAAGAATGGTCTGTACAAGTCCAGGAAAAAAAGGGGGTTGGGACTACCTAACTTATGGTGGTATTATCAGGCTGCCCAGCTCTGCCAATTTTCAGTTATCTACTCCAAAGGCCTGAAACTGGACTGGGTAGGTAATTTCTAGTCTGGAGCCCTCAGAAAGATCGGCTCCCAATTTTATCTCCCACTCTCTCACACTCAATGGCCCTATGTGATTCCCTACATAAACTGCACTCCCTGACATCGGCTTGGCGCCCCTAGCGCATATCTTCCATAATCCCCAGTTCCCCCCGGGACTCAATATCAAGGTCAATATCAAAGGCCTCTACAGAATAGGGCAATACTTCAATGGCAATGGTACCATAACACTTAGCTATTGCAAATCAAAATTAGACATGCCTTCATCGGAAACTTTCCGCTATTACCAGCTGTTACATTTCCTGCACCTGATTTGGAAAAGCTCGGACATCCCACTTTCTGTAACTCCATATGAGCTTTGGTGTTCCTCAACCACGAGTGTGAGATGGGGAATCTCCCTAATCTATTCAGCGCTAGCTGATTCCTCTGAGAAAGCGACCTACATGTTAAATTGGCAGCGAGACCTACAAACTGAGTGGGACATGGATACATGGCACACAAATGTCACCCGCTCCTACAGGGGAATACCTAATAACTCCCTTGTGGAAGCAGATCTCAAAGTAATTTCCCGATGGTGCCTGGTCCCCACCCGTCTCACCATATTCTACCCTCAGTCCTCTCCCCACTGCTTTAGAGGTTGTGGCCACTTAGGCTCCCTCTTACACACCCTTTGGGAATGTCCCAAAATCAGGGGGTACTGGAACAGGATCTTTAACCTAATTCCGCAAATCCACTGGTTACGCGGTGAAACAAGACACTTCCATAGCACTCCTCAATAGCCGAATCCCTGAGGTTCCCAAACGGACCCAATCCCTAATCCACTTTATACCATCCTGGGGGCCAAAATAACAATAGCCCGCTCATGGAAATCCCCCTCAGTCTCCTTTTACCAGACTAAACAGAAGATCTCCGGGATAATGTCACAGGAGAAGATTTCCAACACTATTTTGGATACATCAGAGAAATTTAGACTCACGTGGGAACCCTGGGCTAAATATATAGGAATTACTCTTCTCCCTTAGGGCACAGTGGCCCCCCAAGTACACACGAGTCTCATGACTGTACAGTCTCCTCTCCCCTCTGCAAAAGTTCCCCCCCTCCTCTTTCCCGCTCCTCATCTTTCAGACTCTGTTTCTACCCCCTACTTGTCCTATTCCTGCATCTTTCTTCTCCTTTCTTCATCCGGCTCAGCCTCAGGCTGATTCCACCTACTACATGTTCTGGAGTCAGCAAATGCTCCAGAATGGTTTGCTAGTTAAATATGCTGAAATATGTAAAGGTGAGAATTCTGTGCTTGTTCTAAAGTAGTATGTGTACTAAATAAATGCAGCAAACCTAAAGGAATTAAATACTAAATCCAAACCAATAATTATAAACAAAAATAGTTGCATGAAAATTAGCACATGTGACTCTGAAAAGGTGAATAAGTGTCACTGGAAATTAATTAAAAAAACATAGTGATCATGAAAAATGTCAAAAATTACCAAAAAATGTAATAAATTACTATGACACAAAGTGTCAAAAAATCAATGAATGTGAAAAACAGCATTTGATGTGAAATGTGATATGTAACACACCTATTTGAAAAATAACATATAACACACTTGATAAAAAAATATGTACAACCAGTGTTGCCAAAAAATGGATTGGTGATCAAAGGTTTAGCTCCTCAATGTGAGAGATGTGTTAAAAAAACAAAAAACATTTGAATCAAAAAAATGGGTCAAATACAACTGCATGAATACAGCTCAATAAAGTTCCAATGAAGGAAACAAACAACTTGAAGGATCTTCCTAAAAAATTGCAGTGGTATCAGATAATCTTGGCATATGTGGGTCAGATATGACAGTCCTAATCTGGGAGTAGATGCAGCCAGATAGCCTCTTACCGAAATAGATGGACTCCTGTAACGGGAGTATACCTCGCGTGGAATACCCAAAGGGATAAGCTGCTCCTTCTTCGGTCTGTACACACACCTGCTTGTCTGCTCACACACCTGTTTGTGTCTCTACCAGGGATGAGCCGAACACCCCCCTGTTCGGTTCGCACCAGAACCTGCGAACAGACAAAATGTTTGTGTAAACTTTAGAACCCTATTAAATACAATGGACTCGAACGTTCGAAATCTAAAGTGTTAATTATAAAGGCTAATATGCAAGTTATTGTCCTAAAAAGTGTTTGGGGACCGGGGTCCTGCCCCAGGGGACATGTATCAATGCAAAAAGAAGTTTTAAAAACGGCCGTTTTTTCGGGAGCAGTGATTTTAATAATGCTTAAAATGAAAAAATAAAAGTGAAATATTCCTTTAAATTTCATACCTGGGGGGTGTGTATGATATGCATGTAAAGTGGCGCATGTTTCCCGTGCTTAGAACTGTCCCTGCAAAAAATGTCATTTTTGAAAGAAAAAAATGCATTTAAAACTGACTCGCGGCTATTAATGAATTGTCGGCTCCCGGCAATACATACAAAAGTCATTGATAAAAAAAAAAAAAAAAAGCGTGGGGGTTCCCCAGAATTCAATTACCAGGCCCTTCAGGTCTGGAATGGATATTAAGGGGAACCCCGCCGCAAATTAAAAAAAAATTGACGTGGGGTTCCCCCAAATATCCATTCCAGGCCCTTCAGATCTGGCATGGATTTTAAGGGGAACTCCACCCCAAATTTAAAAAAAAAATGGCGTGGAGTCCCCCTAAAAATCCATACCAGACCCCTTATCCGAGCACGCAACCTGGCCGGCCGCAGGGGAAAAGGGGGGGACGAGAGAGCGCCCCCCCTCCCTCCTGAACCGTACCAAGCCACATGCCCTCAACATGGGGAGGATGTCCCCATGTTGATGGGGACAAGGGCCTCATCCCCACAACCCTTGCCCGGTGGTTGTGGGGGTCTGCGGGCGGGGGGCTTATTGGAATCTGGAAGACCCCTTTAACAAAGGGGACCCCCAGATCCCGCCCCCCATGTGAATTGGTAAGGGGTACATTGTACCCCTACCATTTCACGAAGAAAGCGTAAAAAAATGTTTAAAAAAACACACAAACACCTTGAAAAAGTCCACTTCACATGCATATCATACACACCCCCCAGGTACGAAATTTAAAGGAATATTTCACTTTTATTTTTTCATTTTAAGCATTATTAAAATCACTGCTCCCGAAAAAACGGCCGTTTTTAAAACTTATTTTTGCATTGATACATGTCCCCTGGGGCAGGACCCCGGTCCCCAAACACTTTTTAGGACAATAACTTGCATATAAGCCTTTATAATTAGCACTTTAGATTTCTCCCATAGATTTTTCGAATTTGCCGCGAACACCCCAATTTGTTCGCTGTTCGGCGAACGGGCGAACAGGCAATGTTCGAGTCGAACATGAGTTTGACTCGAACTCGAAGCTCATCCCTAGTCTCTACCCGGATGTCTGGATTGTGTTCAGGACATGTGGACGCAGAGATCATAATCCGTCCTGCCGCTCACTATCTTCCTTAGAATGTTTCAGCCAAACTCAATGAAGACAATTCACAGTTTTCCAGCCCAAAAGTTAATTTGGAAAAATGAAAGAGGAAAAACTCATGTGCAGTAAAATCTTGGTATTTATTAAAAAACACTCAAAAAAAGTTTTCCAAACACTAAATTTTTTTTACAAAACACATAAAAAGGATGATATATAAAAAAAGCACTCAACTGCAGCTATATCAAAATGACTGCTGGTGCATAGTAACATCTCAGACTTCTCTACTACCGACGCGTTTCCTTGTAAAAAGCATCAACTGGGAATGGAGATGTCATCTTACCGTCAGCGGCTCCAGCAGTCAGACACTGCTCCGATGACACCTGACTCGCTTTCCGGACCATTACACCCTTCATCTCACAGTCTGCAAAATGCAACAAACCTGCCCCAGGGTTGACATCAACCTGTTTCAGACTAACAACACCTGCTTCTCAGTGACGGTGCTCGACCGACTACTGTCCCATCTACCCAGCCAATCTGACCCATATATGTCAAGATTATCTGATACCACTGCAATTTTTTAGGAAGATCCTTCAAGTTGTTTGTTTCCTTCATTGGGACTTTATTGAGCTGTATTCATGCAGTTGTATTTGACCCATTATTTTTATTCAAATGTTTTTTTGTTTTTTAACACATTTCTCACATTGAGGAGCTAAACCTTTGATCACCAATCATTTTTTGGAAACACTGGTTGTACATATTTTTTTATCAAGTGTGTTATATGTTGTTTTTCAAATAGGTGTGTCACATATCATATTTCACATCAAATGCTTTTTCACATCTATTTATTTTAGTAATTTATTACATTTTTGGGTCATTTTTGACATTTTTCATGATCACTATGTTTTTTTAATTCACTTCCAGTGACACTTATTCACTTTTTCAGAGTCACCTGTGCTAATTTTCGCACAACTTTTTTTGTTTATAGTTGAATATGCTGACCCAGCTGAGTACAGGTGAGATTCTCTCCTTCCCTCCCTATTTATCTCCTTTTGACTATCTCGTATCACTTTGGTTATCAACAGTCTTTAATTTATGACTTGACTCCCATGGGGTTTCTGGTTTCGGTTAGGAGAGTGACCTAGTCCTCTCCCTATAGTTTCTGGGCGCACCCCCATTTTACCCCCGTACAGCAGGTTCCCATTAGGGGTACGTGGGACGAAATGGGGGGGTCCATAAACAGAGTTTCTCAGTACTGTTTTATCTATCCCCCGGTTCACTCAACTGCATTGAGTCTGTTGTGTATATATTGGAGATTGCCTGTATTTTGTAACACCTACTCACATTCTCTCTGGTCACTATTCCACAATTTTTACGGTATATATTTTGTACCAATTGCTGACATGTTCTGTCTCCATTTCTGTACAATTGTTATACTTTTTATTCGGAATAAATTATTTTAAAACTTAAAACTTAAAAAAAAAAATCCAAGTTTAATATGAAAATGAAGTAAAGATATAACAATTGAGCACAAAAAAAATCTTATGTCACATACTTTACACAAATGAAAATAGAAAATGGTCTGTGTCAATGCTGCAATTATAAAATAATATCTAGCTATGCAATTTACCTATTATTACCAATTATTCTTGAACAATACCAAATTCAAGAGGGTGAACACAAATGATATTTTTTTTCACTCATTTCCATTCACAATCCATAAACCCACATCCAAATATACACAGACAAGGACTAAGTAGGTCTGGTTGCCAATCAGAACCAAATTGACAAGCAGAGCCTAGGGCCACTAAGGGAAAATGGGAATTAGCACACTTTAGTGAATCTGGGACTTGAACTATAAGAAAAATGATAGACATTGATTATCATCCTAGCATGACTCTTTTGTGATTTATTGCCAGAGTCCTGATATCATTTACTTTCCTTGTGCTGCCCCTAAAGAATCATATACGGCTCAATAATATGTGTCTTTTCTGACATGGGAGTGCAGCATTGGCTTTAATTGTGCAAGGAAAGTAGATTAATAGTGATATGGTAGAATGCCATCATTCAGCTCTATGATTGAAATCAATCTGCTTGCTCTGTTCAATAAATCATTTTAAATGTTCAGCTGTGAATGTGCAGTATACTCAGTCATAGCCATGTTAGTCCCTGGGTAAGTTACATGTGTTTGCACAGAACATCTATTTTTTATTATATGCACTGTATAATGTTCAAATAATCCATATCTGCTGAATGTAGAAATAGCTGCAATTCATTTCTTCTGGTTACAGGCCATTAAATATTGAAACAAATAAAAACATGCAAAGCTTTTTTTTATATAAATAGTTTTACACCGAGCCAAAGATGTTTGTTAATGTTATGACGTAATAAAGTATACATTTTTAACAACAACTAAAAAAAAATCAATTTCCACTTTATAAAAACAAGTTCATTCATCTTAAGAATAGATGTGCCTGTGGCATGTGTTTACAAGTTGGCAATGGTTTATTTTTCAAAGTCTACATTAAAAATAATTATGAAGTTAAAAAGTGGCATGTGCATAGGAACTGAATAAGAGAAAGCTTGGATGATATAATTAGGCTGAAATAGGAAATCTGAAACAGAATGCTCATAGAAACCAATCAGATTTCTTATGTTAGCAGTTATGCCCTAGTTTTCACAGACCAGACCCACTGAGGAATCAAAAAACAAAAACAAAAAAACTGTAGCTTAGGGAAAATAAGACATCAGTAATTTATTAAAAGAGAACATTTGAGTGTTTGTTGTGAGAAGCTGTCCAATCTTTCTACACTTTACAGTAAGAAAATAAAAGACCATAGATCCTAAGACCACTTTTAACTTAAACTGATATTCATATTTTGCGTAATCCATAAAGTGATTGTAAAGTCTAATTTATTTATATTAAAATTACAAAAATGTTACACTTACCTGCTCTGTGCAGTGGTATTGCACAAGGCAGCCTGGACCCTCCTCTTCTCAGTCCCTGGCTGGTGCTCTTGGTCCCTCCCTCCTGTTGAGTGCCCCCAGAGCAAGCAGATTGCTATGGGGCACCTGAGCCAAGCCACAGCTCTGTACATCAATTCAGACATGGAGCCATGGTTCGGCCCCACCCCCTATCTCTTCTCATTGGCTAACTGAGTTTGATTGACAACAGTGGGAGCCAATTGCACTGCTGCTATGTCTCAGCTATTTAGGTAGGAGAGTCCTGGGAGGCTGAGGCATTCGTGGACATTGCTGGATAAGAGGTGGGGCTCAGGTAAGTATTAGAGGGGCTGAGGGGGGCTGCTGCACACAGAAGGCTTTTTATCTTAATGCATAGACTGCAGTAGGATAAAAAACCTTCTGCCTTTACAACCACTTTAATGGGCTGAATCACCCATCACCTACTTTTACTCCTTGGACACTCCACTGGCAAGATTTCCTCTCCCTCATTTCTCAGCTTACCTCTCTTGCAAGGCATGAATTAAACCGTCATGCTCTCACAATGGGATTCCCCAATCATTTGTCTATTTTATATTATTGAGAATCTATTAAAGCGGAGGTCCACCCTAAAAAAAACTTTCATGAACAGCTTTGTTTTAATAAAAATAATAATAATTTTGACACTTCTATATATCTGTTGCTAGGCAGAATTCGTTTTCTGCCTAGTTCCTAGTCCGCGGTGATAGAACTTCCTGTCCTAACACGCATTGCCTCCTGGGAAATGATTACACTAATTTCCCAGGAGTATCTAGGCATTACACATGCAGAGAATGAGAGCAGAGTGAGGTGGCCGGCCAGAGGGAACAGGCCTTTACCCAGTCACAGTGCTGCCTGAACTGCGCTCTAAGACTTGACTCCACCCACGACCCACCTCCTCTCCTTTCCTCCTCCTCCGGCCGCGGCAGCACCGGCAGAGAGCGCAGCCAGCATCACCAGTCACTCACGACCTCCGACCAGACCTCCACCTCCAGTCCACTGACCTCACGGGCGGCGGCATTCTGCAGTGCCTTAGATCCACTGGCTCGGCTCAGCTGATCCCGGTCCATCCCGACTCCCGACCTCCCGCTCCCACTCACAGTGCATTTCAGGCTGCAGCCCATGTCTGCACAACATCCGACCTCCTCCATGCTCCTCCTCCTCCCGCCCAAGCGGCCTGACAGCCTGCCTGTGCCTGGACCAGGGAACCAAGAAGATAAGAAGACCGGCGCTGGCTGAAGTCTGTCCCACCAGACCAGAGTGACAGAGAGTCCAGATTAAAAGGTTAGCAGATGATGAGGTGACAAATAGCGGCAATTGACACTAGCAGCTATTGATGGGGCAAAGTGTCACAGTCGCAGCAATTGATGGGCACACTCACACTGGCAGCATTTGATCATGGGGCAATTTATTGGCACACTGGCACTCTGATGGAACACAGTAGTGACAATAGATGGGCACACTGGCACTCTGATGGGGCACCATTGGTGTGTGCAGCCTATTGCATTAGGGTGTGCACCCTAGAGCCTAAACACATGTGTGTATATCAGCAGAGCAGTAGAGGTGTCAGTAGAGCAAAGATTGGTGTCAGATTATTTTTATAATTTTTCTGTGGGCCATGCGATTCAATGTGCTGGGGGTGATGCAATGTGCTGTAAATGATGCGATTCAATGTGCTGGGGGTGATGCAATGTTTTGTGGGCCATGCGATTCGATTTGCTGGGGGTGATGCAATGTGCTGTAAATGATGCGATTTGATGTGCTGGGGGTGATGCAATGTGCTGTAAATTATGCGATTCGATGTGCTGGGGGTGATGCAATGTGCTGTAAATGATGCGTTTCGATGTGCTGGGGGTGATGCAATGTTTTGTGGGCCACGCAATTCGATTTGCTGGGGGTGTTGCAATGTGCTGTAAATTATGCAATTCGATGTACTGGGGGTGATGCAATGTGCTGTAAATGATGCGATTCGATGTGCTGGGGGTGATGCAATGTTCTGTGGGCCAAGCGATTTGATGTGCTGGGTGTGATGCAATGTTCTGTGGGCAAAGCGATTCAATGTGCTGGGGGTGATGCAATGTTCTGTGGGCCATGCGATTCGATGTGCTGGGGGTGTTGCAATGTGCTGTGGGCCATGCGATTCGATGTGCTGGGGTGATGCAATTCGATGTGCTGGGGTGATGCGATTTGTTGTGCTGGGGTTGATGCGATTTGTTGTGCTGGGGTTGATGCGATTCGATGTGCTGGGGGTTGATGTGATTTGTTGTGCTGGGGTTGATGCGATTCGATGTGCTGGGGTTGATGCGATTCGTTGTGCTGGGGTTGATGCGATTTGTTGTGCTGGGGTTGATGCGATTAGATGTGCTGGGGTTGATGCGATTCGATGTGCTGGGGGTGATGCAATGTGCTGGGGTTGATGCGATTCAATTTGCTTGGGGTGATGCAATGTGCTGTGGGCGGGGGTTGATGCAATTTGTTGTGCTGGGGTTGATGCGATTCGATGTACTGGGGTTGATGCGATTTGATGTGCTGGGGTTGATGCGATTCGATGTGCTGGGGGTGATGCAATGTGCTGTGGGTGGGGGTTGATGTGATTTGTTGTGCTGGGGTTGATGCGATTGATGTGCTGGGGTTGATGCGATTTGTTTTGCTGGGGTTGATGCAATTCGATGTGCTGGGGTTGATGCGATTCGATGTGCTGGGGGTGATGCAATGTGCTGTGGGCGGGGGTTGATGCGATTTGTTGTGCTGGGGTTGATGCGATTTATTGTGCTGGGGTTGATGCGATTCGATGTGCTGGGGTTGATGCGATTCGATGTGCTGGGGTTGATGCGATTTGATGTGCTGGGGTTGATGCGATTAGATGTGCTGGGGTTGATGCAATGTGCTGTGTGCTGGGGTTGATGCGATTCAATTTGCTTGGGGTGATGCAATGTGCTGTGGGCGGGGGTTGATGCGATTTGTTGTGCTCGGGTTGATGCGATTCGATGTGCTGGGGTTGATGCAATTTGTTGTACTGGGGTTGATGCGATTCGATGTGCTGGGGTTGATGCGATTCGATGTGCTGGGGGTGATGCAATGTGCTGTGGGCGGGGGTTGATGCGATTTGTTGTGCTGGGGTTGATGTGATTGATGTGCTGGGGTTGATGCGATTTGTTTTGCTGGGGTTGATGCGATTTGATGTGCTGGGGGTGATGCAATGTGCTGTGGGCGGGGGTTGATGCGATTTGTTGTGCTGTAGTTAATGCGATTTATTGTGCTGGGGTTGATGCGATTCGATGTGCTGGGGTTCATGTGATTCGTTGTGCTGGGGTTGATGCGATTTGTTGTGCTGGGGTTGATGCGATTAGATGTGCTGGGGTTGATGCGATTAGATGTGCTGGGGTTGATGTGATTCGATGTGCTGGGGGTGATGCAATGTGCTGTGGGTGGGGCTTGATGCGATTTGTTGTGCTGGGGTTGATGCGATTCGATGTGCTGGGGTTGATGCGATTTGTTGTGCTGGGTTTGATGCGATTCGATGTGCTGGGGTTGATGCGATTTGATGTGCTGGGGGTGATGCAATGTGCTGTGGGCGGGCATTGATGTGATTTGTTGTGCTGGGGTTGATGCGATTTGTTGTGCTGAGGTTGATGTGATTTGTTGTGCTGAGGTTGATGCGATTCGATGTGCTGGGGTTGATGCGATTCGATGTGCTGGGGTTGATGCGATTCGATGTGCTGGGGGTGATGCGATTCGATGTGCTGGGGGTGATGCAATGTGCTGTGGGCGGGGGTTGATGCGATTTGTTGTGCTGGGGTTGATGCGATTTGTTGTGTTGGGGTGATGCAATGTGCTGTGGGCGGGGGTTGATGCGATTTGTTGTGCTGGGGTGATGCAATGTGCTGTGGGCAGGGGTTGATGCGATTTGTTGTGTTGGGGTGATGCAATGTGCTGTGGGCGAGGGTTGATGCGATTTGTTGTACTGGGGTGATGCAATCTAGATGCATAAATGAATTTGGTTGATAAGATTAGTATTTTTTTAAATGAAAAGTAGCCTGTGTGTATATATATATATATATATATATATATATATATATATATATATATATATATATATATATATAATTTCTTGAACCTGCAGTATATTTACTGTTTCCTGCAGGGAGGAGGGAAGGAGAGGTTTGCATAGAAAAGTGTCAACTTCCTCTGACACTGCCGTTGCTATGGAAACCTGACCTGAAACCTATTACACTGCTTGTGTAGCACTGAGCATGTGCGAGATCTGCAGTAATGAAATCCAGGAAGTAATACAGTCTGGCTTCAGATGCCCACACATAAGATGGCCACGTTCTATTTTTAGTTTATAAACTTTCAATATGCTGTAATAACCTAACAAAACGGACCTCAGTTTACAGACTAACTTTACTAGAATACTTTAAGCTTGTGTATTATAGAGGTATTTTTATTTAAAAAGTGTAATTTTGCTTTGTAATGGCCACAGTAGCTGGGAGTGAAAAGAAATCAAAGATCTAATTGGCTTCCATAGACCAACACATAGTAGGACTCATTTATTGGTGTTCATCAGCATTGTTTAAAAAAAATGATATATAGGCGCATGCGTGGAGGCTAGCGGGACGGTAATGCCTGACTAGAGCTCCGCTCCGTGAGGGGGACATAGCCGCAAGATAGAAACAGCCCGACATCCCAAAATAACTGGAAAAGCTGTCTAAAGATTCACAGAGGTGAGGGGTACATTTTGGAAGGAGAATGGTTTATGGAGGAGCCCGCAACAAAACAAAAATGAACCCCATTAGCGGCACACTAGCGAGGAATTCCTCACAGAAAAAGGTGCTTGTCACCTCAGACTAGGGATGAGCTTCGTGTTCGAGTCGAACATACGTTCGACTCGAACATTGGCTGTTCGATCGTTCGACGAAGATCGAACGATTTGGGCCGTTCGCGCCAAATTCGAGTGACGCGAACGGCCCACAATGCACTACGCCATCGCAGTGTCATCCAGGCGCTGTGATTGGCCAAGCATGCACTGTGACCCCGCATGCTTGGCCAATCACAGCGCCGGCAGCGAGGAGAGCAATGATTGGCCACAGGCAGGATGCCTGTGGCCAATTATTGCTGAGGGTGTTTAGTACACGCCCCACACTATAAAAGGCCGCCAGCACGGCGGCCTAGTGTAGTGTGTTCCGGAGCAGGGATAGAGTAGCATAGGCAGGGACAGTGACTGTTATTTCTTTCTTGCTTAACCTGGATTCCTTTAGTTTAGGGAAAGAGAAGGATAGGTAGGGAGAGTGTCAGTGTGTTTTGTGCTTCTGCTATAGTGTGCTTAAAAAAAACATTTATTCTAGGGACAGAAAACTCTAGGTAGGGACAGTGTCAGTTTCTTTCACTCTGCAAGTCCTTGTTTCCAGGGACCTGTAAGGACAGTGAGTTAATTGTCCTTGTGCTATATTGTGCTTAAAAAAAACATTTATTCTAGGGACAGAAAACTCTAGGTAGGGACAGTGTCAGTTTCTTTCACTCTGCAAGTCCTTGTTTCCAGGGACCTGTAAGGACAGTGAGTTAATTGTCCTTGTGCTATATTGTGATTAAAAAAAACATTTATTCTAGGGACAGAAAACTCTAGGTAGGGACAGTGTCAGTTTCTTTCACTCTGCAAGTCCTTGTTTCCAGGGACCTGTAAGGACAGTGAGTTAATTTTCCTTGTGCTATATTGTGATTAAAAAAAACATTTTTTCTAGGGACAGAAAACTGTAGGTAGGGAGAGTGTTTTTTTTCTTTCACTCTGCAAGTCCTTGTTTCCAGGGACCTGTAAGGACAGTGAGTTAATTGTCCTTGTGCTATATTGTGCTTAAAAAAAACATTTATTCTAGGGACAGAAAACTCTAGGTAGGGACAGTGTCAGTTTCTTTCACTCTGCAAGTCCTTGTTTCCAGGGACCTGTAAGGACAGTGAGTTAATTGTCCTTGTGCTATATTGTGATTAAAAAAAACATTTATTCTAGGGACAGAAAACTCTAGGTAGGGACAGTGTCAGTTTCTTTCACTCTGCAAGTCCTTGTTTCCAGGGACCTGTAAGGACAGTGAGTTAATTTTCCTTGTGCTATATTGTGATTAAAAAAAACATTTTTTCTAGGGACAGAAAACTGTAGGTAGGGAGAGTGTTTTTTTTCTTTCACTCTGCAAGTCCTTGTTTCCAGGGACCTGTAAGGACAGTGAGTTAATTGTCCTTGTGCTATATTGTGCTTAAAAAAAACATTTATTCTAGGGACAGAAAACTCTAGGTAGGGACAGTGTCAGTTTCTTTCACTCTGCAAGTCCTTGTTTCCAGGGACCTGTAAGGACAGTGAGTTAATTGTCCTTGTGCTATATTGTGATTAAAAAAAACATTTATTCTAGGGACAGAAAACTCTAGGTAGGGACAGTGTCAGTTTCTTTCACTCTGCAAGTCCTTGTTTCCAGGGACCTGTAAGGACAGTGAGTTAATTTTCCTTGTGCTATATTGTGATTAAAAAAAACATTTTTTCTAGGGACAGAAAACTGTAGGTAGGGAGAGTGTTTTTTTTCTTTCACTCTGCAAGTCCTTGTTTCCAGGGACCTGTAAGGACAGTGAGTTAATTGTCCTTGTGCTATATTGTGCTTAAAAAAAACATTTATTCTAGGGACAGAAAACTCTAGGTAGGGACAGTGTCAGTTTCTTTCACTCTGCAAGTCCTTGTTTCCAGGGACCTGTAAGGACAGTGAGATAATTTTCCTTGTGCTATATTGTGATTAAAAAAAACATTTATTCTAGGGACAGAAAACTCTAGGTAGGGACAGTGTCAGTTTCTTTCACTCTGCAAGTCCTTGTTTCCAGGGACCTGTAAGGACAGTGAGTTAATTTTCCTTGTGCTATATTGTGATTAAAAAAAACATTTATTCTAGGGACAGAAAACTCTAGGTAGGGACAGTGTCAGTTTCTTTCACTCTGCAAGTCCTTGTTTCCAGGGACCTGTAAGGACAGTGAGTTAATTTTCCTTGTGCTATATTGTGATTAAAAAAAACATTTTTTCTAGGGACAGAAAACTGTAGGTAGGGAGAGTGTTTTTTTTCTTTCACTCTGCAAGTCCTTGTTTCCAGGGACCTGTAAGGACAGTGAGTTAATTGTCCTTGTGCTATATTGTGCTTAAAAAAAACATTTATTCTAGGGACAGAAAACTCTAGGTAGGGACAGTGTCAGTTTCTTTCACTCTGCAAGTCCTTGTTTCCAGGGACCTGTAAGGACAGTGAGTTAATTGTCCTTGTGCTATATTGTGATTAAAAAAAACATTTATTCTAGGGACAGAAAACTCTAGGTAGGGACAGTGTCAGTTTCTTTCACTCTGCAAGTCCTTGTTTCCAGGGACCTGTAAGGACAGTGAGTTAATTTTCCTTGTGCTATATTGTGATTAAAAAAAACATTTTTTCTAGGGACAGAAAACTGTAGGTAGGGAGAGTGTTTTTTTTCTTTCACTCTGCAAGTCCTTGTTTCCAGGGACCTGTAAGGACAGTGAGTTAATTGTCCTTGTGCTATATTGTGCTTAAAAAAAACATTTATTCTAGGGACAGAAAACTCTAGGTAGGGACAGTGTCAGTTTCTTTCACTCTGCAAGTCCTTGTTTCCAGGGACCTGTAAGGACAGTGAGTTAATTTTCCTTGTGCTATATTGTGATTAAAAAAAACATTTATTCTAGGGACAGAAAACTCTAGGTAGGGACAGTGTCAGTTTCTTTCACTCTGCAAGTCCTTGTTTCCAGGGACCTGTAAGGACAGTGAGTTAATTTTCCTTGTGCTATATTGTGATTAAAAAAAACATTTATTCTAGGGACAGAAAACTCTAGGTAGGGACAGTGTCAGTTTCTTTCACTCTGCAAGTCCTTGTTTCCAGGGACCTGTAAGGACAGTGAGTTAATTTTCCTTGTGCTATATTGTGATTAAAAAAAACATTTATTCTAGGGACAGAAAACTCTAGGTAGGGACAGTGTCAGTTTCTTTCACTCTGCAAGTCCTTGTTTCCAGGGACCTGTAAGGACAGTGAGTTAATTGTCCTTGTGCTATATTGTGCTTAAAAAAAACATTTTTTCTAGGGACAGAAAACTCTAGGTAGGGAGAGTGTTTTTTTTTTTTCACTCTGCAAGTCCTTGTTTCCAGGGACCTGTAAGGACAGTGAGTTAATTGTCCTTGTGCTATATTGTGCTTAAAAAAAACATTTATTCTAGGGACAGAAAACTCTAGGTAGGGACAGTGTCAGTTTCTTTCACTCTGCAAGTCCTTGTTTCCAGGGACCTGTAAGGACAGTGAGTTAATTTTCCTTGTGCTATATTGTGATTAAAAAAAACATTTTTTCTAGGGACAGAAAACTGTAGGTAGGGAGAGTGTTTTTTTTCTTTCACTCTGCAAGTCCTTGTTTCCAGGGACCTGTAAGGACAGTGAGTTAATTGTCCTTGTGCTATATTGTGCTTAAAAAAAACATTTATTCTAGGGACAGAAAACTCTAGGTAGGGACAGTGTCAGTTTCTTTCACTCTGCAAGTCCTTGTTTCCAGGGACCTGTAAGGACAGTGAGTTAATTTTCCTTGTGCTATATTGTGATTAAAAAAAACATTTTTTCTAGGGACAGAAAACTGTAGGTAGGGAGAGTGTTTTTTTTCTTTCACTCTGCAAGTCCTTGTTTCCAGGGACCTGTAAGGACAGTGAGTTAATTTTCCTTGTGCTATATTGTGATTAAAAAAAACATTTTTTCTAGGGACAGAAAACTGTAGGTAGGGAGAGTGTTTTTTTTCTTTCACTCTGCAAGTCCTTGTTTCCAGGGACCTGTAAGGACAGTGAGTTAATTGTCCTTGTGCTATATTGTGCTTAAAAAAAACATTTTTTCTAGGGACAGAAAACTGTAGGTAGGGAGAGTGTTTTTTTTTTTTCACTCTGCAAGTCCTTGTTTCCAGGGACCTGTAAGGACAGTGAGTTAATTGTCCTTGTGCTATATTGTGCTTAAAAAAAACATTTATTCTAGGGACAGAAAACTCTAGGTAGGGACAGTGTCAGTTTCTTTCACTCTGCAAGTCCTTGTTTCCAGGGACCTGGAGAGACATTGAGTGAATTGTCCTTGTGCTATATTGTGATTAAAAAAAACATTTATTCTAGGGACAGAAAACTCTAGGTAGGGACAGTGTCAGTTTCTTTCACTGTGAAAGTCCTTGTTTCAAGGGACAGAGAAGGACACCTGAAGGTAGCCCTTATTGCTTTTTTCCCATCTCCCTGCAGGCCATCTATTAGAATGTCTGGAAGGCAAACAAGGAGAGGCAGACAGTCAGGAGGCAATAAAAGAGGGCAAGCAGGCTCTGTGTCTGGGGGCAACAGTGCTGGTCGTGGACGCGGTGCATTGTCATCAGCACATGGCCATGGGACACGCTTGTCCTTCTTTTCGGCAGCTGGACATGTTGAGCCACATCATGCCGAAGACTTGGTAGAGTGGATGACCAAGCCCTCCTCCTCCTCCTCATCCTCTCTCACCCAGGCTCAGGGTACTGGAAAAGCAGCTGCCAAAGCGTCGTCTTCCCTGGTATCAATGTCAGACAAATCATCAGTCACTCCTTCCCTAGACCCACCATGTCCTCCTCCTGAGGAGTCCCCCGAACTGTTTCAGCACAGTGTTGGGTACATGCTCCAGGAGGATGCCCAGCGTTTCGAAGGGTCTGATGATGAAACCCAGCTAGAGGAAGGCAGTAGCGTGAGAGCAGACAGAGGGGATGCTCAAGAAGGACACCAATCTGGCAGTCATGTTCCAGCAGCTGCAGCATACTGCCAGATTGGCTCCAGTGATGAGGAGGGAGGGGATGATGAGGTCAATGACTCCACGTGGGTGCCTAATAGGAGAGAGGAGGAGGAGGAGGATGAGGAGGAGGCACATCTCCAACGAGGCAGGATGCCCTTTGGTGGCCAGCGTAAGGGCAGTACACCGACGGAATCACACCGCAGAGCTCCGCCTGTGCAGGGCGCTGCCTCTGCCCGTCATTCAAAAAGTTCTTTGGTGTGGGCCTTTTTTGAGGCTAGTGCATCAGATCGCACAGCTGCTGTTTGCAACATATGTCTCAAGCGTATATCGCGTGGCCAAAACATCAGCCGCTTGGGTACCACATGCCTGACCAGACATATGTTGACCTGCCATGCAGCTCGTTGGCAAGCCTACCTCAAAGACCCACACCAAAGAACCAAGCGGACCTCTCCTTGCACCGCATCAGCTGGGATCTCCAACCCCACTATAACTTCAGTCCTCTCTGAAACATGCACTGAGAGGAATGAAGGTGTAGAATTAGGTGTGTCACAGCCAAGTACTTGCGCCCACTCTGCTAGCAGTACACCGACGTCCGATTCTAGCAGGCAAATTTCCCTGCCCCAGCTGCTGGACCGTCGAAAGAAGTTCACTCCCAGCCATCCACATGCCCAGCGGTTGAATGCTAGCTTGGCTAAATTGCTAGCGCTTCAACTGCTGCCTTTTCAGTTGGTAGACTCGGCCCCCTTCCGTGAGTTTGTGCAATGTGCGGTTCCTCAGTGGCAGGTTCCCAAACGCCACTTTTTCTCACGGAAGGCTATTCCGGCTCTCTACCGGCATGTGGAAGGCAATGTCTTGGCCTCGCTGGACAGGGCGGTCAGCGGTAAGGTGCATATTACCGCTGACTCATGGTCCAGCAGGCATGGACAGGGACGTTACCTTTCTTTCACGGCCCATTGGGTCACTCTTTTGGCAGCTGGGAAGGATTCAGGACAAGGTGCAGTAGTGTTGGAGGTTGTCCCACCGCCACGCCTCCAAAATGCTACTACTGGTTGTGACACACCTCTCTCCTCCACCCCCTCCTCTTCTTCTTCCTCCATGGCCTCTTCCTGTGGTTTGTCCTATGAACCAGCGGTGCTCCGTAGCCGTTCACGGGGCTACGCAAGTACGCAGGCAAAAAGATGCCATGCCGTGCTTGCGCTGGTGTGTTTGGGGGACAGAAGCCACACTGGGGCAGAGGTCCTGTCTGCTCTGCAGGGCCAGGCCGAGAGGTGGTTGACGCCACGCCAGCTTAAGCCAGGAATGGTGGTTTGCGACAATGGCACCAACCTCCTCTCCGCCCTCCGACAGGGACAACTGACCCATGTGCCCTGTGTGGCTCACGTCCTTAACCTGGTGGTGCAGCGCTTCTTGGGCAGGTACCCGGGCTTACAGGATGTCCTGAGGCAGGCCAGGAAAGTCTGTGTGCATTTCCGCAGATCTTATAATGCCAGTGCTCGCCTGGCTGAGCTGCAAAAGGAGTTGAACCTGCCCAAGAACCGCCTTATATGTGACATGCCCACCAGGTGGAACTCAACGTTGGCCATGCTGCAGCGGCTGCACACGCAGCAGAGGGCCATCAATGAGTACCTGTGCGACTACGGCACCAGGACAGGGTCAGGGGAGCTTGGTTTTTTTTCTCCACGCCAGTGGGGCATGATCAGGGATGCATGCACTGTCCTGGCACCATTTGAGGAGGCCACGAGGATGGTGAGCAGTGACAGTGCATGCATCAGTGACACTGTACCTCTTGTCCACCTGTTGGAGCACACGCTGCGTGGAATAATGGACAGGGCACTTGAGGCAGAACAGAGGCAGGAAGAGGAGGACTTCCTTGCCTCTCAAGGCCCCCTTTACCCAGACAGTGTTCCTTCTGTCCCACCCATCGCACAGGAAGAGGAGGAGGAGGAGGAGGAGGATTGTGTCAGCATGGAGGTGGAGGCTGGCACTCAGCATCATCAGCAGCAGTCTTTTAGGGATGATTTACAGTCCCAAGAAACCAGTGGACTTGTACGTGGCTGGGAGGAGGTGGCTGCGGATCATGTCGTCCTTAGTGACCCAGAGGACTCCGGAGCGAATGCCTCAGCAAACCTACGCTGCATGGCCTCCCTGATCCTGCAAAGTCTGCGGAAGGATCCTCGTATTCTTCGGATCAAGGAGAGGGACCATTACTGGCTGGCCACTCTCCTTGATCCACGGTACAAGGGTAAGGTTGCGGACCTTATGTTACCGTCGCAGAGGGAGCAGAGGATGAGACAACTCCGGGAGGCCTTGCAGAAAGGTCTGTGCAACGCGTTCCCAGAGACTGGGAGGTTGCAAACTCCTGGTCCTGGACAACGAGTTGCTGAGGCTTCGGCCAGTCAAAGAAGGAGCGGTGGGGAAGGTGGCCGTCTGACCGATGCGTTCAGACAATTCTTTAGTCCGCAGCCCCAAAGTATGATCGGTTCCAGCAACCATCGCCAGCGTCTGATAAACATGGTGCAGGAATATCTAGGGGCAAGGTCAGACTTGGACACCTTCCCCACCGAAAATCCTCTGGCTTACTGGGTCTTGAGGATGGATCACTGGCCAGAGCTTGCACAGTATGCAATTGAGCTACTGGCCTGTCCTGCATCCAGCGTTCTTTCGGAACGCACATTCAGTGCTGCTGGAGGATTTGTCACGGATCACAGGGTGCGCCTGTCCACCGACTCGGTTGATCGACTGACTTTCATCAAGATGAACCAGTCTTGGATCACCACCAGCTACCACACACCTGATGCTGATATAACAGACTAATTGATTTTAAAATGTCACATCCCTTCAAGACTGATGCTGATGCTGAGTGCCTGTGCTGTTATGTTGACTGGCTATCCTCCTCCTCCGAGTCCTCAATGATACGATTGATGATGATAGCTTGGAAGATCATTTTTGTTTATGGGTGCCGCCACCAGTGCCTAACGCCCAATTTTTCAGCCCCTGTTTAACAGGGGCGTGTAATTACAATTTTTGAAGCAATACTTTGCAACAGGGCTCATTGCTGTGCTCCAAGTACAGTATCTGTGAGGAGTTGCAGTGTTGTGCCACCAGTGCCTAAGGCCCAATTTTTCAGCCCCTGTTTAACAGGGGCGTGTCATTACAATTTTTGAAGCAATACTTTGCAACAGGGCTCATTGCTGTGCTCCAAGTACAGTATCTGTGAAGGGTTGCAGTGTTGTGCCACCAGTGCCTAAGGCCCAATTTTTCAGCCCGTTCAACAGGGGCATGTAATTACAATTCTTGATCTAATAATTCACAGCAGGGCCCATTGCTGCACCCACCAAGAGTAACTGTCAGGGCTTACAGTGTTGTGGCACCAGCACCACCATCAAAGGCCCAATTTTTACTACCACTGTTCAACAATTATATGTAATTAAAATTCCTGATATAATAGTTGACAGCAGGGCGTTCCAGCACCAACCAAGAGTAACTGTGAGTGCTTACAGTGTTGTGCCAACACCAACAACTAAGGGGCCTATTTCTGCAGAGTATATACGGCAGGTCCCTACTTTCAAACATCCAACTTACAAACGACTCCTACTTGCAAACGCAAGAAGACAACAGGAAGTGAGAGGAAATCTACCACTAGGAAGGAAAATTCTCTCCTGTAAGAATAAATGTGGGAGAAAGGTGTCTCCTCTGTACTGATGCTTTATCAGCAATCCTTGTTTCAAGAAAAACACCACATTTCAAAAACAGTTGTCATTAGGACGGAAAGTGAGGTGAAATGTTCTGAACAGGGGCACAGACAGCAAAACAAATGTTACAGGGGTGATAACCCTTACCTATGTTTTCCAAAAAGTTTAAAAATAGATTTTTGGTCTGGAGCTACACTTCAACAATGTACCTGTTCAAAATTACAAACAGATTCTACATAAGAACAAACCTACAGTCCCTGTCTTGTATGCACCGCCTGTATACGGCTGTTCTGAGTATATAGGGCCTTTTTTATTTTATGTGCGGGGTTCCCCTTAATATCCATACAAGACCCAAAGGGGCTGGTAATGGGCTGGGGTAGGGGGGGGGTCATGGGGTAGCTATGCCATTTTTCTTAAAGATTTTCATCCATATTACCGGGACCAGACATTACATTAAAGCCGCAAGCAGTTTTAAATGGCTTTTTTTTCCTTTAGAAGTGTCATTTTGTGCAGGGACAGTTCTAAACACGGGAAACACGTGGCACTTCACAGGCATACTTTAGACACCCCCCAGGTACGATATTTAAAGGAATATTTGACTTTTTTTTTTTCACTTTATGCATCATTAAAATGACTGCTCCCGGAAAACGACCGTTTTTAAAACTTATTTTTGCATTGATACATGTCCCCTGGTGCAGAACCCGGGTTCCCAAACCCTTTTTAGGACAATAACATGCATAATAGTTTTTATAATTAGCACTTTAGAATTCGAACGTTCGCATCCATTGTATTTAATAGGGTTCTAATGTTCGTTCGAACTTTCGGTCCGTTCGCGGGTTCTGGTGCGAACCGAACCCGGGGGTGTTCGGCTCATCACTACCTCAGACACGCTTACCTCAGAGAAGAAAGGCAAGCTTATAAAGACACAGCATATTTTCACAGGAGACTCTGACTCAGAGGCTGAAGTTTATCAGTCACAACCATTAACAAAATAAACTCCTACCCCCCCAAATATCTTAAAACAATTTGAAAAAATGCTTCATAAAGCACTGAGGCAGACATCAGAACAAATTACCAACAACTTAACAAAAGAAATCAGAGAATTGGGACACCGCACAGCAGCACTAGAAATGAAAGCTGAGGAAATTGAAAATGCTACAATTGACCACCAATCTGAAATAGAAAATTTGAAGGAAGATAATATTACTCTTCAAAATAAGCTGGAGGATTTTGAGAACCGTGCAAGAAGGTCTAACCTGCGTTTTAGAGGCTTACCAGAATCTATAATAGACCTGCAATCAACAATAACAGCACTATGCCAAGAATTAATGCCAAGCATACCAATAGAAAGAATGGAATTGGATAGAGTGCACAGGGCTCTGATGCCCAGAAAATCTAAAGGACCCCCGCGAGATGTGATAGCAAAATTTCATTATTATAAAACTAAAGAACAGATAATGAATGCTGCAAGGGAACAAAATAACTTAGTCTTTCAAGGACACAGTTATCAAATATTTGCAGATTTATCTCAACTGACAATATCTAAAAGAAGGGCAATGAAACCACAAATACAGGAACTCCAGCGTCACAATGTGAAATACCAATGGAGCTTCCCTTTTGCCCTACGTTTCACACACCAAGGTTCTAAAATCACATGCAGAACACCAGAAGAACTGCAACAAGCACTCCAGGACCTTAATCTGACTGAAGGACACACAGCATCAACAGCATCACAAAGAAGATCAGCCTCAACCCCTTCCAAGCATAAAGCATCCCACTCTGAGCCCAGAAATGGAAGCACCCAAGTGCACAAAAGAGGACGCTTCACACCCTCATCCCAAGGCCAAGAAGACTCTATGGACTGAAAGAAATATAATCTGTAAATGTGACAAATCCACCAAAGAACATCAGTAACAGGGATGAGCCGAACACCCCCCTGTTCGGTTCGCACCAGAACCTGCGAACAGACAAAATGTTTGTGTAAACTTTAGAACCCTATTAAATACAATGGACTCAAACGTTCGAAATCTAAAGTGTTAATTATAAAGGCTAATATGCAAGTTATTGTCCTAAAAAGTGTTTGGGGACCCGGGTCCTGCCCCAGGGGACATGTATCAATGCAAAAAGAAGTTTTAAAAACGGCAGTTTTTTCGGGAGCAGTGATTTTAATAATGCTTAAAATGAAAAAATAAAAGTGAAATATTCCTTTAAATTTCGTACCTGGGGGGTGTGTATGATATGCATGTAAAGTGGCGCATGTTTCCCGTGCTTAGAACTGTCCCTGCAAAAAATGTCCTTTTTGAAAGAAAAAAATGCATTTAAAACTGACTCGCGGCTATTAATGAATTGACGGCTCCCGGCAATACATACAAAAGTCATTGAAAAAAAAAAAAAAAAAAAGCGTGGGGGTTCCCCAGAATTCAATTACCAGGCCCTTCAGGTCTGGAATGGATATTAAGGGGAACCCCGCCGCAAATTAAAAAAAAAATTGACGTGGGGTTCCCCCAAATATCCATTCCAGGCCCTTCAGATCTGGCATGGATTTTAAGGGGAACTCCATCCCAAATTTAAAAAAAAAATGGCGTGGAGTCCCCCTAAAAATCCATACCAGACCCCTTATCCGAGCACGCAACCTGGCCGGCCGCAGGGGAAAAGGGGGGGACGAGAGAGCGGCCCCCCCTCCCTCCTGAACCGTACCAAGCCACATGCCCTCAACATGGGGAGGATGTCCCCATGTTGATGGGGACAAGGGCCTCATCCCCACAACCCTTGCCCGGTGGTTGTGGGGGTCTGCGGGCGGGGGGCTTATCGGAATCTGGAAGACTCCTTTAACAAAGGGGACCCCCAGATCCCGCCCCCCCCCCTATGTGAATTGGTAAGGGGTACATTGTACCCCTACCATTTCACGAAGAAAGCGTAAAAAAATGTTTAAAAAAACACACAAACACCTTGAAAAAGTCCTTTATTAAAAAAAAAACAAAAAAAAAACAAAAACATTCCAGCGGTGAAATCCAGTGTCCCGCGGCGATCCCGATGTCCAGCGCTGTCCTTCATTGGTTGTGCCTGAGCGGACCTGATGGGGAACTCCCTCTCAGTATTTTAAATGTATAGACCCGCCCCTTCTAAAGTTCCCCATCAGGTCCGCTCAGCGGACGAGATGCGGAACATGAGAAGGGGCGGGTCTATACATGTATTACCAAAGTGAGAGCAGTCCCCCATCAGGTCCGCCCCCTCGGTATGTCGGACCCGCCTACGTCATTGGCTTGAGCGGGGAACTTCCTTCACTGTGTAATTTAAATTTACATAGTGAAGGAAGTTCCCCGCTCAAGCCAATGACATAGGCGGGTCCGACATACCGAGGGGGCGGACCTGATGGGGGACTGCTCTCACTTTGGTAATACATGTATAGACCCGCCCCTTCTCATGTTCCGCATCTCGTCCGCTGAGCGCACCTGATGGGGAACTTTAGAAGGGGAGGGTCTATACATTTAAAATACTGAGAGGGAGTTCCCCATCAGGTCCGCTCAGGCACAACCAATGAAGGACAGCGCTGGACACCGGGATCGCCGCGGGACACTGGATTTCACCGCTGGAATGTTTTTTTTTTTAAAATAAAGGACTTTTTCAAGGTGTTTGTGTGTTTTTTTAAACATTTTTTTACGCTTTCTTCGTGAAATGGTAGGGGTACAATGTACCCCTTATCAATTCACATAGGGGGGGCGGGATCTGGGGGTCCCCTTTGTTAAAGGGGTCTTCCAGATTCCGATAAGCCCCCCGCCCGCAGACCCCCACAATCACCGGGCAAGGGTTGTGGGGATGAGGCCCTTGTCCCCATCAACATGGGGACATCCTCACCATGTTGAGGGCATGTGGCTTGGTACGGTTCAGGAGGGAGGGGGGGCCGCTCTCTCGTCCCCCCCTGCGGCCGGCCAGGTTGCGTGCTCGGATAAGGGGTCTGGTATGGATTTTTAGGGGGACTCCACGCCATTTTTTTAAATTTGGGATGGAGTTCCCCTTAAAATTCATGCCAGATCTGAAGGGCCTGGAATGGATATTTGGGGGAACCCCATATCAATTTTTTTTTTAATTTGCGGCGGGGTTCCCCTTAATATCCATTCCAGACCTGAAGGGCCTGGTAATTGAATTCTGGGGAACCCCCACGCTTTTTTTTTTTTTTTATCAATGACTTTTGTATGTATTGCCGGGAGCCGACAATTCATTAATAGCCGCGAGTCAGTTTTAAATGCATTTATTTCTTTCAAAAATGACATTTTTTGCAGGGACAGTTCTAAGCATGGGAAACATGCGCCACTTCACATGCATATCATACACACCCCCCAGGTACGAAATTTAAAGGAATATTTCACTTTTATTTTTTCATTTTAAGCATTATTAAAATCACTGCTCCCGAAAAAACGGCCGTTTTTAAAACTTCTTTTTGCATTGATACATGTCCCCTGGGGCAGGACCCAGGTCCCCAAACACTTTTTAGGACAATAACTTGCATATAAGCCTTTATAATTAACACTTTAGATTTCTCCCATAGATTTTTCGAATTTGCCGCGAACACCCCAATTTGTTCGCTGTTCGGCGAACGGGCGAACAGGCAATGTTCGAGTCGAACATGAGTTCGACTCGAACTCGAAGCTCATCCCTAATCAGTAATAGAAACACCTTGATTACCCAAAACCCCTGCTTCAACACATACAAGCCAAACCGCAAAACTGAAGAACTCTGAAAACCTCATCGGAAACATTTTATAGAGACATTTCTCTTTTCTCTATTTAAAAGCAACAATTTTTTTTTTTATTATTTTTTTTTTAAGTATCTTCAATTATATTTCAATTATATTTACTACTCAATATAGGTTTCAATATAAATAGAGAATTGTTTAGTTATAATTTATTAGTTCTGAGTAACTAGTTATTAGTTAAAGATTGAAGCGAATAGAAAAGATAATTATTATTTAACAAACTGATTCTCTTCACCTAGATATGTACTTACACACTAAGGCAATTTTTTAGAAACAACTTTGTTAAAATTAATAGTTTATATCTCCTAGGTATACTACCAAAGGTTATATTTTTTCTCCCCATCCGTTTGATTAAGTATTAGTTTTAGACAACTTTCACAAGCATAAATAGGGCTTAGAATCATACATCACTACGATGTATATATATATATATTTTTTTTATATTTTTATTCTATTTTTATTTATAAATAGGGCGGCACCCCATAGCACGGAAACCACATGTGCCCCACCAAGCTTTCCTCGTGCCCCCGCACTAATATGTGGGGATTCGACGAAAGCTCCTTGTCCCCTGAGGGGGGGCTTTACCCCCTATCACGGGCAAACAATGAATGCATTAACATATTTAAAATGTTTATATGTTGTATAATCTTATCTATTTCTTATTTTTTATTTAAGTCGGATCACTCGAGATCCTCTCTTTACTTTCTTTCTCTCTTATCCGTGTGGGTTGGACCCGGAGACGGTTGCATTAAGGCTACAGGTAAGAATAGCTTTTTGTATCACTTGCCATGGCCCCATTAAATATTATCTCATTGAACGTCCAAGGTCTTAATGTGCCACAAAACGCACTAAAGCCTTTAGGTCATTCCAATCTAAGAAAGCTCATATTGTGTGCTTGCAAGAAACACATTTTACACCAACCCTTACTCCTAAATTTTTCAGTAACTCCTACCCCCAAGTATACACAGCCTCAGCCAACACAAAACAGAGAGGTACGCTTATAGCATTTCACCGCACCACTCCATTTACGTTGCAATCTGAAATAAAAGATCCAGAAGGTCGTTACCTCATCCTAACAGGACATATCATGGACACAGCAGTAACTATTGTCTCCTACTACGCTCCTAACCTTAAACCCTTACCATTTTTATCCCATCTCTTTCAAGTAATTAACACACATAAGATAGGAACACTTTTTGTGTGTGGGGATTCAAATACTGTCCTTCTTCCATTCCTCGATAGATCACCTTATACCCCAACAAATTATCAATCCAAATGGTCACTCACTCAGTTTCTATCTAAATACAATTTGGTTGACACTTGGAGAGAATCTAACCCAACGAAAAGGAACTACTCATACTACTCTAATCCTCATCAATCATTCAGCAGAATAGACCATATTCTCACAACGATAGGAATGGCCCCAGAGATAATATCTTCAACCATTTTCCCCATCCCATGGTCAGACCACGATGCGGTATATACTGCCATAGCCTCTATTCTGCCAAAATCGCATGATCCATCATGGTACCTTCCAGACGTGCTACTCAAACACCCATCTTACCGCACACAGATAGAACGTGAGCTAATAACTTATCTGAAGCATAACACTAGCCCAGAAATCTCTTCACTCACACTTTGGGAAGCACATAAACCAGTACTCAGGGGAATTTGTCAACAACAATTGGGGATCCTGAAAAGAGAACGTAAAACACACACACGAAAATTAGAAAAAGAATTTAACACTGCATTTATGGCCTTTCAGAATAATCCTACCCCCACTGCAAAAACTCATCTCGAGAAAACTCGCTTAGAATATGATCTCTTCCTCACAGACTCAGCAGAAAAAATGTTACGTAAAACTAATCATTCATTTTATATGAAATCTAATAAGCCGGGTACACTCCTAGCAAAAGCACTAAAATCCATCAATAGATCCTATAAACCTATCAAGCTTAAATTAGCCAATAGGATATACACTAGCAATCCACAAAAAATAGTCCAAAAATTCAGCACATATTTAAAAACTCAATACAAGGAAACAAATTCATTTAACACCTCTGAAGCAGATTCATTTTTCTCACGAATTAGCCTCCCACAAATGACGGAATCTCAAAAAACATTGCTAGAAAAAACAGTTTCAAATGATGAAGTCATCACAGCCATAAAGGAATTAAAAATAAATAAAAGACCTGGGCCAGATGGTTACTCATCATTATATTACAGAACATACAGGGATATTCTTTCCCCCATGTTGGTAGAAGCTTACAATGAAATATTGAGAAACAAAACATTTAGGCAAGAATCATTGACAGCAATTATATGTATGATTCCAAAACCACACACTGATGATACACTTAGCAGTAACTACCGTCCCATTTCCATGTTAAATGTGGATATTAAAATATTGACAAAAATACTAGCAACACGTTTAAACTCAATTATAGGAACACTAGTACATCGTGATCAGGTAGGATTCATGCCCTCACGCCAAGCAGGAGATAATGTTAGAAGAGCAGTCCTCTTAGCACAAATAGCGAAAAAACATAAAATTCCTGCCCGTTTTCTCTCTCTCGATATCAGAAGGGCCTTTGACTCAGTATCCTGGACTTACATGACCTTTACATTACAAAAATGAGGATTTGGCCCAAATTTTATGACTTGGATCAAAGCACTTTATGATAAGCCAAAAGCGTACGTAAGATATGCAGGATATAAATCGGAACCATTTGATATTGAGAGGGGTACAAGACAAGGCTGTCCACTCTCACCATAATTATTTGCTTTACTCATAGAACCACTTGCACAACTAATTAGACTAGAACCCACAATAACAGGAAGTAGGTGGTTACCAGCACAAATTATGCTTATTTGCAGATGATATCCTCCTATTTCTTTCATCCCCACAAATATCTGGTCCCAATCTAACCCCAATTCTTAATAAATTCGCCACTCTTTCAGGCCTAGTTATCAATTCCAAAAAGAGTTCAATAATGAACATATCTCTATCAAGTATTGAATTATCGGCCGCCAAAATAGGTCTCCCATATACATGGACTGAGGGAGCAATATCATACCTAGGCATTAAACTTACAGCATCTCTCTCGGATTTATTCTCTCATAACTATCCACAGATATTGAAACATCTAACAAACTTAATGAACTCTTGGGCACACCTCCCAATATCATGGATGGGAAGAATAAATACGGTAAAAATGACGATATTGCCCAAAATACTATACTTATTCAGAGTCTTGCCAATCCCGATACCAGTATACTATCTAAGGATACTACAGAAAAAAGTATCAATATTCATTTGGGGTTCTACCAAACCGAGAATACAACAAAGCACACTTTTCCTACCCAAAATAAACGGGGGCTTAGGCTGCCCCAACTTTGCAAGTTACTATAAGGCAGCACATGTCGCTAGCCTCAGTAAATACCATGCAAAAAAAGAAATCCCATTATGGGTATTAATAGAAGCTGCTGAGAGTGATCCAATTTCAGTCTCAAACTTACTTTGGATCCCCCCAAAACACCGCAAAAATATACAAAATCCTATCACCAAACATTTTATCTCCCTCTGGGATAGGTCGAAAATTAAATATCAACTACAATCTCTACATAATCCGCTACTCTCATTTTACAAAAATCCCGCATTTTATCCAGCATGGGTCTCTCCCAAAACTTTTAGAGAATGGACATCTAGAGACATTCTTTATATGTATAAATTTGTGTCAACATCATCGTTTATCCCATTTCCGACCCTATGTAAAACTTACGGCTTACCACAATCAGAACTATTCAGATATCTTCAAATAAAACATTTTTTCACACCATTTTTAAATTCTTCTACCCAAACATCCCAAATGACTAAATTTGAAACAATATGTAAGAAAGATCCACACACAAAAGGTGCAATATCTACCTTATATTCTCAATTACTGACACAAGTAGACGTGGGCAAACCACACTACGCGGGAAGGAGACTTACAAAGAGAATTAGAAAACTCAGAATGGAATCAAATATGGATATCAACTAAATCGGCCTCCCCTAATATATTAGCGGTTGAGGCTAATTATAAACTACTAACTAGATGGTACCTTGTGCCAGCAAGAATAGCGAAATATGTTCCAAATTATTCAGCACAATGTTTTCGGGGATGTACAGAGACAGGAACACAGTTTCATGTTTGGTGGTCGTGTCCAACAGCACAAAAATTCTGGAAAGAACTCTATAAAATGGCATCTGAAGTGTTTAACCACTTCAATACCATGCACTTATACAGCTTCCTGCCCAAGCCAATTTTGAGCTTTCAGCGCTGTCGCAATTTGAATGACAATTGCGCGGTCATGCTACACTGTACCCAAACAATTTTTTTATCATTTTGTTCCCACAAAAAGAGCTCTCTTTCGGTGGTATTTGATCGCCTCTGCGATTTTTATTTTTTGCGCAACAAATAAAAAAAGAGCGAATTTTTTTAAAAAAACAATGTTTTTCTTTATTTCTGTTATTTTTTTGTAAATAAGTACCTTTTCTACTTCAATGATGGGCACTGATAAGGCGGCACTGAAGGGCACTGATAAGGCGACACTGATGGGCACGGATGAGGTGGCACCAATGAGGTGGCACTGATGAGGTGGCACTGATGGGCACTGATGATGGGCACTGATAGGCGGCACTGATGGGCACTCATAGGTGGCACTGATTGGCACTCATAGGCGGCACTGATTGTCACTCATAGGAGGCACTGATGGGCACTCATAGGCGGCACTAATGGGCACTTTTAGGCGGCACTTATGGGTGGCACTGATAGGTGGCACGGACGGGCACTGATAGGTGGGCACTTATGGGCACAGATGGGCACGGATGGGCACTGATGGACACTAGTAGGTGGCACTGGTGACACTGCTGCCTAGCAATGCCAGCCACCACACATTATTTTCTTGGCATGATAGTGCCAGTCAGTGCCCATTTGTGGGCACTGATTGGCATTTTTTTTATGTTTTTTTTATATATTTTTTTTTTTTACTACATGTGGATGGCCATGGGGGCCATCCACAAGCTTAGGGCTTCCCTGGTGGTCCTTGGGGGCTTCCCTGGTGGTCCAGTGTGGGTATCCGAAGGGGGGCTGCGCTGATAAACAATCAGCGCGAACCCCCCCTGTCAGGAGAGCCGCCGATCGGCTCTCCTCTACTCGCGTCTGTCAGACGCGAGTGAGGAAGAGCCGATCAACGGCTCTTCCTGTTTACTTCCTGATCAGCCATGATTCGACATGGCTGATCACATGGTAAAAAGCCTCCGACGGAGGCTTTTTACCGAGATCAGTGTAGTGGTGGGTCAGACTGACCCACCGCTCCACCGATCGCCGCGATGCGCGCCCCCCCGGGCGCGCGGCGGCTGTTATCCTGCAGGACATCATATGACGTCCAGTGTGGATAACAGAACCACTTCCCGGACGTCAATTTGCTATTGACGGGGCGGGAAGTGGTTAATAAGACAATCCCATTTGACCCGGGAATAGCTCTACTTAACCTGAAACCAGAAAGCATAACACACATGCAATTTAAATTATTAGTACAACTTTTTACAACAGCTAAACAAACATTAGCAAAAGCATGGAAATCAACTCAATTAAATATACACGAAACAAAGACCAGAATGAATAGTGCGATGACATATGCTAAAATGACTGCGATAGAAATGGACACGATCCCCAAATTTGAAAAATTGTGGCAACCCTGGATCAATTACATTATGCCATCAACCTTTGACACCAAAGTACTCTTACCATGGTAACTGATACAAAAGATTTAATTTAATTATCCATAGTAGCGGCGGCGGCTCTGGGTCTAATCCCACAGACTTCTACTCTACTCTAATCTACTCTCTTCTTCTATCTTTTTTCACCTCTATTCTTTCTTTCTTACATACTTATCCATTTAATTTTCCTTCTTTTTTTTTTATATATTTCACCGGGTATACATAAGAATATCGTTTGAATTTATATTCCATATCTCTTTCATAACTTAAATCTTCTAGGCGTTATGAATTTATTGACAATTTGAATGTTTTAAGGAAACATATACTACTTGCAAACCTCTTAAAAGGAACTTAAAATATTGATACATTGCATATTTTGTTTGTTAAGCAACTACCTTTAAATTAACAAAATCTAGTTTTTGGAAAATAAAGGAATTATTACATTTGTTAAAATAAGCATAATCAAGATTGTATGTATGATACCCTCTGTATGCCTTAATAAAATATTTTGACAAGGAAAAAAAATGATATATAAGAAGGCCAGTATGGTGGCCTGAATTTATGGGAGGAGCCCAGAGGGTATTTAAGCAGCCCACTCGCCCATGCTCTTTGTCGGTTCAGTGCGCGATACTACATGACACTGGGCCGACTCTTCCCAGCTCACCTCATGTTCGTGAGCCTGTACATTCGATCACAAGTGCATTGCTGCTTCTCCGTTCGTGGTCTTCGTCAGCAGTTCCCGCTCACTCTCGCAGGTAGTATTCTAACCTTTTAGTATCATGTGTGATCTTGCGATTCGTTATGCTTCATATCCTGCATCCCTTTCGTAAAAAACCTGCCTTCAAGTTGTAGTCGCTCATGTCCCGACATCATTCGGCACAGGCGTAGTACATTCGTAAGTTCCTTCTGCCAAACACGATTCATTTGTAAATCCAAGCCTCCGAGCCGCTGTCGGTCGTTGTCAAATATCACTTGCCATAGGCTTCACTGGTAATAAGATTCACTGTCCATGCGGTTGCCGTCTCATCCATTTGGAGATGAGCATGTATTTCTTGCATGGGTTTTGTGTCTGATTGAGGTGGTAATTAGACCAACCTGGTGCCTTGTCTGCACTTGATTAGCCTGGGGGGTTGGGTAGTTGGTAGGTGTTCGGTTTCAGAGCAAGGGGTGGCATACATTCTACAACCAATTTGTATCAGATTAATTTAATCCTCCTTACTACCGATTTGTATCAGATTCATTTCATATATTTTACAACCGATACGTATCAGAGTCATTTCTCTTTACAACCGATTCATATCAGATACATTGCATACTTTCTACCCTAGCCATTTGTTGTTTCCCCCATGCCGTGTGTTTTAGTTCCTGCAGCAGAACTTATGAATTGTTTGTACACGGTTCTTCTCTCATTTATTTACCAAACCAAAGTTATTTTCTGTGAGTCATGCACGGCACCACACCACACTCTTCGGATGTGTTGCACACCCGCTCCAGTCCAATGCGAGCCCAGTCGCACGCTCTCTTGCCCTGAAGCAGTGATAGGTGATGTTAGACACATCCTAGCCTTCATATCGTATCACACGCAGCTGGCCCGTTATCACAATACTATCACGCTACACCTTGTGAGAAAAACAATCAGCGCCACAATGCTAATAAATTACTCCTATAATGACGTGAAAAAAAAAATCAAATATACCCCTCTAAGTGTCTACACAGCTGCTGAACACTTATAGTGATACACTAAGGTGACCAGATTTTTAAAATGAAATCCGGGGACATATTTTTTTTTTACTAGTAATGGCGGCAATCGGCGACTCATTGCCCGCCGCCGCCCGCCTCACAGCCTGTCAAGTCTTACTTTCCGGGCCCCGGCTACTACTGGGTGGGGAGTGGAGGAAGATCACTCCGCCAGGGAAGGCAAAGAGATAAGCAGGCAGTCGGCTGGCCGGGACTTGAGCCAAGGCAGAAGAACATGTGAGCGGAGCTGAATGGGCATGCACCCGAAACTGAAGAAATATTCTTTCCGGTCCGACCAGCACATGATCATCAGAAAGTGGCACAGATAATGGAAAAAAAAATACACCCCCCTAAGCTAGTAGGAGCGGGGGTGTGTAATTCAGATTTTTTTTTTTTTATTCTGCACTGACTGTCTTTGAAATTGCCCCAGCCCCTGTTCAAATCCAATCCGGGGACAAAACCGGGAACAGACTTGGTCCGGGGACAGTGTCCTCAATCCGGGGACTGTCCCCTGAAACCGGGGATGTCTGGTCACCCTATGATACACCACACCTATTGCAATATTAATTTTGTGAACATAATGCAGCGCTGCGTATCTATGCATATTATATAAACAAATAATTATACATTCAATAAAACAATTTGTGGAAAAAAAAAACAGTTCATATGTTGGTTTCCAAAACTGTCACCGCTGTGTAAAATCATTGTACAGGACGCCGTGGCTGGGTCCTGGAAGGACGCTATATTTCCCCTCCGTTTGGGCTGTGGTTCCTTTAAGGGAACAGAAAGGGTTAACACACCTGTCCAAGGAAATGGTTTAAGACGGACAGGAAGTTGTAGGTGAGAGTGAAGGAGTATAGTGAAGACTGTGCATGGTGAATGGTGGACATTGCAAAGCTGTGGAGGCTGTGAAAAGCTGTGAATGTACATGGCAGTGGCCTGCCTGGAAGCCTGCTAGCTGGGGAAACTACCTACAACCTAAAAAAAGGACTGTTAAACTGCGGTAGCAGTTCTGAACTCTACAAGTTGGTGAGACTTGCATTTCTTTTGTTTTTGCTGCTGTAAAGCCATTTAAGTTTAATAAACCTTCTTTTGGACTGAAAACATTACACTGGTGCTCGAATGCGGGCAGGACAGAATAACAGGCATAAGAAGAAAAAAAAAACTTTTTTTTTTTTGCATTGAACTTGACATTGAACTGACAGTTAAAGGGACAGTACATTGGATTTATGTCCTGGGTTAAAGCTGCACAAACGTTGAAAGCTGAAGCAATGGAGGAGCTAATTAAACAGATGTCCCTGGCTAATATGCAAGCGCAAACTCGCCATGAGGAAGCTAATCAGCTGCAGCAAGAAAATACTCGCCTGTTGGTGACCCAGTTGGCAGCCCAGCAAGCAGCCCAGCAGGAGGTTATGCAGGTTCAGGTGGCTGTCTTAAAGGAAGCAGTGCAGCAGCTATCTCAGGTTCGGGAGCAGGCGGCTGTTGCCCCTGGCAACCAGGTGACTGTGAGGGCAAGCCATTTTCTGCAGAAATTGTCCCTGAGCGATGGCAGAGAGAGAAGGGTTGCCTCAGGACCAGTGGCCGGCCTCATTGCTCCTTTTCTCACCGGAGATCCTCAAAAAGCCTACTTTGACCTGCCCCCGATGATGCTAAATACTATCAAAAGTTAAAGGCAGAAATTCTGGCTCGTCTGGGGGTGACTACGGCCGTTCAGGCCCAACGAGTACGCCAATGGAAGTATCGTCCAGATCGGCCACCCCGGTCTCAAATGCATGACCTGGTGCAACTGGTAAAAAAATGGCTGCAGCCTGAGGTGTTGTCTGGCCCCCAAATCGTGGAACGGGTTGTGCTGGACCGATACCTGAGATCCCTGCCAGATGACCTTCAACGGTGGGTCAGCCATGGAGACCCCAAAACAGCAAACCTCCTTGTCGAGATGGTGGAACAATATACAGTGGTGGAGGACCTGCTCGGACCTACCAAGCGCATAGGCCCCAGTCTACCACGGCCTGTTCGACCAACTGCTGCCCTTCGAAGGGATTTTCCAAGGAGTCCTGGAGCAAACCCCCCCGGAAGGTCAAGAGTCACTCCCGGTACCTCCTCAGCGTTCTGTTCTTGTTCGGAGAGGAGGGGATGTACAATGTTGGCGATGTCATTCCTGGGGTCATACCCGGGCACACTGCCCACTGCAAGAGGAGCCCATGGAATGCAGGGTTCTTCGGAGAGGGTCTTTTTATGCCCATAAAGTATGCACCACACATCTCGACCTGGGTGAGGAAAAATTTGAGTGTGAAGTCCAAGTGAACCACCTCCCTGCCCAGGCTTTGTTGGACTCCGGAAGCATGGTAACCCTGGTTCATCCTAGAGTAATTGGGAAGATTGGTCCGGTAAGCAAAACCTTACGGGTGGTGTGCATTCACGGGGACACTAGAGAGTACCCTCTCATCTCAGTGACCATCTCCTCAGCATGTGGCACTGGTACTCAAGAGGTGGGGGTGGTAAAGAACTTGGTACATGATGTTATAATAGGACGAGACCGTCCGTTGTTTACAAAACTGTGGGAACAAGGAGAACAGTTCAGAGATTGGGGAGAAATTAGCCTCCCTGTTCCTGCTGCTGAGATGAATAACCCTGAACTGCCAAATGTTCTTAATGTGGATCCAAATGATGAAAATTCTAATGATTGGGTTAATGGTGATGAAAGTAGAGCTGATACTGTTGACAATGTCAAGCTATGTGGTCCACAGACCTACCAAAACACTGAGGGGGGAGAACCTTCCCCACTTCAGGTAATGCTGGGGGAAGAGGACGAGGAAGTGGCCTCTAACCCTGCCCTACCAGATTTTGGTGTTTCCCAGGGGGCGTTTGGTACTGCTCAGATGCAAGACCCCACTTTGGCCCGTGCACGGGAACAAGTTGTAGTAGTAAATGGGGTTCCCCAAGAGCCAGGTGCGAAAGGTTCTGGACCTGGCCCATGACAATGTGTTAGGGGGACACCTGGGAGTTGAGAAGACGGAGGCACGGATCACCGACCGGTTTTACTGGCCAGGTCTGAAAGCAGAGGTAAAGAAGTACTGTACCTCTTGTCCCACCTGTCAGTTGACCGCTCTGGTGACCCACTTCTGCAGCCCTTTGGTCCCTCTGCCCATAATTGATGTCCCATTCGAGAGGATAGCCATGGACATAGTGGGTCCCTTGGTAAAGTCGACTCGAGGTTACTCCTACATATTGGTGATTCTTGACTATGCCACCCGATATCCTGAGGCGCTTCCCCTGCGGAATACCTCCTCTAAGGCTATTACCTGGGAATTATTCCAGTTGTTTACACGGACTGGTTTTCCCAAGGAAATACTCACAGACCAGGGCACCCCATTTATGTCGAGAGTTATGGCCAATGTGTGCAAGCTGTTCCGGATTAAACAGCTGCGCACATCGGCCTACCATCCCCAAACGGACGGGTTAGTCGAACGCTTTAATAAGACCCTTAAGTCTATGCTCAAAAGAGTGGTACAAAGGGATGGGAAAGACTGGGACTGCCTGTTACCAGCTCTCCTGTTTGCTATCAGGGAAGTGCCCCAGGCCTCCACTGGGTTTTCGCCCTTTGAGTTGGTATATGGGCGGAGACCTCGCAGACTACTTGACTTTATTAAAGAGGAATGGGAAAGTGAACCTGTTCAGCATAAGAGTGTTCTTGAATATGTCTCCCAAATGCAGGAAAGGATCCAAACTGTGATGCCACTAGTCAAAGAGCATTTGAAAAAAGCCCAGGAGGCTCAACGATGGGTCTATAACAGGGCTGCTAAAATAAGGCACTTCCAAGTGGGGGATCGAGTAGCGGTGCTACTTCCCACTGTGGAAAGTAAATTCTTGGCCAGATGGCAAGGTCCCTTTGAAGTTGTGGAAAAAGTGGGAGAGGTAAATTATAGAGTCCACCAGCCAGGCAAGAGGAAACCGTATCAGATATATCATGTCAACTTGTTAAAGCCCTGGACAGACAGGGAACCGGTGACCTCCCTGGCTAGTGCAAGACTTGAGCCTCAGGTTGGGGGAGGAGAGTGTCCAAGTAGCAAGTACCCTGTCTAAAATCCAAAGTCAGCAGGCAAAGGAGTTCTTGCAGAGAAATAAAGAAAAGTTTTCAGACTTGCCAGGGCTAACTAGTGTCATAGAACATGATATTATCACGGAACCTGGAGTCAAAGTTTTTATCCGGCCCTACCGCATCCCAGAGGCTCAAAGGAAGGCAGTTTCAGAGGAAGTGAAGAAGATGCTAGACCTGGAGATCATTGAAGAATCGCAGAGTGAGTGGTCGAGCCCGATTGTGTTGGTACCAAAGCCCAACGGGACTCTGCGATTCTGCAATGATTTCCGGAAACTTAATGAGGTTTCACGGTTTGATGCCTACCCCATGCCCCGGGTAGATGAGCTTATTGAGAGACTAGGTCCAGCCAGGTATATCACAACATTAGACCTTACCAAGGGGTACTGGCAAATCCCGTTGACTAAGGCTGATAGAGAGAAAACTGCTTTTTCTACCCCAGAGGGGAGTTTTCAGTAGAAACGAATGCCTTTTGGACTACAAACTGCTCCAGCCACTTTCCAGCGAGCAATGGATAGGATTTTACGACCTCACCGGGAGTATGCCTCAGTGTACTTAGACGACATAGTCATTTTTAGCAGAGACTGGGAGACACACTTGCCCAAAGTCCAGGCAGTACTGGACTCTCTTTGGAAGGAGGGGTTTACAATAAACCCTGAAAAATGTGCTTTGGGATTGGAGGAGGTGAAATACCTGGGCTATATTGTGGGTAGAGGGGTGGTGAAACCTCAGGTTAGCAAGGTAGAGGCTATACAGAATTGGCCCGCCCCCTCACAAAAAAGCAGGTACGTGCATTCCTGGGCATGGTGGGATACTACAGGAGATTCGTACCCAACTTTGCCACATTGGCGGCTCCATTGACCGATCTGACTAAGGGTCGGAAATCGGTCATGGTGGAATGGAATGCAGATGCTGAAAAGGCTTTTTTGGAGCTCAAGTCAGCACTGTGCCAAAACCCTGTCCTGATAGCACCCAATTTTTCAAACGAGTTTGTTGTCCAGACTGATGCTTCCGATGTAGGATTGGGAGCTGTGTTGTCACAGGTTGTTCATGGTGAGGAGCACCCAGTAGTCTTCCTCAGTAGGAAGTTGACACCAGCCGAGAAAAACTATGCTATAGTTGAACGAGAATGTCTGGCCATTAAGTGGGCTCTGGAATCCCTCAGATATTACCTCTTGGGAAGGAAGTTTAGGTTGATTTCTGACCATGCCCCTTTAACATGGATGAGGCAAGGTAAAGGGACTAATGCCAGGATTACACGTTGGTTCCTGGCGCTCCAGGAATTTAAATTTTTAGCAGAGCATAGGCCCGGGAGACTGCATCAAAATGCAGATGCCCTCTCCCGAGTCCATTGTTTTAGCTCCACTGTTGCCTCGACCTCCTTGGCTTTGGGGCACAGGGGGGGGATATGTAGAGGACGCCGTGGCTGGGTCCTGGAAGGACGCTATATTTCCCCTCTGTTTGGGCTGTGGTTCCTTTAAGGGAACAGAAAGTGTTAACACACCTGTCCAAGGAAATGGTTTAAGACGGACAGGAAGTTGTAGGTGAGAGTGAAGGAGTATAGTGAAGACTGTGCATGGTGAATGGTGGACATTGCAAAGCTGTGAAGGGTGTGAAAAGCTGTGAAAAGCTGTGAATGTACATGGCAGTGGCCTGCCTGGAAGCCTGCTAGCTAGGGAAGCTACCTACAACCTAAAGAAAGGACTGTTAAACTGCGGTAGCAGTTCTGAACTCTACAAGTCGGTGAGACTGGTATTTCTTTTGTTTTTGCTGCTGTAAAGCCATTTAAGTTTATTAAACCTTCTTTTGGACTGAAAAGCCTGTGTCCTGCGATGTAGCTGGTTCCCCAAACATTACATCATATTTAAATGGATCCAATATTCAGTGCACACTAGACATGTGCACACTGAAATATTTCGTTTCGGAATTTCGTTTTCGTCCGAAAAATAAATTTATTTAGTTACTCCCGAAATTCGTTTTTATTTATTTCGTTTTTCGTTAGAAATTGCATTCGTCCGAAAATCTGAATTAATTAAGGTCGAATCTGTCATTGAAGGCTTATGGTGTCTGTCGAATGTTCAAAGAAGATTCGACGGAGCAGTGAAACTGTACGACGCTGCAATCATACATTTCCGGTCGAATGTTCCGCCCACAAGCTATAGAAGAATTCTAATGTTGTATGACTAGTAATAATTATATTTATTCATTACTATTACTAGTCAACCAACATTAGAATTCTTCTATAGCCTATGGGCGGATGCATTTGACCGGAAATGTACGATTGCAGCGTCGTACAGTTTTGCTGCACCGTCGAATCTTCTAACTTTCGATGCTTTGTCAAATCTTCGTCATTCTAGCTATTTTACTGCTCCTCCTCTTTGGTTACAATCAGCCAATAACATTCATCATCAACTTTATTTTTATTTTACTTCCCCCACCCAATTCCAGCAGTGATCTTTTCTCTCTATGTCGAATCTTTTCTCTCTATAATAACAAATCTTTTCTCTCCTATGTCGAATCTTTTCTCTCCTATGTCGAATCTTTTCTCTCCTATGTCGAATCTTTTCTCTCCTATGTCGAATCTTTTCTCTCCTATGTCGAATCTTTTCTCTCCTATGTTGAATCTTTTCTCTCCTATGTCGAATCTTTTCTCTCCTATGTCGAATCTTTCTCTCCTATGTCGAATCTTTTCTCTCTATAATGTCGAATCTTTTCTCTCCTATGTAGAATAATCTTGGACTAATAGAGTTAAGGTTAGGCACATTCGACCACAGGTTCGACAGACACAGATTGTTATTGTCAGCGTCACGTCGAATCTCCTATCTATATCGAACTGTTGTAGCAACGAAAACGAAAATAAAGCATTTGTTTATGTCGGATCTTTCGGTTTTCGGATTCTGTGCTTTCGTTTTCATTTGTTAAAACGATAACGAAAACAGCTGAAATTCGGACGAAAATGCATTCGGACGAAAACGAATGCACATGTCTAGTGCACACCACCACCTGCTAAAATGCCTGCTCACCTCAAGGATGAGTATAAAACTCATAGACAGATCACTCCTCATGTCCACCACGATCAATCCACTTTACCAATGGTAGTAATTCCTACAGTCCCCAGACTGCACCTCTGTGTGGGTAATCAACGTTTGAATTGTCTCCAAACAACACCTTCCTCCACTCGCTTTTCAATAATCAATTCAACTTATATTTCCAGGGGTTAAGGACATGAAACAAAAAACACAAGTACCATAGTGTTCTCTGCTTTTAAATTTATTAAAAAGTCCCCCTAAAAAGTTACACTTACAAGAAATAACAATAAAAACAGCATATATCAAATCACCAGCTCATTCACCGCAGATCTACACTCACGGTGCTTCTCCTGACATCACAGATTCGACTCCTCCCTTCTAAACGCGTGTCGGCCTCTCATTGGCCTTCATCAGTAGATGGGTGGGTCAAATTAGGTGAAACCTTATATACCTAACTGTTGCCTTGTTGTGAACACTCAACGTTTCCCCTTCATCTCACAATTCCATCCTTATTCCACCAGGGTTTACAATATAGTAAAGAAACACTGGTCTATCCTGCATGACTGTTATCCATCAGTGCAGGAATTTCAGTGTCCTCCTTTACCTTCTTACCACCGAGGTCAGACGATGTATGACAGATTGGTCAAATCTGATCAGTATCATCCTCCCTCACCTCTTACAACCTTTTTGGGACCTCGTAACTTTGGCTCATTTCCCTGTCTGTGTTGCATCCAATGCAACATCATGATAAAAATGAAATCCTTTTCCCATCCACATAGAGGTTATAATATTGACATCAAAAATCATTACACTTGCCAATCATCTTATGTTGTATGCATAATAAAGTGTCCATGTGGGTTATTATATGTGGGAGAAACCACCCAAAAGGTTAAAGATAGGATTTCTAGACACAAGTACTCCATCAGGGATAAATTAGACAAATTACCCCTAGCCCGACATTTTATAGAGAAGGGACACACTGTTTCTGAATTAAGATTTATGGTTATAGATGGTCTACCTAAAAACAGACGTGGAGAGAATAGGGAATTAACCCTTAGAAAGCGGGAGGTTCAATGGATACACCGTTTAAATACATTATTGCTCAATGGATTGAATTCTGATTTTGATTTATATTTATTTCTTTGATTTATTCTTTACTTTTATTTATACATTTTTTTACACCAATGTTTGTTTATATTTATGTTTAATTCTATAGCTGGTTATATACATGTATTCACTATATGTGTTTTGTTCTTCCTTAGTGCATACCGAATGTAATAATAAAAGTGATAGCACCTGATGACCCATGATTCGATGTATGTCTACATGTTTTCTTAACTTGTTATTTATCCTCATTGGTACTAAAAAATGACTGATTAATTGATTGATCCCATATGAGATAGGAGTGTATTGTCATGGATATGCATTAATGTCTGTCTGCCATCTTACCTTCCTCCTCATGTGTTCATCTAGAGACCAGACCTCCTTCACCTGGCTTCCTTTATAATCTCCTCCCAGCCTGACTCCACCCCAGGCCCTATCACAGAACACTATATTAACCTGTGCACTGCAAGCCTGCTTTGCTGATCAACGTGTTTGTTAGGCATTGTGTGTTTGGGTTCCTGCCTGCCGTGTGCTACGTCTGTCTCTCTGTTACGTTATTGGCTTGTCCCCGACTATCCCTGTCTGCTCGTGACCCTTGACCTTCGGCTCGTTCTTTCGTTATCCTTGTCTGCTTGTGGCCCCTGACCTTCAGCTTGTTATTCGGTTCCCTCTTATCTTGTGCTGCTGCTTCCCCTCCTTTCCCCTTATCCTACGGGGCGTGAGCTAGGAAACTCCAGGGGCCGCGACCTGGTCCCAGCCTGCAGCATAACATCCTCACCACTAGAGGCCCTGGAGAAGACCAGCTGGGTCTTAGACTCCGCGCCCTGGGGAATCTTGGCTCTAGCTTCCGTTAGGATCCCGGTTGTGCTCCTCTGGTCCCGCTTTCCACAACCACCCAGTTTCCTATCCGCAGAAGCCAGCCATAGGGTTCACTACCTCGCGGTGCACTCCTGTCCCCCTACGGTGTGCATCTGTCACCTGGCCACAGGTGACCCTGACAGTTTGATCAGCCATGAACCCGGCTGACATCCCGCTCCCCGCAGATGATCCATTGCAGGGCATAGTTCGCAGACTTGAAACCCAGGAATCAAATCAGACTCAGGTGATGCGATTCCTCCAGGATCTGGCTTCTCGATTCGAGCAGCTTCAGGTCTCCTTGGGAACCCCGAATCCGCAACCCCAAGTACAACCAGCGGCTGTACCTATCGCACCAGTCGCAGCCTCACACTCACTAAGATTGCCAGCTCCGTCCCGTTTCTCTGGGGACTCCAGGGCCTGCAGGGGGTTTCTCAGCCAATGCACAATTCATTTTGAGCTTCAGCCTCAAAGCTTCCTGTCTGACCGGGCTAAGGTAGCCTATATCATTTCCCTCCTCTCCGGTGAAGCTTTGGCCTGGGCTGCCCCCCTGTGGGAGAGGAACGATCTGGTGGTTTCCAGTCTGTCCGATTTCTTGAAGCTCTTTCGTAATATCTTCGAAGAGCCGGCTCGGGCTTCTTCAGCGGCTAGTGCTGTCTTACGTCTTCGCCAAGAATCTAGTTCAGTGGGGCAATATGCTCTTCAGTTCCGTATCCACACAGCTGAATTGAGCTGGAATAATGAGGCTCTGGTCGCTACCTTTTTACATGGCCTCTCTGACCGAGTGAAAGACGAATTAGCGGGAAGAGCCATTCCCGTCGGTCTGGACGATGTAATTTCATTATGCAACCAGATCGACATTCGTTTTCAAGAGAGGTCCTTAGAAAAAAGACGCCAGCACTCTCTGGGTCCTAGCCAGTCTGAGCTCCCCTCCCTTCATTCCGTGGAGCATCCTCTACCTGCTGAAGAACCTATGCAGCTGGGCCGGACCAGACTAACCCCCGAAGAACGTGCTAGGCGCAGAACTCTGGGCTTGTGCCTCTATTGTGGGGGCAAGGGTCATTATCCTGACTCCTGCTCGCTTAGTCCGGGAAACGCTCGGGTCTAATACATTTGGAAGGTGGAGTATTGGACCCAGAAACATCACCTTCTCGCCTGCTCTTGCCGGTGTTCCTTCATGTAGGCACTTCTCCTCAGTCAACCCTTGCATACCTGGATTCCGGGGCTGCCGGCAATTTTATGGATTGGAGAACTGCTTCTTCTATGAAGCTTACCCTTTCACCTCTCACTACCCCATTGGTAGTCTCGGCAATTGATGGCACTGTTCTCCCAGGGGGCCCTATTCGCTTCCAGACGCTACCCATTAGGATGTCGGTAGGGATTCTCCACCAGGAGTGGATATCCTTTCTTATTCTACCCAAGGCCTCTACCCCAGTTGTATTGGGCCTCCCTTGGCTACAGCTCCACTCTCCACATGTGGACTGGGTCTCTGGGCAGATCCTGGCCTGGGGTCCCTCATGTTTCTCATCGTGTCTTCTCAAGGTGACCCCCAAGGAGAGTCTTCCGGTTGCTGCCACTTCTGTTTCTTCTGATCTTCCTGCTGCATACAGCGATTACCGGGATGTGTTCTGTAAGAAATCAGCTGAGGTGCTTCCTCCCCACAGGTCTTTTGACTGTGCTATTGATCTTGTCCCCGGAGCAACTCTACCCAGGGGTCGTATCTACCCTCTGTCCATCCCAGAGACCCAGGCCATGTCGGAGTATGTCGCAGAGAATCTGGAGAGAGGTTTCATCCGGAAATCCTCATCGCCTGCAGGGGCAGGGTTCTTTTTTGTTGCCAAAAAGGATGGTACCTTAAGACCCTGCATCGATTATCGGGGTTTAAATGCGGTTACTATTAAAAATCGATACCCCTTACCCTTAATATCTGAGCTATTCGATAGGTTGAAGGGTGCCTCCATTTTCACCAAGTTGGATCTCAGAGGCGCGTACAATCTCATTCGAATACGGGAGGGTGACGAATGTAAGACTGCATTCAACACTAGAGACGGGCATTACGAATATCTGGTGATGCCTTTTGGTCTGTGTAATGCTCCAGCCGTGTTTCAAAACTTTGTCAATGAAATCTTCAGAGATTTGCTGTACCAGTTTGTTGTCATCTATCTGGATGACATTCTGATCTTTTCTGAAAATCTGCTCGTCCACAGAAACCATGTCCGCACTGTACTTCAACGTCTTAGAGAGAACAATCTCTATGCCAAGCTGGAGAAATGTTCCTTTGAATGTTCTGAGGTCCTGTTTTTGGGGTGCTTCGTCTCATGTTCGGGTCTTCGTATGGACCCTGGGAAGGTCTTGGCTATCACCAACTGGCCTCTTCCTGCTAGCCTCAAGGCCACACAGCGCTTTCTTGGCTTCACTAATTATTATAGGCAGTTCATAAGGAATTACTCTTCCATTGCCGCGCCTATTATCGCTTTGACCAAGAAGGGTGTGAATGCCAGAGACTGGCCTCCCGAAGCTGTCTCTGCATTTCACAACCTGAAACAGGCCTTTGTTTCTGGCCCCCTCTTGAGGAGACCAAATCCTGGGAATGCATTTTTTATTGAAGTGGATGCTTCCTCAATGGGGGTGGGAGCTGTGCTTCAAATCTTTGAGAAGAGACGCCTACCATGTGCGTTCTTCTCCAAAAAAAATTCTCAGGCAGAGAGGAATTATGCCATCGGTGATCGGGAACTTCTCGCAATTAAATTGGTGTTAGAGGAGTGGCATCATCTCTTGGAGGGTTCCCCTCACTCCATAACGATCTTTACCGATCACAAGAATTTACAGTATCTACAGAATGCTAAACGTCTGAATCCTAGACAGGCCAGGTGGAGTCTCTTCTTTGCCCGTTTTAATTTCACGATTACCTACAAACCTGGTTCCTGCAACGGTCGGGCTGATGCGCTCTCTAGGTCATTTGACACTTTGGACGAGGAGTCCGCCCCTGAACCTGAGCCGATCATTCCAACCTCATGCATTGTTGCCCACTCTACCACCCTGAAGTCAAAAATTCCGCCTGGTAAGACCTTTGTCCCCACTGAGCTAAGAGCTAAGATCCTTCGTTGGGGACATGATTCCAAGGTGGCAGGGCATTCTGGATTCCTCCGATCCTTCCTACTCATCAGTCGTCACTACTGGTGGCCTAATCTCCGCTCAGACGTCAAAGACTACGTTAAAGCTTGTCATGTCTGTGCTCAGTCCAAATCCTCCACACAAGCTCCTGCTGGTCTCCTCATGCCCTTGCCCATTCCTAAGGAACCCTGGGCCCATATTGCCATGGATTTTATCACCGATCTCCCACTGTCTGAGAATAATACAGTCATTTGGGTGGTAATCGATCGATTCTCCAAGATGGCTCATTTTGTTCCTCTTCCTGGTCTTCCTTCTGCCCCTGCCTTGGTTCCCATTTTCATTCGAGAAATTCTCCGCCTACATGGGGTCCCTTCTCATATTGTTTCCGACAGGGGAGTCCAATTCACGTCTCGTTTTTGGAGAGCCTTTTGCAAATCCCTCAATATTGTCTTGGATTTTTCTTCTTCTTACCATCCCCAATCCAATGGACAGACTGAGAGGGTTAATCAGGAGTTAGAGGTCTTTCTTCGCACCTTTGTGTCTTCTCACCATGACGATTGGTCCTCTCTACTCCCGTGGGCAGAATTCTCCCATAACAATCATGTGAATACCAGTTCGCAGAAGACACCCTTTTTCACAGTTTATGGAAAACACCCTCAACTTCCTCTTCCCATGATCTGTTCTCCAGACATTCCAGCTTTGGCTTCGGTTCAGGAATCTCTCAATTCCGTTTGGGGTCACGTTCATGATTCCTTCCGGGCAGCTGCTGAAAAATTCAAAGGCTTTGCCGACCGCCGCAGGCGTAAACCGCCTTCTCTTCAGCCAGGGGACAAAGTCTGGCTCTCTACCAGGAACATCAAGCTCCGAGTTCCTTCTCTGAAGTTTGCTCCACGATTCATCGGTCCATACACGGTAACTGCTAAACTGAATCCGGTTTGTTTCAAACTCCAGATCTTCATTTTTTTTGTGTCATTTTTTTAGATTGCCCTTGGTAGCCACCTCTGGTTCAATTTGTATTATTAACATCAACACTGCATGTTCCGGTGTTCTTAGGAGGGCTGAAATAGTACACCCTGCCTAAGTGCGGCTATATATCACCTCAGCTCCCATGACGGACTTATCTTTGGTCAGGGCTCCATATGAACCACACCCATTGTACCAGATTCCATGTAAGTACCCAAGATGGGCTTTTGTGTTCCATCACCTATTTCCTTTGACCAGCAACCAGATTTAGTTATTTACACTGTATTATATTTTTTAGATGTCCTGAGCATTAGCCCCTGAAGAGTGTAACTTATACACAAAACGCGTTGGGAAATCAGAAAACGCATCAACTCAGTTGACAACATAATCATTTACTTATGCTCTTACTGGTTTTATATGCTCATTTTTTCATGTTTTTAGCGCTTGTTGCCATGTGATATCTGTACATATGTTATTCACAAAATGTATTCCATTATCCATACGGATCACTGTGTGGCACCTGGTCACACACTGATGTACCTTGTTGCTTATATTGTGCATACCCATACTTATGTGTGTGTAACTCTAGGGAATCGCATCAACCAGAATGTTTTTCCCTCTATGTGATTTCTGTTTGAAGATGTTCATGCGTTTTATTTTGAATAAACATGTACCTTTTTTACCTACACCATGTCTACAGTCTCACTCAAAGTCCCAAACTTCCATTTATATTTTTATGATCTGTTCTCCAGACATTCCAGCTTTGGCTTCGGTTCAGGAGTCTCTCAATTCCGTTTGGGGTCACGTTCATGATTCCCTCCGGGCAGCTGCTGAAGAATTCAAAGGCTTTGCCGACCGCCGCAGGTGTAAACCGCCTTCTCTTCAGCCAGGGGACAAAGTCTGGCTCTCTACCAGGAACATCAAGCTCCGAGTTCCTTCTCTGAAGTTTGCTCCACGATTCATCGGTCCATACACGGTAACTGCTAAACTGAATCCGGTTTGTTTCAAACTCCAGATTCCTAAGAGCCTTAAAATGACTAACTCCTTTCATGTTGCTCTTCTAAAGCCTTTAGTCCTCAATAAATTCTCTCGTCCTCTCCCTACCGTGGCGCCTGTCTCTGAGGATAATCAGGAGTACGAGATCAGTCAAATTCTGGACTCCCGACTCTGTAAAGGCGTTCTTCAGTACCTCGTTCATTGGAAAGGGTTTGGTCCTGAGGAGAGGTCTTGGATCACTGCATCTGAGGTCTTTGCACCTCGTCTGTTAAAGGAGTTTCATCTGAAGTTTCCCTCTAAACCTGGTCCCAGGCGGGGAAGGGGGAGGCCTCGTAAGAGGGAGGGTACTGTCATGGATATGCATTAATGTCTGTCTGCCATCTTACCTTCCTCCTCATGTGTTCATCTAGAGACCAGACCTCCTTCACCTGGCTTCCTTTATAATCTCCTCCCAGCCTGACTCCACCCCAGGCCCTATCACAGAACACTATATTAACCTGTGCACTGCAAGCCTGCTTTGCTGATCAACGTGTTTGTTAGGCATTGTGTGTTTGGGTTCCTGCCTGCCGTGTGCTACGTCTGTCTCTCTGTTACGTTATTGGCTTGTCCCCGACTATCCCTGTCTGCTCGTGACCCTTGACCTTCGGCTCGTTCTTTCGTTATCCTTGTCTGCTTGTGGCCCCTGACCTTCAGCTTGTTATTCGGTTCCCTCTTATCTTGTGCTGCTGCTTCCCCTCCTTTCCCCTTATCCTACGGGGCGTGAGCTAGGAAACTCCAGGGGCCGCGACCTGGTCCCAGCCTGCAGCATAACATCCTCACCACTAGAGGCCCTGGAGAAGACCAGCTGGGTCTTAGACTCTGCGCCCTGGGGAATCTTGGCTCTAGCTTCCGTTAGGATCCCGGTTGTGCTCCTCTGGTCCCGCTTTCCACAACCACCCAGTTTCCTATCTGCAGAAGCCAGCCATAGGGTTCACTACCTCGCGGTGCACTCCTGTCCCCCTACGGTGTGCATCTGTCACCTGGCCACAGGTGACCCTGACATGTATAAATATGCTTGTAAAGATCATTATCATTGTATGTGTCTAGCTCTGAAGAAGGGCGCTGTATCTGTATAGCCCAAAACTGTCATGCATTTTTTTGAATGGAATTTGAATTTTCCTAATAAATTTTAAGGGGAGCAATCCCATCTGATCGTTATTTCTATATATGATCTGTGGAAGGGTCCGATTGCTTAGCACTGCTATATCAGGATCGTGTGCACTTCACCTTCAAAGTTTGTTATATATATATATATATATTGTGACAGCAGGAAGGTAAAGTCACCTGGTTGCATCCAGGGGGGTAGATATATTTCGCCCAGATTCAGGCTTTACGCCGACTTATACAACTAGGTGGAGAGTTGTATAAGCCCAGCTGAGGCTAGTGGGCTCATGGATGACTCATACCTCTAGGGAGAGTGTGGGGCGTCGTGCAGACAGGGAGTTGATGAGACCAGCTGAAGCTTGTCAGCTCATTTAGGCCTCTATAAGAACTCCCAGATTCATTAGGTGTTTGCTCATGCCTGGAACCAGACCTGTGTGGACTGTCTAGGGAGAGTGAACCCCTGTGCGGTGAGACAAAGCCTGTGTGGCTATTTGCTTGGACATTTAAAACCAGGGACTTAGGGACTAGGACAGCACTAGGCTGATCCCAGTTGTTAGTTAGGAAACCTGTATGTTTACTCAGAGGTCAAGTTGACCAGGATTTATTTTATTTATGTTTCTTTTGCTTTGCTGTGTTTTGTCACTGTAAATAGAAAATAAACCGCACCTTTTTGATTTTGAAAACCACAACCTCCGTTTGCTGGGCCTGTTTTTGTGTGGGGAGCCCATCCCGGGGGTCACACACACCCGCTGCCGAGCTAACCCCCTCACAGTTGGTGGAGAACCAGTGGCAGTTTTTTTTAAGCCAGCATGGAGGAGATACTGAAACAGCTGGCTCTAGCAAATGCCAATCAACAGCAGACAAATGCAGGTTTGCAAAGGAGCCTTGCAGCCCAGCAGCAAGCTCATCAACAGAGCCTTGCAGCCCAGCAGCAAGCTCACCAACAGAGTCTGGAAGCTCAGCAACAAGCCCAGCAGCAATCTGAGGCCCGCTTCATAGACCTGTTACAGAAGCAAGAGCAGAGACTACAACAAATGGAAGCAGTAATGCAGCAACGTCCGCAGACCAGTGAGGAAAGCCGTCCCACTAATACCGCGTCCTTTGGGGTGAGTCGTTTATTGACAAAAATGACTGGAGAGGATGATCCAGAGGTATTTTTGACCACATTTGAAAGGACCGCTGAAAGAGAAAAGTGGCCTGAGGAGCAGTGGGCTGGACTGGTGGCTCCTCTGTTAACTGGTGAATCGCAGAAAGCTTACTATGACCTAGAGCCTAACCAAGCAAAAGACTATGTGATGCTAAAAGCTGAAATTTTGGCAAGGCTGGGTGTCACCCAGGCTGTCCGGGCTCAGCGTGTGCATAACTGGACTTTCCAGCTTGGAAAACCCCCCAGGTCTCAAATGTATGATCTCATTCACCTGAGCAGAAAGTGGCTACAGCCAGAGACTTTGTCCGCACCAAAGATTGTGGAACGTGTTGTAATGGATCGGTTTTTGAGAGCTCTTCCTACTGCCATCCAAAAGTGGGTAAGCCATGGAGACCCAGAGACGGCCGATGGTCTTGTGGATCGTGTGGAGAAATACTTGGCTACAGAGAACCTGACGGCCTCTTCCAGAGACACTCGGACTTTCCACCCTAAGACCAGACCATCCCCAGGGGCGGATAAGAGGATTCCAAGGGGTGAGGGTGGAGAGAGTGAGAGGGTGGGAGCTCTACCCCAAGTTTGGCGAGAACAGCCTGGGAAATCAGCGGCTCAAGAGGCGGCAAGAAGGATCGTTTGCTACCGCTGCCGGCAAGCGGGACATATTGCAGCCAATTGCCCGGTTGTGGAGGAACCCATGCAGTGTGACTTTCTGACGGGCAGACGTCAGTCGCTGTGTGCGACAGTCGCATGCACTGCCATTCGAGGAACTGAGAAACATTTATGCAAAATGTGTGTTAATGGTAGAAATGTTGTGGTATTGCTGGATTCAGGTAGCCTTGTGACCCTGATAAAGGCTGAGTTAGTTAAAACAGAGGTCTTTGGGAATAGCAAGGTAGCTGTTATTTGTGTGCATGGGGACACCCGAGAGTATCCAGTGACTACAGTGTGTTTCGAGACCCCCAAAGGTACCCTCTCTCATCCAGTGGGCTTAGTATCTCAGTTACCGCATGACGCCATTGTGGGAAGGGATTTTCCGAAGTTCTGGGAACTGTGGGATGATCCTGAGCCCCCCACTGGTGCCCCTATGTACCAGGAATGTGATAGCCAGAACTCCCCTGAGAGTGGTGAGGACTCTCCGGAATTTCCCTTATCAGTATTGGCAGGGGAGACTCAAGAAACTGGAGAGGAGCCCACCTCCTCAGACGAAAACCTACCGTCTGTGGAGTTTTCTGATCTTGAGGTTCACAGGGAAAACTTTGCCACAGAACAGTTGAAAGACCCCGCCCTAATAAAGGCACGGGAAAACGTAGTGAAAATAGATGGCGAGTTAGTGAACCCAGATAATACCTGCACTTACCCATACTTCAGCGTAGAGAAGGACCTACTGTATCGGGTGGCAAAAAGGGCAGAAGAAACCGTTGAGCAGCTTGTGGTGCCCAAACCTTACAGGAAGTTGGTGTTGGAGTTGGCCCATGGGCACATTCTTGGAGGTCATCTGGGGACAGAGAAAACCCGAGAGAGGGTATTACAGAGATTCTATTGGCCGGGGGTGATGAAGGACATAGAAAATTATTGTTCCTCCTGCCCTGTGTGTCAGAGGTCGGCCCCGATGCCACATTTCCATAGCCCGCTGGTCCCTCTACCCATCATTGAGGTCCCGTTTGAGAGGATCGCCATGGATTTGGTAGGGCCTATAATCAAGTCCGCTAGGGGGCACCAGTACATATTAGTTATAATGGACTATGCCACCCGTTATCCAGAAGCGATCCCTCTCCGAAATACCTCGGCCAAAACCATAGCCAAAGAGCTATCTCTTGTGTTTAGCCGGGTGGGTATTTGTAAAGAACTGCTTACGGACCAAGGTACACCCTTTATGTCCCGGGTTATGAAGGAGCTGTGTAAATTGTTCAAAGTGACGCAATTACGTACATCTGTGTATCACCCCCAAACCGATGGGCTGGTTGAAAGATTCAACAAAACCCTAAAACAAATGTTGAAGAAAGTGGTGGATAGAGATGGAAAGGATTGGGACTGTCTACTTCCTTATCTGATGTTTGCTATTAGGGAGGTGCCCCAATCCTCTACGGGATTCTCCCCCTTTGAGTTACTGTATGGGAGACACCCAAGAGGGCTGTTGGATATTGCCAAGGAAACTTGGGAAAGTGAGAGTTCTCCCCACAGGAGTGTGATTGAGCATGTCGCCCTGATGCAAGACCGAATTGCACAGGTAATGCCCATCGTGAAGGAACATTTGGCCCAAGCGCAGTTAGCACAGCAGAGAGTGTACAACCGTGGAGCCAAGACCCGTACCTTTTCCCCGGGGGATAGGATACTGGTACTTGTCCCTACGGTTGAAAGTAAATTCCTTGCCAAATGGCAAGGCCCCTATGAGATAATGGAAAAAGTGAGCGAAGTGAATTACAAGGTCAGACAACCAGGAAGGCGAAAGCCCGAACAGATCTATCACGTTAATCTGTTGAAAGCCTGGAGGGATAGAGAGTCCCTAGTCGCAGACACTTGGTCACCAGCTCAAACTGGTTGCGTGATTCCTGAGGTTGGAATAGCAGCCACCTTGTCACAACCCCAACAACAGGAGGTTAAGGAGTTTGTGCTTCGCAACAAGGAGGTATTCTCTGAGCTGCCGGGACAAACATCTGGGGTAGAGCATGACATCATTACCCCGCCCGGTGAAAGGGTGAAGTTAAAACCCTATCGGATCCCAGAGGCCCGACGGGAGGCAATACGGGAGGAAGTACCGAAAATGCTGAACTTAGGGGTGATAGAGGAGTCCCAAAGTGATTGGTCTAGTCCCATTGTGTTGGTGCCTAAACCGGATGGGAGCTGGCGATTTTGTAACGATTTTCGTCAGTTGAACAAAGTTACAAAATTTGACACCTACCCCATGCCACGTATAGATGAGTTGATCGACCGGCTGGGAACAGCCCGATACATGACGACTCTTGACCTCACAAAAGGGTATTGGCAAATCCCCCTGGCCAAGTCGGCCAAAGAGAAAACCGCATTTGTAACCCCAGACGGGGCGTTCCAATATAAAAGAATGCCGTTCGGGTTACAGAATGCGCCGGCCACATTCCAGCGGAAAATGGACCAGATGCTGAGGCCCCATCGGAAGTATGCTGCGGCTTACCTGGATGACGTAATTGTCCATAGCACAGATTGGGCCTCACATCTGCCAAAAGTGCAAGCAGTCCTGGACTCTGTTCGGGAAGCGGGGTTTACGGCTAACCCCAAGAAGTGTACCATTGGGCAGGAGGAGGCCAAATATCTTGGGTACACCATTGGGAGGGGAGTAATAAAACCCCAACTCAACAAAGTCGAGGCCATCCAGAGTTGGCCACGTCCCAACAGCAAGAAGCAGGTACGAGCCTTTCTGGGAATCGCTGGGTATTATCGGCGATTCATTCCCCACTTTGCTTCTAAGGCTGTGCCCCTAACCAACCTGACAAAGGGGAAAGGGTCGGTCATGATTAAATGGACCCCCGAGGCTGAGGCAGCATTCCAATTCTTGAAACAAGCCTTATGTAGCCAGCCAGTGTTGTACTCACCCGACTTCTCTAAAGACTTTGTCGTACAAAGTGATGCGTCAGATGTGGGGTTAGGAGCAGTATTGTCCCAGGTCTGGAACGGGGAAGAGCACCCAGTCATTTACCTCAGCAGGAAGTTGAAGTCCCATGAGGTAAATTACGCCACCGTTGAAAAGGAGTGTTTAGCGGTGAAGTGGGCTCTAGATTCCCTTCGGTACTACCTGCTTGGTAGGCACTTTGACATGGTTACGGATCACGCTCCGTTAAAGTGGATGGCTCAAAACAAGGAAACAAATAGAAGAGTGAATAGGTGGTTCCTGGCCCTCCAGGAATTCAACTTCACAGTAAAGCATCGCCCTGGCGTTCAAATGGGGAATGTGGATGCTTTGTCTCGAGTACATGAATGCCTGATTGCTGGTGTTCCAACCCCGAGGTTAAAACAAGAGGGGGGGGTATGTGACAGCAGGAAGGTAAAGTCACCTGGTTGCATCCAGGGGGGTAGATATATTTCGCCCAGATTCAGGCTTTACGCCGACTTATACAACTAGGTGGAGAGTTGTATAAGCCCAGCTGAGGCTAGTGGGCTCATGGATGACTCATACCTCTAGGGAGAGTGTGGGGCGTCGTGCAGACAGGGAGTTGATGAGACCAGCTTGTCAGCTCATTTAGGCCTCTATAAGAACTCCCAGATTCATTAGGTGTTTGCTCATGCCTGGAACCAGACCTGTGTGGACTGTCTAGGGAGAGTGAACCCCTGTGCGGTGAGACAAAGCCTGTGTGGCTATTTGCTTGGACATTTAAAACCAGGGACTTAGGGACTAGGACAGCACTAGGCTGATCCCAGTTGTTAGTTAGGAAACCTGTATGTTTACTCAGAGGTCAAGTTGACCAGGATTTATTTTATTTATGTTTCTTTTGCTTTGCTGTGTTTTGTCACTGTAAATAGAAAATAAACCGCACCTTTTTGATTTTGAAAACCACAACCTCCGTTTGCTGGGCCTGTTTTTGTGTGGGGAGCCCATCCCGGGGGTCACACACACCCGCTGCCGAGCTAACCCCCTCACAATATATATATATATATATATATATATATATATATATATATATATATTTATGGTCGTGGCCCTCTGACCGAGAGAGATGTGGATCACATAAACACGCGACAAGACTTACAACATAAATAGACCTGGAGTGTGCCTTGGTGGGCTGGTCGGTATGCCAAGAAAAGGGGGCATACCCAAGGTAAGTAATGGGTAGTTACTGAAGAATGATATGCTGAGAAGTGCCCTGAAAAAGGGAAGGGCGGGAGGGTATCGAATGCGATCAAATGCGCAGGCTCACGAACATGAGGTGAGCTGGGAAGAGTCGGCCCAGTGACGTGTAGTATCACGCACAGAACCGACAAAGAGCATGGGCGAGTGGGCTGCTTAAATACCCTCCGGGCTCCTCCCATTAATTCAGGCCACCATACTGGCCTTCTTATATATATATTTGGACATAGGGGATTGTTCAGCTCAGTGATAGATGCATTTTTCTGTAATGAGTCCACATCAGACAGGCATTTATAGTAGAAGGGATGAAACACAGGTTTATTAAATGAAAAAAAAAAAAGTCCACTCAAGAATCCAACTCAGGGGTTTAGACGTCATTCAAACATAACTAAAAATGCAAGCCCACCTGGCTACTCTTCAACAGCACTGCTGCTATAGGTACTGGTCCCTCAAACCACCAGCTCTTCCAGGCCCACAGTCTTGGGTGCACACAGCTTTGGGCTCCTTAAACGCACACAGCTTCAAGCCCCTCAATGCACACAGCTTCTGGCTCCTTGGGCGCACACAGCTTCAAGCCCTTCAAGACACACAGCATCTATCTTCACACAGAGACACTCACTAGCAGCCACTGCTCTAACTCCACCTTCTGCTCTTACCAGCCCCTCATTATATGGGCTGTGTGCACCTGGGCACACACCCTGCTGGCTGCCTACAAGACCCGGACACAGGGTTGGAGATCCCGTCCCACCCAAGACTCTGAAGGATCTCCAAACTACAGAGCCCCATCCAGAAATAGCAAGATCCGGAGAAAGCTGCCAGAGCAGTTTTCTCTGTTTCAAATCCATGCTCTGTAGTCCGCCGATATGCAGACTCTGTGTCCACTTTAACCCCATTTTCATAGGGACAGAGCCTCGCTCTGCCACAAAATATACATATAAACACACACACACATATATACACACACACACACACACACACACATACATACATACATACATACACACACACATACATACATACATACATACATACATACAGTATATATATATATATATATATATATATATATATATATATATATATACATACATAGACACAGTTGTCAGGATCAGAGGGGTGAACAGGCAGCTGGGAGATAGTTTGATCAATGTAAAATGCGCTTTATTCAGCATGAAAACAAAAGCAAAAAAAAAATGATAGGTTTGTCTTCAAATACAGTTCCCACACATAGGTAAACTTCCGTTCATCACCACACGGGCTAATAGGGCTAACTTTCAGTGCTCTAGACAGAGCTAAAGTCTCTTTTACAGGCCAGCTCACCCAGCATGTCACAATCTACTCGTGGAGCCTTCCAAACAGCATGCAGCCAGCACCAACATCTCAAACCGGCTGATTAATAATCAGATATGAAGGGAAAGTACCTGCCCTCTTCAGTTAAACCTCTCGTAACCCTGCCCCAGGCTGTCTCTCTACACAGTATACAGTTTATAGTATATATTACACACACATGCATTTGTATTTGAGATTTGGGGTGCACACCCTAATGCAATGGTCTGTACACACCTATGGCTGGGATGTACTGTATACAATTGAGCAACTCCAAGTATGGTACACACTCATAAAACAGGAACAGAGTACCACTGCACAAGAAACAGATAGGAACAGAAACTGTAACAGGGCACACATACTAACAGTCAAGAATAGATGTATAAGCCAATACAGACAGACAAATTCATCAAAGGCCAGAGGCAGGTCAGACACATCAAATTAGAAACTGAAGTCAATATGGGATACAGGAGGTGCAAGAGTTACTAGAAGGGATGAAACACAGGTGAATCAGGCTACAAAAGCCCTGATAGGGGAGACACAGCACAATTGAGACGTTAGGTGGGAACATGCACCAAACTTGGGGTACTATTTTTCACAAACTACCAGGAATCATGGTCTTGCTCAAGATGGGTTTCTATACAATCATTTTGGTGGAAAAAATTTGAAAAAAAATACTTTGTATGTATTTCATTATGTAATTAACCATTTCTTAGTTTAAAATATAAATATGTAGCGCACCCCCTAAAGAGCTGTTGATTAATAACCTCTTTGAGACTAATCTACAACAGGTAATATCAATGTTACTATCTTGACCACTCTGATATACCCTGACAATAAGTTAGACAACACCAAATCAAGTGAAGCTGTGGTTCTATTAACATCAAATAGCATAACAGTCAAAGAACAAAGAATGAGATAACTCCTAACACTAGACAGGGACCTTCTATGTGTAGCGGGTGGTTACATTTAGGGGGAAGCATCTGAGTGGTAACTAGGCTCAGATGCACTAATTGTTAGGTCTCATGGACCATTTCTATCCCTGGGAGATAGTACTGGTGTGTAAGTTCCCTGGGGCCTATGGGTGGCGCTGTTGCCATGGGCCCGGGTTGAACTGCAGTACGAGGTTGTGTCCTTTTTGTCCCCTCTCGGCAGCAGTACGGCGGGACGGGGAACCTGCTGTGCCTGTCGGGAGAGGATATAAAAGGGGGCGGACATCTTCCAAAGGGGTCGTTGTTGGTTCCGCGCTCAGGCACCTTAGGCCTGGGTGCGTGTGTGTCGCCTCCAGGTGCCCTAGGCCCGGAGACCTGGTCGGGTTGTCTCTGGGTAGCCTAGGCCCGGAGACGGAGCTGCTGTTCCATCTCAGACACCTTCAGTCTGGGGTGAGGTACTTTGGAGAAAGGCCCGGAGCCCAGCAGCCTTCGGCTGGTATCCTCCGGGGACCGAGACTCCCAGGGATCTGCCTTGCGAGGGGACCCGTATCCAGGACGAGGAGGTGACCCTTTCTAAAGACCCAGCGCAGAGTCGTGGTGACAGATGGGGCCTCTGGTAACTCTCCGGAGGGATGTTCTTGTCTTATAAGGGCTAGTTCACTAACGGAAGGAAGTGCGTGTTCTTTAAATCACAGTGGCAGTGATACTATGCACCCAAGTTCAGTAGCAGTGGCTTTCAGATTTTTTCACCCGGTCAGTGGCAGTGACCAACCTCATGGTCTGTGGCAGAGAGTTTGTTTATTGTGCAAGAAGGAATAAATAAGTGTTGGACCTTTCAGTTGGTGTGGACAGTTGCTTACTGGGGAGAATTAAAGACTTGTTTCTGATTACTGCAGAAACGAGGTCAGCACTGGAGGCTTTTTGACACCGGCTTCAAGCAGGCCCGAGAAACTAACACCGCTCAACCTCCCTATTCAGGAGGGTACGGGCTTGTGGTACGGTGTGCCTCATTCTTTTCCTGCGGAGGAGCCAAGCAGAAGAAAAGCAGGTAAAGTCTGGGGTTGGTGCGCTACATATGCTAAATATATCAGTGTACAAAAGGCAAGGATAATTAGGCCCAAATGTCACCAAGTAGCTTTAACAAGGACACAAAGGGGTGCAGTGATGGTGGCTAGAGATGTAGTAACAAAGTCTCTATAGACTATGCCACTATCAAGTACCTCTGTAGTGACCCAACTAGGTTCAAGTCTGCCTGAAGAACTTTGCAATATGCCAGTCAACAATTCTCCACAAGAGTAAGGTTACAATGGTAAAATCTGTGGGAGTGGGTATACGTATGCCAATATATATATATATATATATATATATATATATATATATATATATATATATATATATATTGTAACCTGGGGGACAGGTAGTAGGTACAAAAGCTCCCTGGGATGAGCAGGCACAGATACCAAGTCCATTGGATCAGTGAAAACACAGTGTTATTTATTGGTGCTATATACAAAGTCAATGACAGGTGCTGTACAGTGTGCTGAAAACAAACAGAAGAAAAAAATAGCTAAACAAAAGCCTAGCCATGTCTCGGCTCTAACTATACAGTATTTATAGGCCCTCAATACCAGGCTGGACAAGCCTAGCGCTTGTCAGCTTCCACATCCAACAGAGTAACAAGTTTTATGAACCTTCTTGCTCTCACAGACCAATGCTGTCTGTGTTTCCCAGGCTGAGCCCAGTCTGTCTGCTCAGGTGAGCTTTTAATTGACCTGGGAGAGAGGACCAACACCTGAACTGGATCCTGGATCAGAGATCCCTGAATGTATATGAGAGGAGCCTGGGAGATGTATAAACCCCGAACAGGACTTTCCCAGGCTCTCTCTGGGACGCTCTGCCACACATCCTCCCCCCTTGTTTCAACCCCAGAGTTGGAATACCTGTCACCCAACAGGAGTGAACACGGGACAGGGCATCTACATTTCCCATCTTAACACCTGGCCTGTGTTTTACCGTAAAGGAGTGATCTTGTAGGGCCAAAAACCACCGGTTCACCCGCCTATTGGTCTTCTTCTTTTGGGCCATCCATTTCAGGGGAGCATGGTCAGTTATCAACTCAAACTGGCGCCCCAACAAGTAGTATCTAAGCGCATCCACGGCCCACTTTATGGCCAGACATTCCTTTTCAATGACTGCATATTTATTTTTTTTGCATATTTTTTTTCATGGTCATTGAGCTTTCTGCTTAAGTACACCACAGGGTGTTCTTCCCCATTGTGTACCTGTGAAAGTACTGCCCCGATACCAACATCAGACGCATCTGTCTGGACCAAAAAGTTTTTGGAGAAATCGGGGGAGTATAGGATTGGCTGTGCACAAAGAGCCTTCTTCAGGACCTGAAAAGACTCTTCTGCTACTGGAGACCATTTCACCATTACGGAGTCTTTCCCTTTCGTAAGGTCTGTCAGTGGGGCAGCTATAGTTGCGAAATTTGGGATAAATCTTCTATAGTACCCCGCAATGCCAAGAAAGGCCCTGACCTGCTTCTTGTTTGCAGGACGTGGCCACTCCTGGATGGCTTCTATCTTATTCACCTGGGGCTTTATGACACCCCGGCCAATAGTGTAGCACAAATACTTGGCTTCCTCTAGCCCAATGGCACATTTTTTTGGATTTGCCGTAAACCCTTCTTTGAAGAGGGAATCCAGGACAGCCTGGACACGGGGCAAGTGAGACTCCCAGTCAGTGCTATGCACCACTATGTCGTCCAGATAGGCTGCAGCATACTGTCGGTGAGGTCTTAGGGTCCTGTCCATAGCCCTCTGAAATGTTGCAGGGGCATTTTGCAACCCAAAAGGCATTTTCTTATACTGAAACGACCCCTCCAGGGTCACAAACGCAGTCTTTTCTTTGGCACTACCAGTCAGGTGTATTTGCCAATATACTTTGGTCAAGTCCAAAGTGGTCAGATAACGGGCCTTGCCAAGTCGGTCTATAAGCTCATCTACTCTGGGCATTGGGTATGTGTCAAACTTTGTTACCGCATTAAGCTTTCTAAAGTCGTTACAAAACCTCCAAGTGCCATCCGGTTTTGGGACCAATACAATGGGGCTAGACCAGTCACTATTGGATTCCTCAATAACATCTAGCTCCAACATCCTTTTAACTTCCTCACCAATGTCCTTTATTCTAGCTTCGGGAATTCGGTATGTTTTGAGCTTGACACGGACCCCAGGTTCAGTAACAATATCATGCTGAACTGCTGAAGTCGTGCCAGGCAACTCTGAAAATTTCTCTTTATTCCTTATCAGGAACTCTCTAGCTTCCTGTTTCTGGGAACATGACAGGGTGTCTGGAATCGTGACCTCAGGGATCAGAGGTGATTCAGTACCCTTAAGGGTTACCGGAAGAGACCTTGCAGTTAATGCCAGTCTATCCTTCCAGGGTTTTAACAGGTTTATGTGGTAAATCTGTTCGGGCTTCCTTTTACCTGGTTGATACACCTTGTAATTGACCTCCCCAACTCTTTCAATTACTTCAAAGGGTCCCTGCCACTTAGCCAGGAATTTGCTCTCAACAGTGGGAACTAACAGGTGAGAAAACACCAGGTGTCACCAGGTGAGAAAACACAAAGTTGGACCCCCCTGTTGTATATCCTCTGTTGGGCTGCTTGGGCCTGCAGTAAAATGTTCTTTTACCACCGAAATGATTGCTGCAATCCTGTCCTGCATTTGAGCGATATGCTCAATGACACTTTTGTGAGGTGTCTGCTCCCTCTCCCAAGTTTCCTTGGCTATGTCTAAGAGTCCCCGAGGGTGTCTCCCATAAAGCAGCTTAAATGGAGAGTACTCCGTAGAGGACTGGGGAACTTCCCTGATGGCGAACATTAAGTAGGGTATCAGGAAGTCCAAGTTTTCCCATCCTTGTCAACAACCTTTTTTAACATACTCTTTAATGTCTTATTGAAGCGTTCCACCAAGCCATCCGTTTGAGGATGGTACACTGAGGTTCGCAACTGCGTCACCTTAAATAACTTGCACAGCTCCCTAGTTATTCGTGACATGAATGGGGTACCCTGGTCTGTAAGGACTTCTTTCGGGACGCCAACCCGACTCAACACCATAAACAGCTCTTTGGCAATGTTTTTAGCAGACGCAGTGCGTAAGGGAACGGCCTCGGGGTAACGGGTAGCGTAATCCATGATCACGAGGATATGTTGATGACCGCGGGCAGATTTGGGGAGTGGACCCACAAGGTCCATGGCAATCCTCTCAAAGGGCACTTCAATAATGGGCAAGGGCACTAACGGACTTCGGAAGTGGTGTTGGGGGGCTGACATCTGACACACAGGATAGGATTGACAATAATTCTCGATATTTTTCCGTATCCCAGGCCAGTAAAACCTGCGCAACACCCTTTCAGTGGTTTTCTCAACCCCTAAATGGCCTCCTAGCAAGTGCCCATGGGCAAGTTCCAACACCACCCGCCTGTATAGCTTAGGGACTACCAACTTAATCATTAGTTTTACATACACGATACAGTAAATTCTCATTGCTGCAGAAATATGGAAAACAGGGCCGTAATAGGCTTATTATTAATAGTCACTTGACACATGTGTTTTCCCACATTTGGCACTGCAGCGCATGAAACAGCAGCAAACATAGACTGCCTTCTAAAAGATAGATCACGCTGCATTGGTTCATCTGTCATTGGACAGTTTGCTGCAACATGTCCCAGTTCTTGGCAACGAAAACACCTGATGTTTCCCCAATTTGGTTTGCTGACAGGCAGTGGCTTCCCTTGTTTGGGCCGCCAAACTTCAGTCCTGGCACCAAAAATCCTCCCCCCTATTTTCTTGCCATGCTTAACACCCACTTCCCCTGGAACAGTCTTACCGGTTGCCTGGGGAGACCGTGGCTTTGGGTGGAAAGTCTGTGCGGCTGTAGGGGTGGTGACCAGGTTCTCTGCAGCAAAGTACCTCTCAACGAGCTCCACCAGGTTGTCTGCCAACTTGGGGTCTCCTTGACTCACCCACTTCTGCAGGGGAATTGGTAGTGACCTCAGGAATTGGTCCATGACCACACGCTCCACTATTTGTGGCGCAGACAGGGACTCCGGCTGTAGCCATTTCCGCACCAGGTGGATCAGATCAAACATCTGCCATCTTGGGGGCCTCTTTTCTTTGAAGAACCAGCTGTGGACCTGCTGAGCTTGAACAGCCAAGGTAACACCAAGTCGTGCCAGGATTTCCCGCTTGACCTTCTCATAATCTCCCGCTTCTGCTGACTCCAGATCATAGTAGGCCTTCTGCGCTTCTCCAGAAAGTAAGGGGGCGATCAGTCCTGCCCACTGGGTTTGGGGCCAACCTTCCCTCTCAGCGGTCCATTCAAATGTTTGTAGGAAGGCCTCTGGATCATCATCTGCCGTCATCGTTGAAAGAAAGTGACCCACATGGATGGCTGAGGGCTTGTCTCCAATATCCTTCATTATCGCAGGTGACCCCTGTGCTAGCGTCTCCACAACCTCAGCAAGGGTTTTCCTATCCGCTTTTGCAGCAGTGGCAAGCTGCTCAAACAGCCTCTGTGATTGCTCCTGTACAGAACCAATCTGTTGGAACAGCACCTTGGTTTGCTCCTGTGCGATAGCGTTGGCTTGCTGTTGTGCAGCGTTTGCTTGCCGCAATTCAGCGTTAGTTTGCTGTTGTGCAGCATTTGCTTGCTGCAACGCAGCATTTGCCAACACCATTTGTTTGAGGAGGTCCTCCATGTTGTCACTTTAGGTACTGGCCTTTTAAGTAGTAACTTACTACAGCTGGTCGCAGCCTCCACCATATGTAACCTGGGGGACAGGTAGTAGGTACAAAAGCTCCCTGGGATGAGCAGGCACAGATACCAAGTCCATTGGATCAGTGAAAACACAGTGTTATTTATTGGTGCTATATACAAAGTCAATGACAGGTGCTGTACAGTGTGCTGAAAACAAACAGAAGAAAAAAATAGCTAAACAAAAGCCTAGCCGTGTCTCGGCTCTAACTATACGGTATTTACAGGCCCTCACTACCAGGCTGGACAAGCCTAGCGCTTGTCAGCTTCCACATCCAACAGAATACCAAGTTTTACGAACCTTCTTGCTCTCACAGACCAATGCTGTCTGTGTTTCCCAGGCTGAGCCCAGTCTGTCTGCTCAGCTGAGCTTTTAATTGACCTGGGAGAGAGGACCAACACCTGAACTGGATTCTGGATCAGAGATCCCTGAATGTATATGAGAGGAGCCTGGGAGATGTATAAACCCTGAACAGGACTTTCCCAGGCTCTCTCTGGGATGCTCTGCCACAATATATATATATATATATATATATATATATATATACATGCAGTCCCCCCCCCAAAAAAAAAAGGGGAAAAAAGTGTTTAGGTTCTGCTGGCTTGAATATGGCCCTTATGGTGGAGCACAATTGGTGGAGCCTAATGATCCTCTTCTGCTTAAAGCCAATAGGACAATTGTAGCAGGGAAAACTGAATAGGGTTTGTCTCAGAGGAGCTCAAACTATTCACAAAAATATAGCAAGTTCAGGGGGTTGAATGGAGGGAAGACTGTTGATTGTAGTGGTATCAAGATAGGATGGGAGAGGATATTGGGGAAATAAACAATAGTCTTGAGGCTACAAAGAAACATGAATTGTCCGTGGGACTTTAGATGCGGCACAACACACTCAATAATAAAATCAATAAAGTAAAGTTTTATTGGTAATACAATTTCAAACAGATCAACAGTGACAGAATTGCCATATAGTCAAGCAGATTGATGTTTTTGTTTTTTCTTTTACAGATTGTGCAATTACATTTTCTCTGGTACAAAGTAAACCTTACTATCTTCAAAAGAATGTCTCCCTAATAGTGTAATGCCGCGTACACACGACCGTTTTTCACGTCGTTAAAAATGCAATTTTTTAAATTGGTCATTAAAAACGATCGTGTGTAGGCTCCAGAGCATTTTTAACTACGTGAAAAACGGCCTCCAAAAAATGAGAACCTGCTCTATTTTTTCACGTAGTTTTTCACGTCGTTTTTTTTAACGTCGTGAAAAACAGTAGTGTGTATGCTTTTATGAGGGGAAAAAAAACGTGCATGCTCAGAATCAAGTATGAGACGGGAGCGCTCGTTCTGGTAAAACTAGCGTTCGTAATGGAGTTAGCACATTCATAATGCTGTAAATTATTGCATCGTTTAATGCAGCGCATTCATTTCTTCTTTATATAATGCTAAAATAATGAACTTCTTTTGCTAATGATATTCAGAGTTATGACAAACTTGTTTATTAGTAATTGTTAGCGATCTCATGATTTAAATTTTTTGTTGGTAAGCCAGATCCCCGTAATAAATTATAAAATAATTTTAAATATCTTAAATATTATTTTTCTTTTATATTTAGAAATGTTTTTCATTATAAATTTGTATTATTTCCCCTCAAGGAGTTTTGTGTCCCTTGTTAATTATCATTTTTTTTTAAATGTCCCTGCCTACTCACTAGCAAACTCTCTTTTTGAATTAAAAACACATAGTCAAGTATTTGCTGTAAATCAAAAGCAGCACTGGAGACCCTGCTTGAATTTGTGCATCCTTTGGACCCCACAGCAAACATCCAAGAATAGAACACCAAACTATGTAATGACCCCAAAATAAATTAGGAGAAAATCTTGTCTTGGACTCCCAGAGGTCAGGAACAGCAGCAGGTAAGTCAGATATATGTCCCCAGTCTGTGGAACTAGACCAGTCATTATTTTTTTCTCTTCCTTGGAGCCTTCTCTCCAGCCTTCTCTGCAGCCTTTGTTAAGCGCTTCCTCTGAGGCTGTGTCTCAGGAGGAGAGCTTGTGGCAGGAGGAGGAGTAGGAGGAGGAGGTGGAGGAGGAGGGACGACCTCTGTTAGGTCAGTGAACTGGGTTAGTTCGCCCAGCAACCCCCTGTTGATTACCGTTGCCTAATGTCCATTTGGCCTAGTTTGTGTGCCAGTACTGCGGCATAGCCCTCTTCAACGGAGGGGGGCTCTCTGAGGGCCGCAGTAGCCTCTCGAATAAAGCCACGGGTTTCCTCCTCCACCTGCCTAACCCTCCTGGGCATTCTTTGTTGGATTTTCAGGTGAGGCATCTGGGCTCTTGTGCTGGGCCTGGCCTCCTCCTGTGTGCTACTGGGCCCTTCCTCATCCTGTGTGCCACTGGGCCCTGCCTCCTCCTGTGTGCCACTGGGCCCTGCCTCCTCCTGGTCCACAACGTCACCCTCTTCCTGGCTCTGCTCTGGCTGTGTATAAAAAAGGGACAAACTTATATTTTTTGCTTCATCAATCACACACATTTTCCACCTCATGCCAATTGAAAATTGAATGCAAAAATAAATAAAAAATACAATGATTCTGACCCCTGCATTTTTTATTCTTGTCCCCATCAATTTTGATCACTACTGTCTATTGATATTTAAAACACTTTTTTTTTTCAAGCATTAAATAGTTAGCAATAGTAACATCTATTTTACATCATTACTTTTATTACATATAAATCTTGATATCAATACTATACCTGGCTCCATATGTCCAAATCTGGCTCCTCAAGGACCTCTGGTTGTTCCTCCGAAGAAACCAGAGCTGGGTTGCAAGGAAGGCGGGAGGGTTGGCTGCAAGGAAGGCTGGAGGGTTGGCTGCAGGGAAGGCTGGAGGGACGTCTGGGGGGAAGGGCTGACAGAGATTCCCTGACTTCCAGATGGTCATCCAGAAATGATAATTTGTTGTAGTACCACAGACTGGGTTTATAAACCTTATCTGCTGCAGCTCCTGACCTCTGGGACTTCAGGACCATATTCCGCTGAGTCCTATATGTGCCCCTAATGGTAGCTAGTTTGTTGTTCACCTCTTGGATGGTTGCTGTGGGGATCTGGGTCTTTACAAATTTAAGCAGGCTCTCCAGTGCTGCCGTCCTGGCTGCTTTATTTTTATTTTTGGCTGTTTTAGTTTGCCACAGAACAGGAAGTTCCTTCCATCTTTCCAGGAACTCCCCCAAAAACTCTGGACTCTTGAAAGCCTGCATGTTTTCTGAAAGTCAAAAACAACACAAAAATACTAGTGTCAGTCAAGACTCTTAAAAAAATCTTTATGACCATATATAGGCCACAATCTCATCCACTGATGAAACCAAAATCAGAAAAATGTTAGGTACCTTCGTTATCACGTTCGTTGCTTACTCCTTCTTCCGCACAATGAACGTAGTTACGACGCATGTGTATTAGCTTTATATACACTGCACATGCGTGAAACTCTGCACGTTTTCCCCGCCCCTGACGTTCAATATAGTACTTTCCCCGCCCCTTCTCGCTCGTCGTAGTGCTACACACCATGGCGGAGACTCAGGTGGCTGATATTACATCAACAGAGGATGAAATTCCTGAGCAACCAAAGACCCGATCCCGGAGATATAAGGCATCCAACATGACATTCAAGGAAATGGTGGAGATGGTCGCCATTTTGAGGAGGGAGGATTATGATGCCAAGCATGGGCCGTATAAAAGGCCTAATCTTGTCAAGTCAAAAATTATGGGGAAAGTGGTTAAAACTCTTCACCAAAAATTTGGGGTGTGCAGAACTAAGGAACAGCTCCGAAAACGGTGGTCTGATCTCAAGTTGCAGGAGCCCGACCAATACAAAAGAATCAAGAAAGTTATAGGAAAAAGTAAGTAATTTTCATGTCTTTGAACTTCAAATTATTATTACTTGCATGTTGCTGCATGTGTTTTTCTTTAATGTAGTACAGTTAAACATAGCAACTTTCATGTTCGTGGCCACAGTAATCGGTCGTAGTAAACCTCTTTCGTACGTACACTTAATAATACAATGTTTTTGGCTGATACAGCGTGGATAAAAAAGTTAACATGTCTATTTTGGGGAGATGATTTTTGGGACATGATGTTTGAATAGATTTTTGCGTAACTATATTATTAAAACATGAAAAGTGTATGCATTGTAATGTTTAAGGCGAGAATGCTCAGCAGCTGTTTAAACATCTGGACTCAGTAGCACAAGTGTGGCCCAACAGAACAACCTTTTTAGAGTGTCACACACAGGTGAAACAGTGTATATACTTGGGTGTGTTTCCATGTGTGAAACTTGTTAAAAATTATTATATGTTCCTGTTTTGGGTATGGATACAATCATGTGTTCAGCTTGTAACTTTGGCTAAAAAGACAATTGTACCACACTTCCAAAGAATGTTTCATATTCCTCTTTCAGGGCTTATTTTGTAAGATAATTATTAATTAGGAACTAAACTATACCTTTTTTTGCAATCTCAATAGGGCTTCAAAAAGGTTCGAGTCATGAGCCAAGAAATCCCACACCTCCAACAAGACACCCAGAACCACATGATGTAGTGGAACGTGAAGTGGAGGAAGTGGAAAGTGGCACCACAACAGGTCAGTGTCAAACACCACATATTCTGTTTAATAGATGTAGGCCTACATATTTATACTACATGTTGTTTTTGAAATTTGTAGGTGCTGTTCTGCCTGAAGACCAAGATAATTTTACAAGTCACAGTGCACAGATCCTGATACAATACCTATTGATCTGCTGTCGTGACCTTGAAAAAATAAAGGGTGACTTGATACAGTTTAGGCAAAATACCAAGCGGGTGGAGCAAAGGCTACAAAATATCATGGCTGTGCTTGGGCGTGTTAAATTTTTTGCCACAAAATAACTTGGAACTTGCTTTGTTTTCAAAGGTTATTTTTGTGTTTAATGTTTAATTAATACTACATATAGAAATTTAGATAAAAGATTCTTTGTAAGTTTTTTCAGCATGCCTGTTCATGCGTTTTACATCAAAAATATTTTTATAACACTCCAAATTTTAAACATACTTTTGTTACAAATTAAAAAAATATATAAAAAAGGTTTTTAGGTCGAAAAGATTAAAAAGATTTTAAAAACAAAAATGTGTCGCTTATTATCTAAATGTTGCCCAAAGTAAGCAAAATTATGTTTTGTGTTGACACTGACAATGATGGGTATTTAATAATGCAACATACACATGGCACTACAAGTGCACTAGGAGAACCAAGGAGAAAGATTAAAGAAACACAACCAAAAAGACAAACCCAAAAAAACTCAGCAGAAAGATTTTATTTGTTAACACAATCAAATTATGATTCAACAGGCATATCAATGGCCCCCCTACCCACAAAATATTCCAAATATTGCTGCCGAACATCACGGACGGTTTGGGGGGCCAAGCCTGGACGGCCAGCTTCCAGGGCCACTAAATTATTACCGTCCTGTATTGAGGCCTCAGGCCCACCAAAAGAAAGATAAATAGGGGAATGTAACCGTAAGAAATTGTGTAGGACACAACAGGTCATTACCACATGGTTCCATTTGTAAGGGGCAAGATGGATGGATGTCAGAAACAAGCGGAATCGGCTGGCCATGATGCCAAAAGGCATTTTCCACCACCCTTCTTGCTCTGGCCAGCCGATAATTAAACACCCTCCTCTCAGGGGTGAGGGTTCTTTGAGGAAATGGCCTCATTAAATGGGGACCCAGGCCAAACGCCTCATCCGCAACAAAGACGAACGGGAGTCCCTCCACATTCTGGTCCGCTGGTGGCAAGGCCAGCTCATCTGATAGGAGCCGTTGGCCAAACTCAGTCTGAGCAAAGACTCCTCCATCGGACATCCGTCCATTTTTACCAACATCCACGTAAAGAAATTTGTAGGTGGCCAACACCACTGCCATCATGACGATGCTGTGGAACCCTTTATAATTGAAGTAATAGGATCCAGAATGGGGTGGTGGTACGACCCGTAATGCTTGCCGTCGATGGACCCTCCACAGTTTGGAAAGTTCCATCGCTGGGCAAACTGAGATGCCACATTCTGCCATCCATGTGGCGTAGAAGGGAACTGTGGAGTTAAACCAAAAAAAATAAATAATACTTTCATACATAAACATTGCAAGCAGATTTGACACAATCCTTCCTGGCCAACATCAGGATAAACTTATAGATTTTTAAATGATTTGCAACCAAAAAATAAAATTTACAGTCACTTATCAGATTCAACACCCCCTCTGATGAGCCATTTAAGAAATTTTATGGGGGGGGGGTTGGAAGATGAGTTAGGGACCTCACAAATCAAGGCTGTAGCACTCTGTATGAATTGAAAGAAAATATTACATCCCTAAGAAAGCTTTAGGGGGCGTTTAGGGTAAAGCACTACAATGGAGCAGACAGCAAAAAAAAGGTAAGTGACTAGGCTAGGTGGGTATGGCCCCAGGATAGCATGCTGGAGAGGTTAGTTAGGGGAAATATGCATGTAGGCCAAAAAAGGAGCATAATAAAGTATACAACATGCATATTACAATCATGGTAATTAGGGACTGATGAAAGAAATATTAAACATTATTAAGCAATAAATACATAAAATATGATGTTAAAGGAGAAAACGTACCTTAATATAGTCCTCCTGCAAAACTTGAAGGATGGCAGAACAAGTCTCTGGTATAATGATCCCCAGAGCCTGGGGGGAGATGCTTGTTGAGAACTTGAGGTCCTGCAGGCTTCTCCCAGTCGCCAGGTATCACAACGTGGCAATGAGCCTCTGCTCAGCAGTGATGGCTTCCCGCATAACGGTGTCCTGCCTGGTAATATAGGGGGACACCAAAGCCAACAGATGCTGAAATACGGGGTCAGACATCATGAGAAAATTCCTGTAGTCCTCAGGATTATTCTCCCTGATCTCCCGCAACAAAGGCATGTAACAGAATTGGTGCCGCTGGAGCAACCAATTCTTGGTCCATGAACTCCTCCTCACCTTGTTCATGGACTGGAGTCGGGATACAGAAAGAACCCCTGCTCCAACTACAGCACGAACTCTACGATGAGTACGTAGCCGCAACATGGCTAGATAACGGTTGGCTGGTCAGAACGAACTAAAAGAACGCACGAAAGAACAGCATGGCCTATGAAGAACGAGCTAAAAAACAGTAACGAGCAGACAAGAACGCACTGAATAAACAGATACGAACTGACTACAAGCACTGAAAGACAGATACGAACCCACAAGCACAAACTGAACTCCACAAAACGTTCTTAAAAGCACGAAGACTAAAAAGCGCAAATCGTCTCTCACCAAAAACTTTTACTAACACGCGGTAACACGAAATTAGCAAAAGCGTCCCAAAGGGTGGCGCCATTTGAATGGAACTTCCCCTTTATAGTGCCGTTGTACGTGTTGTTGTACGTCACTGCGCTTTGCTCAAGCGTTTTTTTTAATGAACGTGTGTATGCAAGACAGGCTTGAGAGGAAACAAGAAAAATCACGTCAAGAAAAACGTTGTTTTTTAAAATGACATTAAAAACGATCATGTGTACGCGGTATAAGAAGATTACTGATTCTTAATGAGAATAAATTGTGCTATGTTGAGCCATGAATTTGTTGAGCAGTTATTTTGTCTCCTCAACCTTTAGGTCTTTATATTCCTCACTACACTGGACTGCCTACTATACCTGGGTAATGTTGTGTTTGAGTGTTGTATCTTTGTAATTCCTATTTTAGTGTGTTGCTGAGTTTGAAAATAATCTGAATCTGACATCTGTAAACCTTCACACACAAACCCTTGAGCCAAACTGTACTCCATAACAAGCAAATTGACTCAGTATTCTGGTGCCCCTTTAAAAACTTTAGTACCAGTCTGTAATACCCCTTCATTATTGGGCAATTTTTTTAGTTTTTAGCACTATAATAGTTTGACTGAAAATTACTCGGTCATGCAACTGATAAGTTTAGGTTTGAGACTGCCAGACCTTTCTTTTGGTGGTAATAAATAACCACTGTGTTTGTTTTTTGTTTTTTTTTATTATTTTGCTATATCCACTTCAGCTCTGGAAGATTTCAGCCCTGCATGACCAGGTCCTTTTTTGCTATTCGGCATTGTGCTGCTTTAGCTTGAGATTGCACGGTCATGCAACGCTGTACCCAAAAAAAAATTGTATAATTTTTTTACACAAATAGAGCTTTCTTTGGTGGTATATGATCATCACTGTTTTTTTTATTTTATTTTCGCAATAGAAAAAAAAGACCAAAACATTTCTGCTATAAAACATCCAATAAAAAATAATTAAATTTCTTCAAAAATTTTTGCCAAAATGTATTTGTTTTTGATCAAAATAAAATTCCTAATAAGTTTATATAGATTGGTTTGCGTGAAAGTTAAAGCGCCTACAAACTATGGTATATATGCTGGAATTTTTTTTTTATATACTACTAATAGTGGCGATAAATGACTTATAATGGGACTGCGATAGTGTGGTGGACACTCTGACACTAACTTACACAGGGTTAACATCTAGAGCAATCAAGGAGTTAAATATGTGCCTAACTATGTGTAATGTGTGTAAAGTGTACTGCTTTACTATCTGATCTCTAAGTTTCTCATCCCTGCTTTGCAGGAATGAGAAACACAGAGATCATTCCCTGTGTGCAGAGCTCTGTGTTGAATGTCGATACAGAGCTTTAGGCTGTGAATGTACACAGTTGATCAGCATGTCCCAGCCGTGAATCACTGGCCAAGACTTTCTGACAGGCCCCCGCTGTGTACAACCACAGTGGGAGCAAAAGGAGGTGCGCATTTGCCATCCCTAAACCCAAAATAAGGCAGCGGCGTATAGGTATGCCACTTGGCCTACAGTGGCAGCTCACCCATAGTACTTTATGGGTGGACGCTAAGTGAATATAAAGGAAAAAGAACCCTGTTTCCCTTGCTTTATGTTATAAAACATCAAATAAAAAATGACAGGACAGTATGGAAAGCACAAATTTTCCCCTTTGTGCAAAGTATAAACCCCAAGGTGATGCTATTTTTTGCAACAATTTTGGGGAAATTAATAGAAATGCTGCTATTGAGAGGTATTGAGATGGTTAAAACATTAACCTTAGTAATGGTGTTTTAGATATAGTGAATCAGTAAAATATAGGTCAAACACTGTGGAAGGAGGCAAGACAGAGGTTAATATGCAGGTCAAAGTGGGAGCATGGAGTTGAGGTTTATCTGCAGGATAAGATACATGAAGGACCTAATATACATAGTGACAGGCTGAAAATTAGATGCACAAGAAAAGAGGGGGGGGAGGGTGAAAGCTTTAAAAAAAAGAACCCACAATCGCTTACAACCACTCACCATGACTCCTTTGCTGCTGTCAAGCCCTTTATTCACAATTACCCCCTTCCTCTTCTCCCTTCAATATAGGAGGAAGGGGAGGGCTCTTAAATGTAAACACTATACTGTTTACCTTTATGGTCACTGTGTTTTGTCATCACAGTGATCACAAAGTACATAGTACAGAGGTTAGGCAAACCTCCAGCTGAAGCGGGAAATTATACATTTTGCAACAGTATTAATATATAATTTAAATATTCTGTGCTTACCAAAGTGATAATGTGATCATTAATATTATAATTAATTTTATAAACATAAACAAATTGTGATTTTTTTTTAAAACAGGTGTAGGTGCCGCTACTCCCAAGAATTAAATTCTCAATTCAAACACACACACATATATATATATATATATATATATATATATATATATATATATATATATATATATATATATATATAGAGGAATTGTGCAATCTTAAATCACATAAATTTATAAAACAAACAAAAACCCAAAAAAGTGATGGTAATCAAACAACTAGTGGGAAACGATTAATAAAATTCATCAAAAATATAATAGTGTTTTAAAGTCCCAAAGACAAAACATAAACAGAATAATGATGAGTGTTCATATAAGATTCCAATGCAGCACCTGGATGTCTGCAATATTTACTAGTGGTTGCTTTTACATCCCAACGGAGAAGAATAAAACCAGATTTATTTATATACTTATTTTATTTATTTCAGGAACTTACAGTATATAGTGCCGTTAATTTACGCAGCACTTTACATATACAGTACATTGTACATTCACATCAGTCCCTAAATCCCTACCCTCAAGGAGCTTACAATCTAATGTCCCTAACACACATTCATACATATTAGGGCCTATTTAGACAGGATCTGATTAACCTACCAGCATGTCTTTTTAGTGTGTGGCAGGAAACCGGAGTACCCGGAGGAAACCCACGCAGGCACAGGGAGAGCATGCAAACTCCAGGCAGATGGTGCTGTGGGTGGGATTTGAACCAGCGACCCTTTTTGCTGCCAGTTAGGAAAGTGCTAACCACTTGTCAGGGACCTGCCAGAAATCAAAGACAGTTCTTGCTTCCCTCGGTACCTGTGCGTCGGCGCGCGCCAATTGCGCATGAGCCAATTGCGCATGCGTGTGCGCGGCGTGTGCGCGTGCGTGCGCGTTAAACGATATGGCGCCATTAGGCCTTTAAAAGGCCAGCAGTTACAACAGTGCATTGCTGTCTGATCTGCAGCTTTCTAAACCTGAATACCTGCATACCTGCTACCTGTTACCAGTACCGACCCGGCTTGCTCGACCACCCGATATTTCTCCAACCCTGACCTCGGCTCGCCTAGACCCTGCTCTGTCTCTCACCTGCCTACCTGCTGCCAAACCTTGCCTGTGTTCCTGACTACGTCTAAGCCTGCTGATCCATACACCTGACTACCTGCTCTGACCCGGCTTGTCTGACCCTCCTGCTGTCTGCTGTTTTGTGCACCTAAACCAAGCTTATCTCACCTTGCTCCAGCTTTCGCTGTTCAAGTATCCACCAGCTCCCGGGTCGCTGACCTGCAACCACCTGCTCTGCTGCCTACAAATCCAGCCATCCCTGGAGGATCACCACCTTGCCATGGTGCCAACCACCACACCTACTGCAGGCACTCCTACCTCACTGCGCTCTCAAGGTCACTGTCCCCAATCCAGTGACTCCTGAGCCAGGGCTGTAAGAGAGGTCTCCTCCTACAAAGTCAGGCTCTACGACCAGGTACGTTCTGTACATAACACCACTACACCACTGTGATGCCCAATGGCCTCTTACCGGACAAGATGGACCCCAGATTATAGGGATCAAAACGTTTGATAAACACAGTGATCACCTTTGAAGTTCCACTCAGTCTGCTCCAAATGTTAACAACTCTCCTTTACAGGGAAAAAAACAAGGAATGATCGAACAATTCCTAATCTTCCAACCGATCTGCTTTGTGATTCTCCAGTATATGTGAAAGATTAAAAGAAGGGGAAACTTCATAGTGCAGTAGAACTGGTTATTTTATTCCAAGTATTGCACATAAACAGAGAATAAATCCATACAAACACAGCAGAGAGTTTTAAAACTGCCAGCTGGTGCGTGGTGACGTCACAGAAAGTCTCTGCACCCGACGCATTTCCCTAGCTATGCTATGAGTAATGCCGCGTACACACGGCCGTTTTTCCCGTCGAAAAAAACGACATTTTTCCCATTCGACGAGAAAAACGATAGTCTGTGGGCTTTCTGTCGTTTTTTTCAACGAGAAAAACGGCATTAAAAACGACGAGAAAAATTAGAACATGTTCTAATTTTTCTCGTCGTTTTTTTCGACATGTTTTCCGCGGCAGTGTTTCCCATAGGGAAACACTGCCGCGGAGCCCACACACGGTCGTTTTTTTCAACCAAAAAAAAAAAGACATTTAAAAACGGCCGTGTGTGAGGGGAACAAGCTGTTCCTCGTTTTTAACGTCAATTTTTTCGACTGTGTTTTCACCGTCGAAAAAATCGATCGTGTGTACGTGGCATAAGCGTCAATTTGTGACGTGAAACGTGTTAGACACCCTTCCCTGCATGCACACTATCTGCATTTGTTGTTTTGGATCTATGGATTTATTTTGAATTTGGATTTTTTACTTGAAATTTTGGAATAAATAACTGTCTATACAGAGTGCGGCAGTCCAGGGTTTCTTTTTTTCCGATGCATTTCCCTGTAAGAAGCATCCCTGTAAGAAGCTTTGACTGGGAATGGAGATAGCCCTGGGACGTCACTCACCACGTTCTTTATACTAGGCAGGGGAGACACCGGAAATTCCGAATTATTCATCCCTCCCCGGTGTAACACAATTAGCGCATATTTTATCAAAGATTTTTAAAGAAATTCCACAAACAGCACTACATTGGGCATATTACAGTACAATCTTATACTGAAAAAGGTGTCTCCAACTTGTTTAATAAATTTACTATAAATCTGTGCAAACATAGTTATCACAAATTTTGCCATTGAATGCACTTAAACAACATATCAGCTCATTAACATGATTAAAACCAAAATCTATAAATAAATTAATAAAAAATATATATTACAAAATTTACCAAAATATATTAAAATATGCATTTACTGAACTAGTTGTTTTCTAAAAATAGATGTTACATGATCAATACTTAACCTCCCTGGCGGTATTCCCGAGTCTGGCTCGGGGTTAAATTTCAGCACCAAAAGCGGTAACCCCGAGCCAGACTCGGGCAGCGTCGCAGTGATCCAGGCAGAGTTACTCACCTTGTCCCCTGGATCCTGCGATGCCTCTCCGCTGTGTGATCGAGCCGTCATCTCGCTCGATTCACACACTGCCGAATGCCGCCGAGCTCCGTTCCCTGCGACGTTACGACGCACGGGGACGGAGATCAGCGCCAAATTCAAAAAAGTTAAAACACAATACACATACAGTACACTGTAATCTTACAGATTACAGTACTGTATTTAATAATAACACACCCCCATTGTCCCTAGTGGTCTGCCCAGTGTCCTGCATGCACTTTTATATAATAAAAACTTTTTTTTTCTGCCTGGAAACTGGAGATTGTCCATAGCAACCAAAAAGTGTCCCTTTATGTCAAAAGTGGTTTTAGACCAGCTAAAAAACAGTGATAATAAATTAGAATCACTCGCAGAATTAAGCGATAGTGATTTGTGGGGAAATTCGTCATCAAACACTGAAAAACACTTTTATTATTATTATATTATTATTTGTTATAATTATTTTATAGTTATTTATTTTATTATAATGTATAATTTAGTTTTTTTAACTTTATCATACCCGGGATGTCTACTAGACTCTGGTTTGGACAGATTTAAGTGAGTTATTCCTAAGAATTACAGGCCTACATTATAAAACGCCAAATTTCCATGCAGAATAATGGTACCGCTTTCAGCACCTAAAATCTGACAGAATCATACCGCCAGGGAGGTTAATGATACACTAAACATTCTAACCACTTTAAGTTACTATTACGTTAGTCCTCAGAAATATGAATACATCAATTTAATAAATATAAAAATTAAAATTATAAATTGATTTAATGTGTGGCGTTATTATGACTACTACGTCCGACAGCCCCTATAGGATGGAGTGATATAACATAATGACGTATAAATAAAGCCACACATTAATAATTCATTTTACTTATAAATGTATTGAAAGAAAAATAGACAAATAGATGCAGAATACACACAGGGAAGTCCTAGTAGGGGAAGTAACTATTAGACATGTGCACACTGAAATATTTTGTTTCGGAATTTCGTTTTCGTCTGAAAAATAAATTTATCAAGTTACTCCCGAAATTCGTTTTTATTTATTTTGTTTTTCGTTAAAAATTGCATTCGTCCGAAAATCTGAATTAATTAAGGTCAAATCTGTCATTGAAGGCTTATGGTGTCTGTCGAATGTTCAAAGAAGATTCGACGGAGCAGCGAAACTGTACGACGCAGCAATCATACATTTCCGGTCGAATGTTCCGCCCACAAGCAGTGATCTTTTCTCTCTATGTCGAATCTTCTCTCTCTATAATAACAAATCTTTTCTCTCTATAATGTCGAATCTTTTCTCTCCTATGACGAATCTTTTCTCTCTATAATGTCGAATCTTTTCTCTCCTATGTCGAATCTTTTCTCTCTATAATGTAAAATCTTTTCTCTCCTATGTCGAATCTTTTCTCTCCTATGTCAAATCTTTTCTCTCCTATGTCAAATCTTTTCTCTCTATGTAGAATAATCTTGGACTAATAGAGTTAAGGTTAGGCACATTCGACCACAGGTTCGATAGACACAGATTGTTATTGTCAGCGTCACGTCGAATCTCCTATCTATATCGAACTGTTGTAGCAACGAAAACGAAAATAAAGCATTTGTTTATGTCGGATCTTTCGGTTTTCGGATTCTGTGCTTTCGTTTTCGTTTGTTAAAACGATAACGAAAATAGCTGAAATTCGGCCGAAAATGCATTCGGACGAAAACGAATGCACATGTCTAGTAACTATGAGGAGTATCAGAACTCCCCAAAAGCCTACCGAGGATATTATATTCCGATAGAAAATAGTTTCAGTTCACTACAGAATTTTCCAGAAAATCAAGATGAAGAATCAAGATATAGGAAATGGGACTATAGACCACCACAACCCTAATGGGCATCCAGGTGCAGCCCCTTTGAGAACCAAGACTGACAATTTTGAGGGAAAGGACAAGCAAAATGGTATTTGGAATTGTTTGATCATTCCTTGTTTTTTCCTGGTGAAGGAGATTTGTTAACAAATGGAGCAGACTGAGTGGAACATCACAGGTGATCGCTGTGTTTACCAAGCGTGTTTGATCCCTATAATCTGGGGTCCACCTTGTCCGGTAAGAGGCCATCTGTTTTTATTCTTCTCTGTTGGGATGTAAAAGCACCCACTAGTAAATATTGCAGTGGTCCCCACAGCGGAATGTAAACCAACAGGCAGGGAATCTGGAGTGACCTCATTGACCAAATATGACCAAATATGAACCATATTTGGTAAGTGACATCACAGGGATAAGTGTCTAGTATAGTTTTTTTGTAGTGTTCCCTCTTACAAATCATACCAGAGTCTCATCAAGGATACGGGTTTAGGAGGGTTACACCCTTGTAGTTCATTCACAAGCCCTGCAGCTTTAAAGCTAGAGGTACGGGCAGAAAGCTCTAGGACTTGCCTGCCAGAGCCTAACATTGCACCCACAATTAACTGATCATGGGCGCAATGCTTTACAGGCTCCTTGGATCAACAAAAAAGAATCAAAAATGCACACTTTTTTTCTGCAAATATATGTGCATTTATTTAATTTTCCCCCGAAGGTGAACATAGTCTTTAAAGAAGCTGTGCATCTGTAATGTTTCACTTTAAGTAGTATTAAAATTTCTGCTCCTCACCATTTTTTTTTTTCATATCCCTAAGGGCAGTGCCCAAATCCACATGCCATTTGTTTGGCAATCCTTTACCTATTATCCTAGAAAATTGTCATTACTGTTTTCTAGGATTTGGCTTCCTTTGACTCTAATGGAGATCAAAATCATCATCTGTTAGCGGTGACTATTTGTACAGCACAACATGTTATGTCCTTTGTTACCTTCCTTCTGTATTGCTTCAATACTTCAATAAAAATCCATGAGTAAATAAGATTAGCTCTTTATATTGAGTCTGTGGTCTGAGGCATCTGATGATGACTCAGCTCACAATCATTAATGAGCACAGTGACAGCTTGTGCAATATGTAGCTATGTAACAATACAGGAGCTATTGGATGGGGATCAATGTGCTGATGAAGTAAGTCTTTACTGAAAGTATCAGAGTCAATAGGCAGGCTCCGTGGTCCTGGAAGGGGCCCTGCCAGTAATTAGCCCTAGAACCTTAAATGCCCCCACGTTTCTGGTCAGGCAATATTATTATTATTATAATACAGGATTTATATAGCGCCAACAGTTTGCATAGAGCTTTACAAAATTCAAAATCAAATAGTACAGTTACAATACAATTCAATACAAAAGGAATCAGAGGACCATGCTTGCTAAAACTTACAATCAAAGAAAGAAAGTGTCAAATGATATAAAAGGTGTGGAGCTGAGAAAGTAAAAAAGACAGTTTATTTGTTAGAAACAGGATAGGCTTCTCTAAAGAGATGGGTTTTCAGGGATCACATAAGGGTAGATAAAAAAGGGGGGGGGGAGTTTGGGACTTTAAATGAGGTGCATATGTGGTGCACCTCCATCCCTGGTTCAGCAAATAGAAAAGGGGGAATTTGGGACTTTAAATGAGGCTGCAGGCATGGTGTGGGTAAAAAAATTGTACACATTTATTGATCAAAAAATGCATGACACATCACGTAGTCAGATTGTATGTAAAAAGAAAAACATTGCAATAAATGTAAATTCATATTATCTGCCAGACACATAAATATGCGCATGTACAGTAAAGACAACAAGGAAACCAAAATGCATGACCAAGCGCCACATAGACATCTGGACTATTAAATGGATACATAAAATGAACATACATACATAGATATCCTATTGTCAGCAGGGGGGACAAAAAATTAGATGTATATAACGGTAGATAGAGTGGGAAATAGTCAGACTGATAGGGGTAAGGATTTCCAGAGGATGGGGTGGTCTCTAGAGAAGTTCTGGAGGTGAGCTTGGGAGTTGATGTTGGTGTTGAGGGAGCAAAGAATCAGAAGGTCTTGTGAGGAACGAAAACAATGGTTTTGCTGGTATTTTGAGACCAGGTTAGTGATATAACTGGGAGTAGAGTTGGGGTTGGCTTTGTAGGTTGCTGTTAGTATTTTTAATTGTATTTGTTGGGTGAGCAGAAGCCAAATGAGGAATAGGCAGAGAGGGGTAGCAGACACTAAACGGTTGGTAAGGAGGCAGTAGACTACCCCCTAGACATATGAAATGTTTGAAGTGTTGCTTTGTCTCTAATCTGGATAATCTGAATGGGCAGGCAGGATTGCTAATGTTTTGGATACAAGTTTGACCAATACATTCTCACTGTAACCTATACTATAGTTTCAGGGTTTGTAGTGTGGTGTTCCCATTGAAGGTAATGCTTACTTTCCGCTGTAAACACTCAACACTTTTTTGTGCTTACAAAGACAATGCATATTTATTGCCTTAAAACTTTAACCACTTGCCGACCGCCTCACGTAGATTTACATCGGCAGAATGGCACGGGCAGGCAAAGCAACGTATATATACATTGCTTTAAACCTGCCCCCTAGCGGGCGCATGCGTGCCCGCCACGGTCTCCGTGACCGTGCCCACGGGACCCGCGGACTCAATGTCTGCCGGTGTCCCGCGATCGGATCACGGAACGGCAGAATGGGGGGATGTCTTTGTAAACAAGGAGCATCGGTCAGTGACGTGTCACAGTAAGCCACGCCCCTAACAGTTAGAATCACTCCCTAGGACATATTTAACCCTTTCAGCGCCCCTATTGGTTAACCCCTTCACTGCCAGTCACATTTAAACAGTAATCAGTGCATTTTTATAGCACTGGTCGCTGTATAAATGTGAATGGTCCCAAAATAGCGCCAAAAGTGTCCCATGTGTCTGCCATAATGTCGCAGTCATGATAAAAAATCGCAGATCGCCGCCATAACAAATAAAAAAATAATAATAATAAAAATGCCATAAAACGACCCCTATTTTGTAGACGCTATAACTTTTGTGCAAACCAATCAATATACGCTTATTGTGATTTTTTCTGCAAAAATATGTAGAATAACACGTATTGGCCTAAACTGAAAAAAAAATAGCTTTTTTTTTTTTTTAATGGGATATTTATTATAGCAAAAAGTACAAAATATTGCTTTTTTTTCTAAATTGTTGCTCTATTTTTGTTTATAGCGCAAAAAATAAAAACCGAAGAGGTGATCAAATACCACCAAAAGAAAGCTCTATTTGTGGGAAAAAAAGGACGTCAATTTTGTTTGGGAGCCACGTCGCACGTGCAATTGTCAGTTAAAGCAACACAGTGCCGAAACGCAAAAAGTGGCCCGGTCATTTGCCAGCCAAATGGTTAGGGGCTGAAGTCGTTAACGTATTCAAGTTTATATGCCACATGGTTCAGTCAATGAAAAATAATAATAAAGAAAAACAAACTTTACAATACTTTGCTGTTGTTTTTTTGTTTGTTTTTTGGGACAATTATGGCATTTAAGGAAGATTTTTCAAATGGTCAGTTTTCAGGAAATATACAATGTAATTCTAAAATGCAGAATTCATAATATGGTTGAAGTGGTATCATGGTATGATATCAGTTTAAAAAACATTTTGGGAGGTCTGTAAATAAATAGTTGAAAACAAATGTAGTCTAGAACTTGCCTTGAATATAATAATAATAATAATGTCTTTGTATTATGAAACCATTCAAGGCTTGAAATAAAACTTAATTTCTGGTTAATAAAAGTTACTGCTTCTACCATACATTCTTACATGCATAAAACTGCTATAGAAGATAATGAAACAGTAGTGCAAAGCATAATGATCACATTATCGAATGTAGGTTAATTTGTCATCAAAGTGTAATAGCTTATTACAGTAATGTATAATAGCTGACTAATTCATCTGCTCTCATATTACAAATCAAATCAACTACTAACCTGCCTCCTACAATTTGTGTTTAAAGTATGCATGTACAAGATAGAAAAAAAAAAGATTCACTAAGCAGCGTATTTGGGGCCAGATACAACCTGTAGCAGGGTAGATGTTAACACAAGACCCAGATACTGTCAGATATGAGCCAGGGTGGCATGTCTAAGGTGATACAATAACCTACTTTACTGAAGATTGGATTTGCAAAAGAAGCTGCCTGAGGCTCCAGTGAGGCTGAGAATATAGAAAGTAAATTCTGACACATTATGGTGCTAAAACACACACACAATTCTAAAAAAAATACATAAAGTTAGTTGACATTTATATGTGCCCGAAACATGTTTTTGCATACCATTGGTGGTAAAACAAACATTTAAAGTGGTTGTGAAGTCGGGAGCGTGACTGGATGTTCTAGAGTGAGGAAGTGTGTGACCTAGCTCCCACAGCAGCTCTGGAAGAAATCCTGTAAGCTGATGCAGAGCAGTGGCGTGTGGACAGTTAATACCTGCAGTGATTCAGCCACTTCAGCCTAGGGGAACCCGATTCCCACTGGGGGGATCGGAGAGAGAGGAGAGCCACTGGTGTTTCAGCCAGCACCCCCGTCATTGTTCCTGGCGTGTGGCATGGTGCATGGACGGCCTGTGCCTTCCAGCCAGCAGCTGAATGGGGGAGAGTTTACACAGCCTGTGCAGAGTCTGCTGAAGGACGAGGGGAGAGACCTCAAATTCACATGTGAGTGGATCATCCATTATAATACAACGGTTAGAGGAGACTTAGTATACCCTATAGCAGCATATGGTGGGCAGTAAGCTATTTGCAGTGGGGAAAAAAAAAAAGAAGCCCCCAAGACCATTGTAGGTGTAACTCCTGGCGCCTTCTTTGCCTCCCCTTCTTCCTCCTCTTTGGGGTGTGAGTGCTGTCCTGCCTCGAGTAGGGAAGGAGGTGCTGGGCCATCATAATACCCTGCCATGATGAGGAAGAGGGGGGAAGATCTAGCGTAGCAGGACAGTGCCAGCTCCAGTACGCAGCCACAATGATCTGTGAAGAGGAACCAGGCAGCAGCCAAATTAGAGAAATTTGCTCATATTCTGGGTCAGACACCCATTAAAGGAGGGCAACAAAACCCGCAAGTGCAACCCAAGTCACAGTCTGGACCCTCAGCTGCAAGAAAAAGCCAAGGCCATGGCCAAGCAACACTGGAGACAAACCAAATAGGAGGAAATCTGCAGGGGAGGATATTCAGGATCCCCACCTGGGGCTGGAGCCCCAAACAGAAGTAGAACCATCACTAAAAGAGGTCCTGAAAGCAATCAACTCCTCTAAGTTTTCTTTATGTGAACTGTCTGACCAGCTTAAAACTATCAGGGAAGAGCTATCCTTTGTAAGGCATGATTTCCAAAAAGTATGAGAAAGGACTATCGCCCTTGGGGGGAGAGTTAGCTCAATGGAGGGTGACTTGAACCCCCTTAAGCGTGATATAAGAACTGTAAGAGAACAAATGGCTAATTATGAGATAAAAATGGATGACATGTAAAATAGAATGCAGAGGAAAAATTTGAGGATCGTGGGGCTCCCTGAGCGAAGTGAGGGCCCATACCCTGTAGCATTCCTGGTGGTATAAGGAACTCTTTGGAAAGGACATATTCTCATCACCTGGAGGCCACCCAAGATACGTCCTTGTAAGAATGCTTTATTATAAAGGATATAGTAACCATACTACAGAAGGCCAGAGAAATGGGTAATATACTATATAATGGCATTAGAGTATCTATATACCCAGCATAGGCGTGCCCACGGGGTGTGCCGTGTGTGCCCAGGCACACCCTAATCATCCCTGCTGTGCCTGCAATGTATGTCCTCCTTGCTGTGTGTAACAGTCACTGGCACTGCCTGGGGTAATGTCCGGCCGCCGGCTGGCAAATACAGCTTATTGCTGCTAAATGCTGCGAGTGAGAGAAGGGAGCAGGGGGGGGAACTAGCGCGGAGTAACACCGCCGGGAGCCGCATAAGCAGCTTCTATAGTTCCGGCTCTGCAGGTTCCGCAGTCGCCGGCGGAGAGATCTAAATCTGCACTCCGCCCCCCCTCCGGCCTTTCCCCTCCTGACTCCATCAGAAGCAGCGGAGTGGCCTGATTAACGGCAGCGGAAGACGAGCGGCTTTAGGCAGGCAGCCTGTAATCAAGGTGAGCGTGACAGAGCGAGTGAGAGAGACAGCACTGTGGTCTGTCTCTGTGCACAAATGATCATGCAAAAAAGAATATAAAAAAATCTGCCAAAATAGCCAACCAATTGGAATTGAATTGATAAACCTTACCTTACCCTGGCTTGTCACTAACTAGCTATATATATATATATATATATATATATATATATATATATATATATATATAAATTAATATATATGTGTGTATATATATATATATATATATATATATATATATATATATATATATATATATTTTTTTTTTTTTATTATTATTTATTTATATATATATATATATATATATATTTATATATTTTTAGATATATATCACATATACAATTGGCTTGTCAGCGAAAAAGTATGTAGTGTGTGTGTGTGTGTGTGTATGTGTATGTGTGTGTATATATATATATATATATATATATATATATATATATATATATATATATTTATTTATATGTATATATTATGTAAATATATATCTATATATATCTATATATATATATATCTCACATATACAATTGGCCTGTCAGCGAAAAAGTATGTAATATATATATATATATATATATATATATACATATACATATACACACACACACATACACATACTACATGTCTTTGATATAAAAAAAATATATCCCAAGTGTATATTAACCACGTCCCATATGCCCACAGCCCCAATATATGGCGTAAGGAAGGCAGTTTCAAATGTGGGTTAACGTACCTGTACTTCAGCCCACATTGGAGCAGTGGTGGCTGGTGCTCAAACAATTTTGGGGGGGCGCAAACAAGCTGAAAAAAACCCACATCAATTGCAGCCACTGTGCCCATCAAACGCAGCTACTGTGCCCAATAATTGCCGCCACTGTGCCCATAAATTGCTGCCACTGTGCCATCAACCGCAGCTTCTGTACCATCAATTGCTACCAGTGTGCCCATCATTTGCTGCCAGTGTTCCCATCAATTTCTGACATTGTGCCCATCAATTGCTGCTACTGTGCCCATCAAATGCTGCCAGTGTGCATCCCCCATCCGCCCGGCATTTACCTGTCTTGGTGGGGCAACGGGTCACGGCGGCGGTGTCCTGCACGCTCCTCAATGTCTTCTCCCGTCCTCTCTTCCCTTCCTCTGCTATGATTGGACGCCTGATAGCCATCCAATCAGAGCGCCTGTCGTTTCAGCCAATCAGGTGACAGGTAACAGACCCGAGCACCAGATTGGCTGAGAGGCGGTTCAGTGTTAGGAAAGGGAATAATCATTCCCTTTCCTAACATAACGCTGAGTAAACTGCAAGCGCCCAGCATGGCGCCCGCTGTTCACCTTTTTGGACGCCTATTAGAGCCTATGCCTCTAATCAGGTGCTTCCAAAAAATACCCCACCACTGTAATTCAGGCTCCCGAAAAGGGGCCAGGCACCTGAATAGTCAGAAAAGTGGTTAGCACAATACAGATTATTATGGCTTCCTCAACACCTTCTGTGCGACGTCTTCTTCTCTAAAACATGTTGAGGAAGCCATAATAATCTGTAGTGTGCTAACCACTTTTCTGATGTCTAAATACATATTTCGGGGGCTTTTTTTCAGCAGGAATGCGGGAGAACACAGTTTCGGCACCTCAGCACTGAATGTATATGCCAAGTGGTGGCGGGATTTGCTGGAGTGTCTATTGATGTTGGCTGATGGGGTCTCTATTATCACTGGGTGATCTATTGATGCTGGGGAAGTCTGTTACTGCTGGTGGGATCTATTGTTTCTGGGGGGTCAATTGTTGATGGGAGAATACTACTGTTGAGGGAGGGGGCTTATGTTGTTGGCTGCTGGAGAATATATTGATACTGGATGCTGGGAGATCTATTGTTGCTGGGGGGTATTTTCTTGTGGGGTGATCTATTGTTGCTGGGGGTGATCTATTGTTGCGGGGAGATCTGTTGTTAATGGGAGGGATCTATTGTTGCTGGGAGGGATCTATTGTTGCTTGTGAAGCTATAGTTGCCGTGAGGAATCTATTGTTGCTGGGGAGATGTCTTGTTCTTGGGGGATCTATTGTTGCTGAGGGAATCTAACAAATTTATTTAAAGCAGTAAATACAATTCAGGATATTAAAAAATCCTACTTACCGTTCAGTTTTTTAAATTGCTTATTTGATTTAGAGATTTATTTAAAAGCTTTGTTTATGTTAAAAGATTATTTAATTAATAAGTTAAAAAAATTATGTTTGTTTACATTGATAAATGTTTTAATAAAAATGTTTTAATACATTTTAAAATGTTTGTTAACGTTTGTTTATAAGAGCGTGTGTGTATCTCTCTCTCTCTCTCTCTCTCTCTCTCTCTCTTTCTCTCTCTCTCTTTCTCTCTCTCTCTCTCTCTCTCTCTCTCTATATATACACACACAGATGCACGTGTTTTTAAGCTTTGGTTTGAGGTGCACACCCTAATGCAATAGGCTGCGCACGCCTATGATACCCAGATTTTTCACCGGAACTGCAAAAACGGAGGGCTACGTTTGTGAAAATTACCATAAACAGAAATTACCAAAATTTACAGTAACCTATGCCCTGTTATATCCAGCAAGACTGCGGGTAACCTTTTTCACTTTTTCCAATAGTATAATTGATTTATGGGCACAGCAGAGCACAAATTCAGAATACAAAGGAGCTTGGGTGGGGGGCTGCATTTAGGTTAGAGGGAATATTGTGCATATGGTTCCCTTTTATAAAGGGATTTGGGGAAATTCTTTCTCTTTGTTATTTGTATTGGCTTTTCCATTTTATTTATTTTTTGGGGGGGGATGCATATGGGAAGGTCCCTTTGGAAGCCCCCACAGAGGACCCAGAGGGGTGGTGAGTGAGTTGGTAGATAGATATGGATGGTATGATTGGTATGAAAGGTTTTTGAGGAAGTGTATGAAGAATAAACACACTTTATATAGGAAATATTTTGTCACAAAACCATTACAGAAGAAGCACTACACAAAATATATAGAAAATTACACAATCGGGTTTGAGTATATTGAAATATATTTATTTTTGGGTTGGGGAGATTTTCAAACTCAGTATCATGCTGTCCACACCTCCTATTCTAGAGGGAGGGGGGTGAGCATTTTGATCAGATCTGGGGTGATGTTCACTTGCAGGCAGATCAATATTGATGAATTGGGGTGTTATATTTTTTATTGTATGATAGAGAATAGAACCTACATGCTGGCTAATCTATATATTCCTCCACCTTTTAACACTTTAATTTTGTTTAAATTAATGGGGTTTGTTCTGGACAAGCCGGGTGTGCCGGTTATTGTTATGGGAGACTTTAACACAGTCATGGACCGAAAAGCGGATAGATTCCCATCGGGGATACAGACGGGCACCATAGTTGATGACCGACTGTCCCTATTTTTGGGAGAGGCCAGACTAATGGACATATGGAGAGTACAGAATCCGGAAGCCCGGCAGTACTCGTGTTTCTCCAGAACACACTCCACACTTTACAGAATCGATCTGGTACTGGACACTTTGAAGGCTTTCCTTTGGGGTATAAATGATACAACAAGTGTCAAAAATCAAGAAACGGACCAAGGACTGGGAAAAGATGGCTGGGGAGAGGGCGACAATAATGGAAGAACAATATGTGAATGGCCCGACCCCTGATAAACTCAGGGCTTGGTCAGAGGAACAACAGATTTATAGGACAATGATTATTAGGAAAGCAGAAAATAAACAACTTTTTTAGTAGCAGAACACATTTGGGGAGGGGGAAAGGGTGGGGCGGATGTTGGCCTACTTGGTTAAGACAAACTCATCCCCATCTGTGGTCCCCACAATTAGTATAGGGGAGGGAAGTGTTTCTTCATACACTCCAGAAATTGTAGACAAGTTTAAAAAATATTATGAGGATTTGTATAGACCTCGGCAGGGGGAAATGGGGGGTGGATGCTTTTCTCAGGGGTTAAGTAATCCTGGCTCTCTCTAAAAATTGACAGGGAGGAACTGGATTTACCCATAACATTAGAGGAATTACAGCGGGCTACAAGGGAGATGGCAGGCCAGAAATCCCCAGGAACAGACGGCCTTTCGGCGGAGACCTACAGGCGCTACGGGAAGGTGCTACTCTCGGAGCTGCTGGGGGTCTTAAACTGGTCAGCGGCAGAGGGGGAGCTTCCTTCATCTATAATGGAATATACTATGGTAGTGATACATAAAGGAGGGCAAAGACCCACTTAATACATCTTCATATAGACCCATCTCTTTACTGAGCACAGATATAAAAATCTTGGCGAAGGTCTTGGCGGCCAGGTTAAATAAAATTATTAAGAAACTTGTCCACCCCAACTAGTCGGGATTTATACCTGGAAGATCTACTAGTATAAATATATGCAGTGTATATCTGAATCTACAGGTCCTGACATACGGGGAAGGATCGAGGGCCATCTTGTCTTTGGACGCCGCCAAGGCCTTCGATAGCCTTGAATGGCAATATCTGTGGAGAGTCTTGGCGGGGTTCCAATTTGGCCCGATCATTATTAATTGGATAAAAATGCTATATAAAATGCCACAATCAAAAGTGAGAGTGAATTGTGAATACTGTGAGAAATTTTGTTTGCTGAGGGGGACAAGACAGCGGTGCCCTTTGTCGCCCTCACAATCAAACCCCTGGTAAGAAGAGAAGGGGAGTAACGGAAGAAAAAGTGGCATTATATGTGGATGACCCTTTACTCTTCTTAGGAGACACTCAGACTTCTCTGTCGAGGGTAATGGAAATCATCACAAACTTTGGTCAATTTTCTGGACTCACTATAAACTGGGAAAAAGATTGCACTGCTACCTGTAGACCCCCTGGAAAGCCCCCTGCCTAAAGAGGTTGCCCAGATTCAAATAGTGGACAAAATGAAAAATCTGGGAATAAATATTACTAAAGACCCTAAACAATATGCTATAAATAATTGAAAGTTTTTTGGGACTTTGAATGAGGCAGGGATCAAAGGGGTCACTGCCTCCATCCCTAATCAATATTGATTGTAGAGGGGGGAAGGGGGAGGGGAGAAGTGGGACTTTAAATGAAGCACACAGCAGTAAATAGTCAAGCGAGTAGAAAAAGTGGGATTTATTTTGCATTGTACATTCATTTATAGCATACATTGGGCATACAGCCTCTCAACCATGAATGTTCAGATGTTTACAAAACAAATGCATGAAACCACATAATTTGATGTATATTTAACATAATGAGTACAGAAATCGCATGATGCTAGTAACAAACAATTAAAAACATAATTGCGGTCAAAAAATAAGAGGGGGTCCATGGTAAGAAATTTTGGTAAGGAGTAGTGGTTCTACGCGTTTCGCGACCCTTTAGACGCTCATCAGGAGCATAAACCATGGCATTAAAATCTAAAAAAGAAAAAATATATATATATAGATCTAAATACCAGATAATTTGGGCTGGACATTAAAGATGGTCAGGAGGATAAGGAAATTTTAGGGGGGAGAAGGAAAGAGAAGTTCAATAGTTAGAGAACTTACATCTGCACATCGTGCGAGCTTGGCGTGCCAACCGAAATCGCCAATGCGACTCTAGGCTCCCTCTCGAGGCACTGTAGAGGTCTGGAAAGGCAGCAGCAGCCACATAAAGGCACGTCCCAGGCAAGTAATGTATGTGGATACCCTGCATAAGGGTGGAGAAAGTGGCCCCATATGGGGAACCTGAAAAATGAATAAATGTGAATGGTGTGAAGTGTATTAATGTATAAAGGTTAAATGTAAAGAAAGTGGGAAGTGTAGGAAAGGTGAGTGCAAGAAAGGTGAAGGGATGAATAAAGAGATGAATTGAAAGTGTAGGAAGTAAAAGGGGCTTGGTGAAGGCGAGGGGAAAAAGAAAAAATGAATATGAAAAACGAGGGAGAAGCTGAAAACAAAAATGAGAAAACAAACACAAAAGGCAACAAAGACACAAGGTGAGAAGGAAAGGGGGAGCTCTTGTATGTATTACATAATTCCCCAGTGTGGGTATATAAAAAGTGGTTACAAAAGATAGATATTATTTTTAGAGAATTCATTTGGAAGAGTGGACCGGCAAGAATTAGTTTGCGTACACTAAAACTACAAAGACAGGAAGGAAAAGTTGCACTTCCACACCCTCAGAGTTACTTTTTGGCGGCACAATTACAGTATATGAGAGGGAGCAATAGGTTGGAAGGGGGATATGTAGGGAGGGAAATGTTGCTACAAAACACTCCGCAGGGCATGGCTTGGCACCAGAGGAAGATGGCAGCTTGAACTGAGAGCTCCGCCACCAAGAGCTCCTATACTGCCTTTAATCAGCGGGATAATCCTTCCACTTGTGTGCGATGATGACCGGGGGGACCTCATCAGTCACCCGGTCCAAGCAGGACCCATCCACGCAACTCAGCCGCAATATACCGGTGTTGTTCAGGATGCAGCAGGGTGAACCACAGGCCACATCTCAGGCCTCGGATTGGAGTGCGGCGAGTAAAGCCTTCACCGCGGACTCACTGGGTGCCTCTGTCTCTGCTAGGGGTACGTCTGCTCCACACACCTCTCCCCTACTGTGCTTAGCTGATCTCCAACAGGTTACGATGGACATTAAAAGCACCCTATCTGCAGCTATCTCTGACCTGAAGACAGAAATCAGAGCAGTAGCCTCTCGGCTGGACCACGTGGAAACAACAGCCATGACGCATGGGACGGCCATTCAGCAAGTCCAAAGAGTCACCAGTGTACATTCCCAGCACTTGATGGATATGTACCAACATATGGAAGACCTGGACAACAGAGGACGCAGGCGCAACTTGCGGGTAAGAGGCATACCGAAGTCAGTTGAAGGGCCCCAACTACAATCTGTGGTCTGGGCCATCTTTAACCCCTTGCCGACCGCCGCACGATGATATACATCGGCAGAATGGCACAGGCAGGCAAAAGGGCGTACCTGTAGGTCCCTCCCTCCCAGCGCCCCCCCCCGGAGCCTGCGGCTGTCGGCATAGTTACAGGAGCAATCCGTCCTGAGGGGGAGGCCAATGATTCATGGCCTGCCCCTCACGATTGCTACTGACAAGTGAGATGCTTCCTCTGCCTGTGAAAGTGTAAACACAGGCAGAGGAAGTGAGGCCATCTCTCCTCGTGCTTCCTTTTCGTTCGGGAGCCGAGGAGAGAAGACGTCTCACAGTGAGTTGCACAACACTGCACTAACACCAGTACACATAGGCACACAAATCACCCCCCCAATCACCCCCCGATCACCCCCTGTCAGGGACCTGCTGGAATGGGAAGAAGGCTTTTGCGTGCACGCATGCGCACACATGCTCCTGTGCAGAATAGGCAGCAGCATTCATCCGTGCCTGTGCGGCGGCGCGTGGCAAGTGCGCGTGCGCCAATTGTTACCTGTACCGACCCGGCTCTGCTTGACCACCCGATATCTCCAATCCTGACCTTGGCTTGCCTTGACCTTGCTCAGTCTTCTATTGCCTACCTGCTGCCAGACCTTGCCTGTACCTCTGACCACGCTTAAGTCTCTGTATCCAACCGTCTGATTACCTGCTCCGACCCGGCCTGTCTGACCCTGCTATTGTCTGCTGCTCTGTGTTGCACCTAACCCGGCTTGTCTCACCCTGCTCCAGCTACCTGCTGTTCCTGTACCTGTCAGCTCCTGGGTCGCTGACCTGCAACCATCCTTACTGCTGCCTACAGTTCCAGCCATCCCTGGAGGATCATCACCCTGCCGCTGTGCCAGGCTACTTCAACTACCTCAGGCACTCCTACCTCGCTGCGCTCTCGAGCTCACTGTCCTCACTCCAGTGACTCCTGAGCCAGGGCTGTAAGAGAGGTGTCCTGCTACAAGTCAGGCTCTACTACCAGGTACTTTCAGTACTTAACACCCCCCCCCAGTTAACACCTGCACCTCCTGTCACAGTGACACCAATAGCAGTTTTCATTTTTTTACTGATCACTGCATTGGTGTCATTTTTGACTGTTATAAGTGTTAGGGCAATTAGTGGTAGGCCCCGTTAGGTCTAGGGTATCCCCTAACCCACTCTAATTAAGGTTTAACCCCTTGATCGGCCCCCCTGGGTAACCCATTCCCCCCCTGTTGCTAGTGTCGCTAATAGATAATTTTTCTGATCGCCGTATTAGTGTCACGGGTGATGCTAGTTAGCCAGTTCGTTATTTAGGTTCATCGTCAGGTTTTTCCATTTACAAACGCTTTTATTGGGGCAAGTTAGACATTTTACATGAAAGGAACATAGCACGTACATTAATCAGCAGTGAAAATATTGTGCAGAGCTAAAGTACTTGAAAATACAAACAGTTATCAGTTGAAAGTGCTAACCGTCAATAGACAGATAGGTATCACTGTTCCATGTTATAAGATGTCCTTGATGAACTATTTTTTTAAACAACAAACAGATGAAAGAGAGAAAGAGGATGAAAAATAAAAAAAAGCGAGAAACAAATAATGAAAAACCAAAGTAAAGACTGCTTCTTATGTTACAAGCTGTATAAGAATCTCATTGCATATCTATCAATTCTTGTCCATCTGCAGAGGTTCACATATAGTGAAGGCTGTATTGATGTTGTATTGCAGAATAAGCAAGCACAAACCAAGTCCCGTTAAGAAAATCAAAAATGAGTACTGGTGCCCTGGAGGCAAAAAAAAAAAAAAAAAAGGTCCTCCAAACAAGCTAAGAAGTAGGCCATGGGCCCCATTTTTGTTCAAAGATACGCATCGAATCCATAAGGGTATGGTGGATACGCTCCATCAGTTTCATGGACTCCATGCGGAGGAGCACCTGGGACCATGGGACTGAGGGTTTGCGCCAGTTCAGGGCTATAGCCCACTGTATAGCACTAAACAGCGTGTGGACCAATTTCTGCTCAGGAGGCATGACCTCTGGGAGGTCTGCAAACAAAATACACATTTGGTAAGTCAAGGTGATGTTTGAACCCGTAATTTGGAGTATTTTCGTAGCTCCCTGCTGCCACAGAGAGCCCAGTACCTTACAGCTCCAAAAAGTATGGAGAAGAGTGCTCCTCTCCCCACAGTCCCTGAAACATCTGTCCGTGATGGTCGGGAACATTCTATGGATTCTAACTGTTGTATAATACCATCTAGTGTGCAGTTTCAGCACAGTTTCCTTAACGGCAACCGAGCGGGTACATTTATGCATATTAGTGACCATATCCCTCCAGTCTTCTGCTGCAAACTCCTGGCCCACCTCAGATTCCCAGCCCAGCATCGCCTGGGATTTAGCCTCTGTACAGTGATCATTAAGGTGCATATATAGCGTGGAGATCTTACCCCTCTCTGGACCCTCCGTAACACAAATTTTCAAAGGGTGTTCTAGCAACATCCCTTATTCGGGAGATCGCCGTTTGGAAGAAGTGGCGGATCTGTAGGTACTTGTATAGATCTGAGTTAGGTATGTCGTAGGTTTGGTGCAAATGTTCAAACAAACAGAAAGTGGTGCCCTGTAGCAATGAATGCAGCGTCACCAGTCCCCGCGAGGACCAGTTTGCAAAGTTTTCGTCCGCGTTAAAAGCTACAGGGAAGTTAGGGTCACCCAAAAAAGATGTCAATAAAGAGGGCTTAGAGAAGAGCTCAAACTTGTCTTTATAAAGAGTCCACAGATACAGGGATTGTCCAACTATACTGTTGAGCTGGGAAACAACTCTGTGGTTCACAGCTGTGGCCCATAGAAGGCCTGGGAGGAAGTAAGGTTTAATGGAAGCTCTCTCAAACTGCAGCCATGGTATGTGAGTTGGGGATGTATGCCATTGGGCAAGTTGTAGTAATCTAGCCGCCAAGTAATACTTCCATAAGTCAGGACAACCTAGGCCCCCCTATCACGGGACCTATACATCAGTGCCCTGCCCATGCGCGGATGTTTACCCTGCCAGATAAATTTTAGCAGATCAGATTGTATGGCATGTATGGTGGACCGGGGTACATATAGTGGTAGGGCCCTAAAGTAGAACAATCATTTTGGGAGGATCGACATTTTAACCGCCTGTATTCGGCCTAAAAAGGAGATATGGTATAGGGACCACTGAGAGAGTAACCTCCTAACACTAGAGAAGGCCTGAGGATAATTTAGAGCATAAGTTTGTTTAAGGCTTGGTGCCAGTCGTATACCCAGATATTGTAAAGATTCCATGTTCCAGGAGAAGTCAAATCTGTCCTTCAGGGATATCAACAAGGGCTGTGGTAAGTTTATAGGCATGGCTATGCACTTAGAGGGGTTAACTCCCAGACCCGAGGCACTGTTAAAGGAGTTCAATGTCGCAAAAAGATTAGTCAAAGAGATTAAAGGGTCAGTCAGAAATAAAAGGACGTCGTCCGCATAAAGACTTAATTTATATTCCTGATTGTTACTGCAGTATCCTTTAATGTTGGGGTTGTTATTAATATGCCGAGCCAGGGGTTCAATCGCGAGGGCAAACAATAGAGGGGAAAGAGGGCAGCCCTGTCTAGTACCCTTTCCTAGGGAAAAGTATTCGGATGAACATCCAGGAAGTTTAATTCTGGTTCGAGGTTGGCGATACAGAGCTTTAAAGCCGCTAACAAATTCTCCCTGGATCCCGAATTTTGATAAGATAGTATCTAAATATGGCCAGAGGACACTGTCAAAGGCCTTATTGATGTCCAAACTCAGCATCAAAACCCTGCGCGAGTGTAAATCTGCATCTTGTATAATATTTGATGCAAGACGTATGTTATCAGTTATTTGTCTTGAGGGGATAAAACCCGTTTGATCAGGGGAGATTAACGTTAGGCTTGTGCAATTCGTTTCGTAACGAATTGAAATTCGTCCGAATTTAGCAACTTTCGGACATTCGGAAGCATTCGAATTTCCGAACAAAGCAATTACGAATAAGACCGAATCCGAAATAAATTATACAGCAAATAGCGAATGCCCGAATGTCTTCGGCATAATTCGTTATGAAAAAGTTACGAATGTACAAATCCATACGAAGCACAATAACACTCACTCTGCTCTGCTCTCTGCTTCTCCCACACCGTGCTGAACTCCCTCTCAAAATGGTGTACAGGGGCGGAGGTTATAGCCGCATGTAAAAAACAAAAGTAAAATACGAGATTTTGAATCCATTCGAAGCACAATAACACTCTGCTCTGCTCTCTGCTTCTCCCTCACCGTGCTGAACCCTCTCAAAATGGTGTACAGGGGCGGAGCCTATAGCCGCATGTTAAAAACGAAAGTAAAATACGAGATTTCGAATCGTTACAAATAACCGCTATGTATTTAGAAAAGTACAAATCCATTCGAAGCACATTAGGCATAATAGGCAGCGTCGTTGTGAGAGAGACACGGAAAATTACGAATCAACGAACCCAAAAAAAGTTACGAAAGTAGGAGTTGTGTCCAGAATCAACGAAAAACAACGTACTCTACCGAAAGTACGAATTATAAAGCAACAAAAAATTCAACGAAAAATGTCGCTTGCAAAAATACGAATGAGTCCGAACACGAAAAATCCCGTCTAGCAAAATTACGAATGATTACGAATCAACAGGACCGGAAAGAAACGAACCGAAACGGAACGAATTTTTCCGTTGTGCACAAGTCTAATTAACGTTGAGATGATGGATGCTAGATGCTAGACGATCCGCCAACAGGCGACTAAATATTTTTAAGTCATTATTGATGACCGATATTGGTCTATAGTTCTTGGGAAGGGAGTTGTCTTTTCCTGGCTTTGGGATCAGGGACATGTTGGCCATAAGCATATCCATAGGGAATGAGTCTCCTGCGAGTACCCTATTAAAAAGTTTTGTCAATTTTGGGGTTAATAGTCCAGAAAACTTTTTATAATACAGGGCTGTAAAGCCATCAGGGCCCGGGGCCTTAGAGGATTTCAATGTGGAGATTATTTTAGCTACCTCTTCCTCTGTGCAGGGGGCATTCAGGGTCTGTAGTTGTTCTTCAGTAATTTTAGGTAATGGAATGGCATCTAACCATGATTGGGATGAGGGAGGAATGGGGGCCTGAGAGTCAGCCAACAGGGTTTGATAATAAGAGGTAAACAGTTGCATCACCTCCTTTGGGTGGGAGGTGAGGTTACCTGTCATGCCACGCAGCTTATACGTATGTGTGGGTTGTAAAGACTGCTTCAATTTTCTCGTGAACATGGTCGAAGCCGAACTGCTGTGTAGCAGGAAACGAGCCCTGGACTACCAAAGGGATTTTTCAGTTTGCCCAGACAAGAGTATGTCCAGAGCTCTCCTCTTCTGGGTAATCTGGTCAAGCAAATCTTGTGTAGGGGTTCGACCATGCCTGTGATACAGTTTTTCTAGGTCAGCCGTGAGGGAGGAAATATCAAGGAGCTTCTGCCGTTTAAGCTTTTAGGCAAGCTGCATAATACGCCCCCTCAGTACTGCCTTATGTGCAGCCCACAAGGATGCAGGGGAAATCTCCCCAACCTCGTTGTGGGAAAAGTATTCCAAAATATATTCTGTTATCTTTGCTAGTGTTATTGGATCTGTGAGCATGGAGTCATTAAGCCTCCAGTCTCCCATATCCCTGGAAAGACCAACGTGAGAAAAGACGCAGGAAACCATCTGGTGGTCAGACCATGGGCATGCATGTATCCTGGCTGAGGTAGAGTTCGCTGTCAACACAGCCGTGGAGAATACGTAGTCCAGCCTGGAGTAGCTGTTGTGGGGGTGGGAGTAAAAAGTGTACTCCCTGCTTCCCACATTATGCGCTCTCCAAGTGTCCAATAGCTGGTGGGATTTCAGTTGGTATTGTAGCGATTTCGGGAATGCATTAGTGGACTGTCCCCTGATACTCCTGTCTAGGTCTGAATGTGACACCAGGTTGAAGTCCTCACCTATTAGCATATGGGGAGAGTGGTATTTATCTAATGTTTGGAAAAAGTTTTTAAAGAAGGAAGCCTGAGAGTCATTTGGTGCATACACTGATGCAATGGTGATACTTTTTCCCTGAATATACCCCTTTACAATGACAAAGCGACTATCCGGGTCCCTATAAAAGTGTGTTGTACATCAAACATTACTGTATTCCTTATAAAAATAGCAGCTCCACGTGTCCTGGACTCAAAAGTGGTATAAAAACCTTGTTGAAAGGCTCTATTGAAATTAGGGTTGTCCCGATACCACTTTTTTAAGACCGAGTACAAGTACCGATACTTTTTTTCAAGTACTTGCCGATACCGATTACCGATACTTTTTTATAATGTCAGGTGACAGTTTTAAAGCACAATACAGATTAGGTGGCACTGATATGCAGCACTGATAGGCGGCACTGATTAAGCAGTACTGATGAGCACTGATATGATTAGGTGGCACGGATATGCAGCAGTGATGAGTACTGACAGGTGGCGGGCACTTATGACTGGCACCGACATATGGCTGGCACTGACAGGGGGCTGGAACTGATAGATGGCACTGGCACTAATAGATGGCAGGTGGCTGGCACTGATAGATGGCAGTGATAGATGGTACTGAGTCAGCATATGCTCCTTACATTGGTGGTCAGTGGGAAGAATGCCCCTAACATTGGTGGTCAGTGGGAAGAATGCCCCTTACATTGGTGGTCAGTGGGAAGAATGCCCCTTACATTGGTCGTCAGTGGGAAGAATGCCCCTTACATTGGTCGTCAGTGGGAAGAATGCCCCTTACATTGGTGGTCAGTGGGAAGAATGCCCCTTACATTGGTGGTCAGTGGGAAGAATGTCCCTTACATTGGTGGTCAGTGGGAAGAATGCCTCTTACATTGGCAAAGGCACCCCCCCCACCCCCAGCTCTTCCCTCCCCCTGGGCCATTCTCAGTGGTTAATGTCTTTTTAAAAAACTCCCTCCCCTCCAGCATCGAAAAACAAACAGGCAGGAGAGTCAGGGGGAGCACATCAAGCAAAATAGCAGGGTGACCAGCAGAAAGACAGGCAAGGCAGGCAACCATTTGATCACAAGGGCGGAAGGAAAACAAATCTGTGTGCATGTCACAATGAAATTTTACTTACCCGCCTGAAGACACGCTCTGCTCTCCACTCTGGTTACGCCCCCTCTCCGCTCTGGTCTCCGCCCCCCGCCTCGCTCTCCGCCCCATCTGCGATCTGGTCTCCGCTCTGGTCTCCGCCCCCTGCTTCGCTCTCCGCCCCGTCTCCGCTCTGGTCTCCGCCCCCGCCTCGCTCTCCGCCCCGTCTGCGATCTGGTCTCCGCTCTGGTCTCCGCCCGCTGCTTCGCTCTCCGCTCTGGTCTCCGCCCCCCTGCCCCGCTCTCCGCCCCCTCTGCACTCTGTTCTCCGCTCTGGTCTCCGCCCCCCACCTCGCTCTCCGCCCCCTCTGTGCTTTGGTCTCCGCCCCCCGCCCCGCTCTCCGCCCCCTCTTCGCCCTCTCGGCGAAGTATCAGACAAGGCATCGGGAGCATTTGCGCGAGTACAAGTACTCGCGCAAATGCTTGGTATCGGTCCCGATACGGGACAACCCTAATCGAAATAATGTGGATGGTTTTGGGTTGAGAAGTGCGTCTCCTGGAGAAGGAGGACGTCAGCTCCCAACCTCTTGTAATCTCGAAAGGCCTTTCACCGTTTATTTGGGGAATTAAAGCCTTTCAGGTTGTGGGAAATTACCTTAATACCCATAATTTAAGAGAACTGGAAAGCGTACGGTTGTAAATGAGTCCAAGGCACATGGATAACCATGGATAAACGCCATTATACCTCTCTATGGCAACCCCAGGCATTAATAAGATGATGCAACAAACTTCATGTGAAACATTATCCATAAACAATTTCAGATATGTCAAGGCAATTATATTATCAAGCAGCTTGCATGTAAATAATAAGGTGTGTAGCAGTGAAAAAAACAGAAGTAAAAATAATAATGAAAGTAAGACAAACCCGTGCAGCAACAGCTGCAACTTCTTGTAAGTGCAAGTCAGGACTGCAAAAAGCAGCTTTTCAACTATGGGGGTCAGGGGAGGAACAATCACCCTGACCAATAAGGAAAACTTCCTAAATCGGACCAGATGGTCCTGAACTCCAATCAAGTGGTAAAAATTGTCTTAGCAATATGTTGACTGTAAGGGGTACAGTTCTGAGATAAGTTCTATATGCTCGAACCGACTTGACTGGAGCGGGGGAACAATCAAACGGGCGCAAAAGAACTTCTGCCTGGGGCAGAGACCAAATTTGAGTTACTGTACATACGGGCGATATAGTTATCGTAGCAGCATGTATGGGCCCCTAGGGGCCTAATGCTGGTTGCGGCGATCCCTCCTGGGAGATGGAGTAGCCCAGATGGCCGACTGGCGTGGGGTGGATGGCATTCTCGGGTGATCCGCAGCATCTAGGAGGCCAAGCTTCACTAATAGGTCCTTCCCTTCCTGGATCGTGGTGACCGTGTAGGTGGTGCCGTTATGTGGGACTTGTAGCTTAAAGGGGAAGCCCCAGCGGTATCTAATCCTGGCAGTCTGTAGTACCGTAGTTATCTCTTTCATTCTCCTGCGCTTGTCAAGGGTGGTAGGTGAAATATCAGGATATATTTTTGTTGGTTTCATATGAGGATGGTGGGCTGGGGGGGGCTGACCTGGGCGCAGGATGATCCCGTTAGGGGCGTCCAGGTGGGGTGTGACTTCCCTGAATGCCTATTTTTTTTTTTTTTTTTTTTAATCTCTTGATGAGAACATTGTGACATAAACAATTGGAAATAACCCTTTGTCATGTGTGACAGCAGGAAGGTAAAGTCACCTGGTTGCATCCAGGGGGGTAGATATATTTTGCCCAGATTCAGGCTTTACGCCGACTTATACAACTAGGTGGAGAGTTGTATAAGGCTAGTGGGCTCATGGATGACTCATACCTCTAGGGAGAGTGTGGGGCGTCGTGCAGACAGAGATGAGGAGACCAGCTGAACCTTGTCAGCTCATTTAGGCCTCTATAAGAACTCCCAGCTTCATTAGATGTTAGCTCATGCCTGGAACCAGACCTGTGTGGACTGTCTAGGGAGAGTGAACCCCTGTGCGGTGAGACAAAGCCTGTGTGGCTATTTGCTTGGACATTTAAAACCAGGGACTTAGGGACTAGGACAGCACTAGGCTGATCCCAGTTGTTAGTTAGGAAACCTGTATGTTTAGTTAGAGGTCAAGTTGACCAGGATTTATTTTGTTTATGTTTCTTTTGCTTTGCTGTGTTTTGTCACTGTAAATAGAAAATAAACCGCACCTTTTTGATTTTGAAAACCACAACCTCCGTTTGCTGGGCCTGTTTTTGTGTGGGGAGCCCATCCCGGGGGTCACCCACACCCACTGCCGAGCTAACCCCCTCACAGTTGGTGGAGAACCAGTGGCAGTTTTTTTTTAAGCCAGCATGGAGGAGATACTGAAACAGCTGGCTCTAGCAAATGCCAATCAACAGCAGACAAATGCAGGTTTGCAAAAGAGCCTTGCAGCCCAGCAGCAAGCTCATCAACAGAGCCTTGCAGCCCAGCAGCAAGCTCATCAACAGAGCCTTGCAGCCCAGCAGCAGACAAACGCAACTTTGCAACAGAGTCTGGAGGCTCAGCAACAAGCCCAGCAGCAATCTGAGGCCCGCTTCATAGACCTGTTGCAGAAGCAAGAGCAGAGACTACAACAACAGATGGAAGCAGTAATGCAGCAACGTCCGCAGACCAGTGAGGAAAGCCGTCCCACTAATACCGCGTCCTTTGGGGTCAGTCGTTTATTGACAAAAATGACTGGAGAGGATGATCCAGAGGTATTTTTGACCACATTTGAAAGGACCGCTGAAAGAGAAAAGTGGCCTGAGGAGCAGTGGGCTGGACTGGTGGCTCCTCTGTTAACTGGTGAATCGCAGAAAGCTTACTATGACCTAGAGCCTAACCAAGCAAAAGACTATGTGATGCTAAAAGCTGAAATATTGGCAAGGCTGGGTGTCACCCTGGCTGTCCGGGCTCAGCGTGTGCATAACTGGACTTTCCAGCTTGGAAAACCCCCCAGGTCTCAAATGTATGATCTCATTCACCTGAGCAGAAAGTGGCTACAGCCAGAGACTTTGTCCGCACCAAAGATTGTGGAACGTGTTGTAATGGATCGGTTTTTGAGAGCTCTTCCTACTGCCATCCAAAAGTGGGTAAGCCATGGAGACCCAGAGACGGCCGATGGTCTTGTGGATCGTGTGGAGAAATACTTGGCTACAGAGAACCTGACGGCCTCTTCCAGAGACACTCGGACTTTCCACCCTAAGACCAGACCATCCCCAGGGGCGGATAAGAGGATTCCAAGGGGTGAGGGTGGAGAGAGTGAGAGGGTGGGAGCTCTACCCCAAGTTTGGCGAGAACAGCCTGGGAAATCAGCGGCTCAAGAGGCGGCAAGAAGGATCGTTTGCTACCGCTGCCGGCAAGCGTGACATATTGCAGCCAATTGCCCGGTTGTGGAGGAACCCATGCAGTGTGACTTTCTGACGGGCAGACGTCAGTCGCTGTGTGCGACAGTCGCATGCACTGCCATTCGAGGAACTGAGAAACATTTATGCAAAATGTGTGTTAATGGTAGAAATGTTGTGGTATTGCTGGATTCAGGTAGCCTTGTGACCCTGATAAAGGCTGAGTTAGTTAAAACAGAGGTCTCTGGGAATAGCAAGGTAGCTGTTATTTGTGTGCATGGGGACACCCGAGAGTATCCAGTGACTACAGTGTGTTTCGAGACCCCCAAAGGTACCCTCTTTCATCCAGTGGGCTTAGTATCTCAGTTACCGCATGACGCCATTGTGGGAAGGGATTTTCCGAAGTTCTGGGAACTGTGGGATGATCCTGAGCCCCCCACTGGTGCCCCTATGTACCAGGAATGTGATAGCCAGAACTCCCCTGAGAGTGGTGAGGACTCTCCGGAATTTCCCTTATCAGTATTGGCAGGGGAGACTCAAGAAACTGGAGAGGAGCCCACCTCCTCAGACGAAAACCTACCGTCTGTGGAGTTTTCTGATCTTGAGGTTCACAGGGAAAACTTTGCCACAGAACAGTTGAAAGACCCCGCCCTAATAAAGGCACGGGAAAACGTAGTGAAAATAGATGGCGAGTTAGTGAACCCAGATAATACCTGCACTTACCCATACTTCAGCGTAGAGAAGGACCTACTGTATCGGGTGGCAAAAAGGGCAGAAGAAACCGTTGAGCAGCTTGTGGTGCCCAAACCTTACAGGAAGTTGGTGTTGGAGTTGGCTCATGGGCACATTCTTGGAGGTCATCTGGGGACAGAGAAAACCCGAGAGAGGGTATTACAGAGATTCTATTGGCCGGGGGTGATGAAGGACATAGAAAATTATTGTTCCTCCTGCCCTGTGTGTCAGAGGTCGGCCCCGATGCCACATTTCCGTAGCCCGCTGGTCCCTCTACCCATCATTGAGGTCCCGTTTGAGAGGATCGCCATGGATTTGGTAGGTCCTATAATCAAGTCCGCTAGGGGGCACCAGTACATATTAGTTATAATGGACTATGCCACCCGTTATCCAGAAGCGATCCCTCTCCGAAATACCTCGGCCAAAACCATAGCCAAAGAGCTATCTCTTGTGTTTAGCCGGGTGGGTATTTGTAAAGAACTGCTTACGGACCAAGGTACACCCTTTATGTCCCGGGTTATGAAGGAGCTGTGTAAATTGTTCAAAGTGACGCAATTACGTACATCTGTGTATCACCCCCAAACCGATGGGCTGGTTGAAAGATTCAACAAAACCCTAAAACAAATGTTGAAGAAAGTGGTGGATAGAGATGGAAAGGATTGGGACTGTCTACTTCCTTATCTGATGTTTGCTATTAGGGAGGTGCCCCAATCCTCTACGGGATTCTCCCCCTTTGAGTTACTGTATGGGAGACACCCAAGAGGGCTGTTGGATATTGCCAAGGAAACTTGGGAAAGTGAGAGTTCTCCCCACAGGAGTGTGATTGAGCATGTCGCCCTGATGCAAGACCGAATTGCACAGGTAATGCCCATCGTGAAGGAACATTTGGCCCAAGCGCAGTTAGCACAGCAGAGAGTGTACAACCGTGGAGCCAAGACCCGTACCTTTTCCCCGGGGGATAGGATACTGGTACTTGTCCCTACGGTTGAAAGTAAATTCCTTGCCAAATGGCAAGGCCCCTACGAGATAATGGAAAAAGTGAGCAAAGTGAATTACAAGGTCAGACAACCAGGAAGGCGAAAGCCCGAACAGATCTATCACGTTAATCTGTTGAAAGCCTGGAGGGATAGAGAGTCCCTAGTCGCAGACACTTGGTCACCAGCTCAAACTGGTTGCGTGATTCCTGAGGTTGGAATAGCAGCCACCTTGTCACAACCCCAACAACAGGAGGTTAAGGAGTTTGTGCTTCGCAACAAGGAGGTATTCTCTGAGCTGCCGGGACAAACATCTGGGGTAGAGCATGACATCATTACCCCGCCCAGTGAAAGGGTGAAGTTAAAACCCTATCGGATCCCAGAGGCCCGACGGGAGGCAATACGGGAGGAAGTACAGAAAATGCTGAACTTAGGGGTGATAGAGGAGTCCCAAAGTGATTGGTCTAGTCCCATTGTGTTGGTGCCTAAACCGGATGGGAGCTGGCGATTTTGTAACGATTTTCGTCAGTTGAACAAAGTTACAAAATTTGACACCTACCCCATGCCACGTATAGATGAGTTGATCGACCGGCTGGGAACAGCCCGATACATGACGACTCTTGACCTCACAAAAGGGTATTGGCAAATCCCCCTGGCCAAGTCGGCCAAAGAGAAAACCGCATTTGTAACCCCAGACGGGGCGTTCCAATATAAAAGAATGCCGTTCGGGTTACAGAATGCGCCGGCCACATTCCAGCGGAAAATGGACCAGATGCTGAGGCCCCATCGGAAGTATGCTGCGGCTTACCTGGATGACGTAATTGTCCATAGCACAGATTGGGCCTCACATCTGCCAAAAGTGCAAGCAGTCCTGGACTCTGTTCGGGAAGCGGGGTTTACGGCTAACCCCAAGAAGTGTACCATTGGGCAGGAAGAGGCCAAATATCTTGGGTACACCATTGGGAGGGGAGTAATAAAACCCCAACTCAACAAAGTCGAGGCCATCCAGAGTTGGCCACGTCCCAACAGCAAGAAGCAGGTACGAGCCTTTCTGGGAATCGCTGGGTATTATCGGCGATTCATTCCCCACTTTGCTTCTAAGGCTGTGCCCCTAACCAACCTGACGAAGGGGAAAGGGTCGGTCATGATTAAATGGACCCCCGAGGCTGAGGCAGCATTCCAATTCTTGAAACAAGCCTTATGTAGCCAGCCAGTGTTGTACTCACCCGACTTCTCTAAAGACTTTGTCGTACAAAGTGATGCGTCAGATGTGGGGTTAGGAGCAGTATTGTCCCAGGTCTGGAACGGGGAAGAGCACCCAGTCATTTACCTCAGCAGGAAGTTGAAGTCCCATGAGGTAAATTACGCCACCGTTGAAAAGGAGTGTTTAGCGGTGAAGTGGGCTCTAGATTCCCTTCGGTACTACCTGCTAGGTAGGCACTTTGACATGGTTACGGATCACGCTCCGTTAAAGTGGATGGCTCAAAACAAGGAAACAAATAGAAGAGTGAATAGGTGGTTCCCGGCCCTCCAGGAATTCAACTTCACAGTAAAGCATCGCCCTGGCGTTCAAATGGGGAATGTGGATGCTTTGTCTCGAGTACATGAATGCCTGATTGCTGGTGTTCCAACCCCGAGGTTAAAACAAGAGGGGGGGGTATGTGACAGCAGGAAGGTAAAGTCACCTGGTTGCATCCAGGGGGGTAGATATATTTCGCCCAGATTCAGGCTTTACGCCGACTTATACAACTAGGTGGAGAGTTGTATAAGGCTAGTGGGCTCATGGATGACTCATACCTCTAGGGAGAGTGTGGGGCGTCGTGCAGACAGAGATGAGGAGACCAGCTGAACCTTGTCAGCTCATTTAGGCCTCTATAAGAACTCCCAGCTTCATTAGATGTTAGCTCATGCCTGGAACCAGACCTGTGTGGACTGTCTAGGGAGAGTGAACCCCTGTGCGGTGAGACAAAGCCTGTGTGGCTATTTGCTTGGACATTTAAAACCAGGGACTTAGGGACTAGGACAGCACTAGGCTGATCCCAGTTGTTAGTTAGGAAACCTGTATGTTTAGTTAGAGGTCAAGTTGACCAGGATTTATTTTGTTTATGTTTCTTTTGCTTTGCTGTGTTTTGTCACTGTAAATAGAAAATAAACCGCACCTTTTTGATTTTGAAAACCACAACCTCCGTTTGCTGGGCCTGTTTTTGTGTGGGAGCCCATCCCGGGGGTCACCCACACCCGCTGCCGAGCTAACCCCCTCACACATGTTTAAACAACAATTTTTTAAGATTTTCTGTACATGTCTTGAATTGAAAAATAAAAATTTATTGAAAGGAAATATCAGGATATATCTGTATTGCAATACCCTCCAGCTGGATATTAGGAGAATTACGTGCGGCTCTGAAGGATTACTTAATTAAAGAGGAGATCCTCAGACACATCACAATATCCCTGGGAGGCCTGTCCGGGGGTGGTTTTGGACGCAGGGCCCTGTGGATTCTATCACACGTAAAAGAAGCAGCAGGGTTGTCAGGGAGAAGGGACTGAAACAATTTCTGCATGGCTTGGGAGAGGTCAGTCACTGTTTCTGGGACCCCCCGCACTCATAGATTACACCTCCTGTTTCTATTGTCCAGGTCTTCAAGGTGGGTTTGCAAGAGCTGCACAGTCTCATTGAGGGTCTCATGATCTTTTCTGAGATCAGAATGAGAGAGGCTAAGGTCATCATGCTTGGTCTCAAGCAGATCAGTTCTAGTACCCAGGGCAGCTATCTCCAGGGACAGGGTGTTTGTGGACTTGTGCAGCTCGGATTGAAACTTTCTGGCTAACTTGTCATACATGCATGAAAGGCTGTCCTCCAAGTCTGCCTTCGTGAGCTGTGTATTGTACTCACTGTCCCCTGTGGAGTGCTCCGGAGAAGAGGCTGTAGTCTGTGTGCACGCTGGAGCTGTGTCCGTCTGGGCGCCATCTTGAGGCATCTTGCTCTGGTCTCTCACGCGGAGTAAGTATTTTGTTAGGGATCTTTGGGCCGGTTTACCGTGGCGGTTCTTGGAGCCCGGCATGCGCTGTGTGTTCCGCCAGGGGTGCAGGGTCTTTATAAGATGGTGTAGCTGCTTAATAGCCCTGGGGAATCGGCGTTAGTCTCCGGTATCTGCGGAGCTCTTATCCCCTGCTTCCGTCCAGAATCGCGCCGCGCATGCGCCCCTCCATTGTCAGGTTTTTATAGCGTCAGGTACCCCCATATATTACCTAATAAAGGTTTTAACCCCCTGATTTTCCCCTATTTAACCCTTTCACCCCTGTCACCAGTGATCACCGTATAAGTGTCACGGGTGACGCTAGTTAGCCAGTTAGTTGATTAGGTTCACCGTCAGGTTTTTATAGCGTCAGGTACCCCCATGTATTACCTAATAAAGGTTTTAACCCCCTGATTGCCCCCTAGTTAACGATTTCACCCCCTGTCACCAGTGATCACTGCAGTAGTGTTATGGGTGATGCTGGTCAGTTCGTTTGTTTTTTATAGCATCAGGGCACCCGCCATATATCACCCAATAAAGGTTTAACCCCCGATTGCTCGGCGGGTGATATCAGTTATATATCAGTGGTATAGTGTCTGAACGGATCAATATCTGATCTGATCAGATCTATACTAGCGTCCCCAGCAGTTTAGGGTTCCCAAAAACACAGTGTTAGCGGGACCAGCCCAGATACCCGCTAGCACCTGCGTTTTGCCCCTCCGCCCAGCCCAGCCCACCCAAGTGCAGTATCGATCGATCACTGTCACTTACAAAACACTAAACACATAACTGCAGCATTCGCAGCATCAGGCCTGATCCCTGTGATCGCTAACAGTTTTTTTGGTAGCGTTTGACTCAATTGCTGACAGTCTAGGAGCTTTTTTTTTTTCCTGTGAATCTCACTAGTGTACCAGTAAATTTAGAGACCAAAATGGCAAATCGAAGGTACACTAGTGAAGAGGCCTACACGTTTCTGAGCATGACAGATAGTGAAGAGAAAGTCACTCATCTGTCAGATTCAGGGGGCGTGTCCAGACGGGAAGCAGGGAAGACGTGCTGGTGCTGGGCTCTGTACCCACGGGGACAATCCTTAGCCATCCCTTGCTTATTTTACCCCACTGGGCATAAAAAGTGACCTTACCCGTACCTGGGCATCTCCTGCCGCAGCCCCATCCGGTTTTTGCGGACTTTGCCAGGTCGGACTCGTCCTGGGATTGCAGCTGGCTTGACGCTGCCGAGGCCTGCCGCCATCTTGGAGGCCTATGGAGCCTCCGGCGATCCCCGACCTCGCCTGCCAAGATCTGCGAGGGATTCAGACTCTCCATCCCTCTCCACCACAACCCCGTAGGTATACAGCGACTCTCCTAGGGGCCACTTACAGCGCTGATCCCCCGCAGGAGAGCTCCGTGATCCGGCGGACCCGACGCCATCTTGAGGCCTTCAGACCCGGCTGCATCCTCTCAGGTACAGTGATAGGCGCCCGGCGCTGCTGTGATACAGCCGGCACCTCCGGTGCTGATAGACTGACTGATCGCTGTCTGGGATCCGTCGCCAGCCCTTAGTGGGGAAGTTGTGGCCCAAACGCAGCGGAGCTCTTCCGGACGGCGGCCGAGTGTAGGAAAGTCCGCGGCTTCGACCTAGTCCCGGAAGACGGCGGCCAACTTGCTGCACCCGAGGCCCCAATACAGTTAAAACACGGCCTGCTTTAACCCCTCTGCCGCCCAGCTCTCCCTGCACAGGGCCCCTACCTCTTTCCTCTTCCCACAGCCACTGCAAGGGTTCCCTTTTACTAGTTAAAAACTGTGCAACATAAACACACAGAGGCCATCTTACTACACCCAGCAGCTCAATCACTGCCTCTGTCTCTCTACACTGCTTGGCCTGCTCATCCCCGTGTCATAAGAGTTCCCCGATCTGCACAGTCATCCTGCTAAATAGACACCGGACTCACGGCCCACCCTGGGCAGCTAGCTTACGCATGGCGCTAAGGAGATGCGTTTAATCTGAGCTCCGTCTTGTTTTCGGCCTAAAACAACCAGCAATGCCATCTAAAGGCTCTACCTCTCGGTCAACTCTAGGTAAACGCTCCGCAAAATCCTCGACTCTGCACCAAACCACGGTAGGATCCATCAAACGTTTCCTACCTGCGGAGCGGGAGAGTCCCAGCTCTCGGATTACCAAAACCAGAACCTCCAGATCGCTTATCTCTCCAGCTTCACACGCTGCCTCTGCCCGTGAAAGTTCTCCGGCCTCTTCCTGCGATTCGGAGATAATGGAGGACCCCGGCTCCCCCGCTGGCTCAGACATGTCATCTTTGGTGAGTGAACTTAAAAAAGAAATGGCGGGCATGTTTCACAACATGGAAAAATCCATCAAAAAGGAAATTTCTGCTGTTAGGGCGGACATGGCCCATCTACTGGTCAGAGTAGAAGAAACTGAACAATGCCAAGAATCGCATGAAGTGGCTATTAAAGAACTACAAGAATCTGTCACCCAACTAGCATATGCTCACAGGGCCTCGCTATACAAACTCGAGGACCTTGAAAATCGCAACCGCAGGAATAACCTACGTGTCCGCGGCCTGCCGGAAGCGACAAGAGACAATGATTTAGAACCCTCAATCCGAGGCATCTTTAATACCATATTGGGTAACCCGGTCACGGATCCTCTGCGATTCGACAGGGTCCATCGCGCCTTGAGGCCCCGCAATATCTCCTCTGACCAACCCAGAGATGTAATCTGTCGTCTCCATTATTTTGAAGATAAAAATACCATCATGACCAAGCTACAAAACACCCCTAGCTTTGACTTTGATGGAGCTACCCTTAACATATTTCCAGACATTGCTAAGGAGACCCTTGACCGACGCCGGGCTTTAAAACCTCTCTTGGAACAGCTGAGAGGTGATGGAATCAACTACCGATGTGGTTTTCCTGCGTGTTTGATAGCAACCAAGAATGGTCGTTCCTACACTTTGCGGTTTCCTGAAGACCTTCCTGCCTTTCTTCAAGATCTACACCTTCCGCACATTGAGCTACCGGGTTGGCAGAACCCCGTACCTCCTTTTTCGCCTCTAGACTCCTCCCAATGGCGGAAAACTCCAGCCAAACAAAGGCGAGTTTCTACCCCTGGATCATCGAAGAAAAATGGGTGAGATATTTTGCCACGTGTGTCCACCCCCATTGCTACCTTTTCTTTCTGTGTGGGTGGTAGCCTGACCTCCACTTTCAGTTGTTATCTCTTTCATGGCCAGAGTTTGTCTCATCTCACTGAACACTCTCTGGTACAACCTTGAAGTTCTGTTTTGATCGTATTGAGTCTTCTCCTATTTTGTTTCTTATACTCCCTTAAGTCCCTGATCTTCTAACGTAGAGAGACAGCTTGATATCTGGAGAGTGTTATATTCATGTTCTGTTAATTGCTTGGTCCTACAAATGTTCATTTAACTTTTTCACAGGCCGTTTGCTGACGGAGCCCCATGCTCTCTACTGATGCTCTTTCATGAGCGTTTGCTTCCTGCCCCTCTCCTCCTGGGGTTGATGGGAGCTGGCGGTTTTTACATCCTCCTTCTTAATTTTTGCTTGGAACTCCTTCTGACTGCCTGCTTCCCTCATCCCCACTGGGACCACCGCAGATTTCTGCGTGACCCTTTTTTCATTCCCAATTGCTTTATAGTTTGCTATAATGCTCTTCTTGTGTATATTTTCTCCTCTTCTTTTCTCTGATTTCTCCTCATCCCCTTCTTTTTGTCCCCTCCCCCCTCCCAAGTCTGTACTGCTGGCACATGGGGTTATGTAAATTACTGGTCCACTTTTCACTGATGACATGGCTACTCTAAAGATCCTCTCTTATAATGTAAGGGGACTTGGAGTGGCTGCAAAGAGACACCAAGTGTTGCGAGAACTGAAAAGCTCCGCCTGTTCTATTGCTTTCCTCCAAGAAACCTACTTGACTCATACTACATCTGTAAAATTATACTCACAACACTTTCCACAATGGTATTATAGTTTATCTGACACTAATAAGGCCAAAGGAGTAGCCATTGGACTCAGTAAAAGTGCATCATTTCGTTTGATTGACATGTTAACGGATGATCATGGTCGCTTCCTTTTTGTCAAAAGGATACATTGGGAATACTAGGTGTACTTTAGCTAATGTCTATTGCCCCAACCACAACCAACCCGCTTTCTTTTCTCAAATCCTTACAAAACTTTCACAATTTGCTGAGGGGATGATAGTTCTAGCGGGGGACATAAATATGCCTTTAGATCCCACTATCGATACCTCCCAAGGCCGTTCTAGTATCCCATTCAAAAGATTAGCACAAGTTAAAAAGAAACTCCTAGATCTTCAACTTATAGATGCCTGGCGTCTTCTTCACCCTAGAGGAAAAGACTACTCTCACTTCTCTAAAACACACAATTCTTACGCTAGAATAGACAATATTTTCCTGGATCATTTTCACCTTCCTCTCCTACATACAGCCTGCATTGGGACTGCTACGCTCTCTGACCATGCTCCTGTTTCTATATGCTTGACCATACCCGATTTTCCCCATCGCTCCAATAATTGAAAGCTCAATGACTCCCTTATTGCTAACTCCACGGAGGTTTCCATCTTATCTACTACTCTATCCCAATATTTTAAAGGAAAACTCTACTTCAGACACTTCCCCCTCTGTCCTATGGGAAGCGCATAAGGCCTCAATAAGGGGTAATCTTATAGAATTGGGCGCAAGGAGAAAGAGAGAGCACGGTCAACAGCTCAAGCAGGTCCTACAACAAATTGCAGACTTAGATAGGAAACAAACTTTCACTACATGCCTCACACCTCGAAGCTTTCACCCTTAAAAGAGAAGAACTCAAATCTCTCCTCACCCTTGAAACCAAGAGAAAATTTCACTACATTTCCCAAAAAATGTACGAATGGGGTAACAAACCAGGTAAACAATTGGCCAGATCTCTCAAAGCCAAAAAAACCCTATCCTTTATACCCAAAATAAAATTGCCATCAGGTGACTTAGTACATACTACCCCCCAAATTTCAAAAGCCTTCAGGGAATTCTACGCTGACTTATATAATGTAAAGGGTGGCCTGGCTTCTTTATCGCCATCAGAAAAACGTGCACGTATTCTCATCTATCTTAGGGAAGCCAACCTCCCAAAATTGTCAAGGTCGGCCCTCACTGACCTGGAGGCCGACTTTTCCATTGAGGAATTTCGCAGCGCGCTAAAATCATCTCCCTCTGGTATAGCCCCTGGTCCTGATGGTTTTACTGTCCTGTATTATAAAACCTTTAGTGACATTTTACTTCCCCATCTCACAGCTTACGCAAATTCAATATCCCACGAATCTGGCCTTCGCCCGGAATCCCTTTCTGCCCACATCACCGTTATTCCTAAACCTGACAAAGACCCTACACTCTGTAGTAGCTATAGACCCATCTCCCTTCTTAATGTGGACACAAAACTCTACGCCAAGGTTATGGCAAATAGATTGCTTCCCCTTTTGCCCAAGTGGATTTCAGCTGATCAAACTGGTTTCATTCCCAATAGAGAGGCTAGAGATAACTCACTCCGCACTCTATCCTTAATCCACTATGTTCGCAGGTGCTCCCAGTCCACTCTTCTTCTCTCCACTGATGCTGAAAAAGCATTTGATAGGGTGGACTGGGACTACCTTAACACTACCCTTCGCTTTTTTGGTCTTGGCCCTAAAATGTTTCACCGTATTTCCTCACTCTACTCCAACCCTACCGCGCACATACGTATAAATGGCTCTTTAAGCGACCCCTTTACACTACATAACGGCACCAGACAGGGATGCCCCCTATCCCCCCTTTTGTTTGCTATTTCTCTCGAACCCTTTCTGGCCACAATTAGACAAAATAGAAATATTCACGGCATCCAAGTTGGTAGTAGACTCCATAAATATGCAGCCTACGCTGATGACATTTTGTTTTATATCCAACAACCACGCATTTCACTGCCAAACTTAATGTCTGAATTCTCTGCCTTCCAAACGCTATCTAACTTTAAAATCAACTTGTCAAAGTCTGAAATTCTTAACATTACAGTTCCCCAATTGTTGACTGATCAATTAAAGCCCTTATTCCCATTTCGCTGGGAAACCACACGCATGAAATACCTTGGTATATACCTTACTCCTCACCTACACTCCCTCTTTAGACATAATTATATCCCTCTCTTAAATACCATCAGAGCAGATCTTCGGAAATGGTCCTCCCTCTCACATTCGTGGCTGGGTAAGGTTAACATTATCAAGATGAACATACTCCCCCGCATTCTCTTCATTTTACAAATGATTCCCTTACGAGTTCCCATAGGCTTCTTTACACTATTGCAGACCATGATCACCCGCTTTATATGGCGAGACGGCCATCCAAGGGTCTCCAGAGAAGTTCTCTTTAGAGCTAAATGCTCCGGGGGATTGTCTTTACCTAATTTTAAAGCCTACTATCTCGCCGTTATACTATCACGTATAGCCGATTGGAAGTATGCCACTGCCTCTAAATTATGGGTGCAACTAGAATACTCTCTATGTGACTCTGATCTCTCCACGATCCCTTGGATACCACGCTTGTCCAGAGACCTCTCCCACAATACCTCGCCTCTTACTATATCCTCCTTGGATGTTTGGGATGGTCTTCATAAAAAATATGCATGGGCTTATGACTCTCCGTTGACTCCCCTCCTACACCATAAATATTTCATGCCAGGTTCCATTGACCCGGGTTTCCAATCCTGGTCGCCAGGAGCCCCTCTTCTCTTACATCATATCCTTTCCCCCAATGCTCTTAAACCCTTGTCTGAAATTATAGGCCATGGACCAAATCACATTTATGGACAAATGGAGACATAACCAATTGAACTGTTTTCTTAAATCTCTCCCCCAACCCCTGAGGGGACTCCAAGATCTCAATAGTATTGAACATATATTTCTTCATAAAGACGCCCCTATACACTGTATTTCCCAGTTCTACAAAGCGCTTATTGAATTGCAAAGCCCTAAATATCCAAACTATCTGACCAAATGGGAAACCGACCTGGGTGCTGTCATCACGGACAAAGAAAAAGATAAGGTTCTCCAACTCACTCATGTCTCCTCATTGGCCTCCTCCATGGCTGAATCCAACTTTAAACTCCTCACTAGATGGCACCATATGCCTGTCAAACTTCACCGCATGTTGCCTGTTAATTCTCCGCTGTGCTGGAGAAACTGTGGGCAGGAAGCCACTCACGCTCACATATGGTGGTTTTGTCCCCTCATTCGTCCTTACTGGTCCGAAGTGATAGACCTGATTTACCAGGTCACTGAAGTTAAATTACCTTTGGACCCGTGGATAGTCCTCTTTCACGCTACTTCAAGACCTGTGGGTAAATACAAGCGCTCACTCATTCCACACCTTCTTAATACAGCTAAAGCTATCATTCCTATGCTCTGGGGGAAACCTACAACTCCAACCATAAAGTCCTGGCTACAAAAGGTTTCTGAAGTAAGTCTCATGGAAGAACTCACCCACATCGCAAGAGACACCACTAAACAATATACCTCAACCTGGGCCCCGTGGTCCTCCTTTCTTTCTACACAATCTTACAAAGACATCCTGCTAACAACCACTACAGCTACCCTTGCTTCCTAGATTAAGTTTGCTGCTACTCCCATTGTCTTACTGGTATTGTGGGGGAGGATTTAACCTCCCTTTAAGGAGCCGTTCTCTTATTTGCCATAGCAATATGTTCATTGATAGTGCCGAATGTGCCAGCCTCCCCACCTAACCCCTTTCCCCCAAACCCTCCACCTCTTTCCACTCCTTCCCCTGTCTTTCTTTTCTCCCCCCCTTCTCCCCCTCTTTTCTATTTCGACTTTTAATTTGTTGTATACTTCACTAAACTTGGGTTGCTTAAAATGCCATCACTGTGACCACGTTTGACTATATTGATAAGCTAACCCAACAAACTATTGTTATTGTATTTTACTTTATTGATGTATCTATATTTTTTCTTCAATAAAAATATATTAAACAAAAAAATCTGTCAGATTCAGGCTCAGAATACAATCCTGTAGACAGCAGCGGCTCCCTGACAGATAGCTCTGACCACGGAGTTGTGGTCCCTGCCAAGGTCAGGCATACCTGACCCCGTTCTTCTGCTGTCGTTGAGGTGCAAGAACCGCAGGGCTCTCGTATGGAGCAGAGAGCCAGTACTAGTGCCGCTTATCCTTCTGGTGAACTGGCAAGCACCAGTGGCCTAGTACACCCTGGTCGTACATCCAGCAATGCAGTAAAACTTGGTGATGTGGTGAGTCCCATAAGGGCAGTTCAAGCTGGTGAGGTGGCAAGCATGAGTAGTATCCCGCTGCCACCAAGAAGACAAAGACAGGCCCATCGTGCCCATAATGCCCTTTCTGTAGAATTTGCCAATCTGAATTGGGAGCCCACCACTTCTGCAGCACCCGTACTTCCCCCATTCACTGGCCAACAGTTGATTTAATGTCACTTGATTTTTATTCACTGTTTTTCACGGAAGATCTCTATAGATCTATTGTGGACCAAAGCAATTTGTATGCTGGTCAATTCATTGCCGCTAATCCCCAGTTGTCCTCCCTTGCCAGAGATTGGAAACCAATTACGGTTTTCAAATTTAAGACTCTTCTGGGTCTATCCCTCCTCATGGGCATAACTAAAATGAGTATGTTGCGGTCATATTGGTCCACTGACCCAATTTACCATATGCCCCTGTTCTCTGCCTCTATTGCCAGGGCACGATATGAGCAGATCTTGCGGTTCATGCACTTCAACGACAATTAACTCTGTCGTCCTCGGGGAGACCCTGGATACGATCAGCTCTACAAAATTTGGCCCCTGGTAAACCACTTCAACTAACGTTTTGCAGCCTTGTTTACTCCCGATCAAGTTGTCTGCATTGATGAGGCCCTGATTACGTTTTCTGGCCGCTTGTCTTTCAAACAGTATCTTCCCAGCAAGCGTGCCAGATATGGGGTCAAGATGTATAAGCTCTGTGACAGGACAACAGGCTATACATGGAGTTTTATGGTTTACGAGGGAAGAGATAGTTACGTAGAGCCGGAGAACTGCCCAGATTACATAGGGAGTGCTGGTAAGATAGTGTGGGACTCGGTGTCACCCTTATTCGGAAAGGGGTACCATTTGTATGTGGACAATTATTACATGAGCGTGACACTTTTTAGTCACTTGTCTGATCATTAGATTGGTGCATGTGGCACCGTGCGATCTAATCTCCGGGGCTTTCCCCAGCGGCTTGTAGATTCCCGTCTTAAACTGGGGGAGAGAGCCTGCTTGAAGTGTAATAATTTGCTCGCTGTGAAGTGGAGCGATAATAAGAATGTTTTTGTTCTGTCCTCCTTTCATGCAGGCACAACGGTCCAAATTCTTACTGCGATTGGTGTTGTGGAGAAACCGATCTGTGTCCATGAATATAACCTTAACATGGGAGGGGTGGACCTCAACGACCAGTTGTTGGCGCCGTACCTAGTTGCCCGAAAGGCCAGACGCTGGTGCAAAAAAGTGTCTGTATACTTATTTCAATTGGCTTTGCTGATCGCTCATATGCTATACAGAGCTTCAGGATGGACTGGATCCTTCCTTAAATTCCAGGAAGAGATCGTCAGAGCCCTTCTGTTTCCAGACGGTGCTCCACCCCACCTTTCCAAATGCAGTAAGCCGCCTTCATGAGAGGCATTTTCCGTATGTCCTCCCTAGTACCCCTACTCAACGAGCCCCCCCAACAAAAATGTTGTGTCTGTAGAAAGTGCGGATATAGGCGTGACACCCGCTATTATTGTCCCTCCTGTCCTGACCATCCTGGTCTTTGCATTGGTGAATGTTTTGAACGCTACCATACACTAGTGGAGTTTTAGCGTAGGGTACAGCACTGCACAGACTAGGACACACTTTCACAGGGTCTCCCAAGATGCCATCGCATTTTGAGAGACCCGAACCTGGAACCGAACTGTAAAGCCCTGTACACACGATCGGATATCAATTGGATTCTAATCCGATGTTTTTTTCCATCAGAAATCCGATGAAACTGTCTTCCATCAGTCTTGCCCACACACCATCAGTCAAAAAACCGACCGTTTCAAACGCGGTGACGTAAAACACTCCGATGAGCTGAGAAAAATTAAGTTCAATGCTTCTGAGCATGCGTCAACTTGATTCTGAGCATTCGTGGGTTTTTTATCCGATGGAGTTCCCCACAGACGATAGTAATTTGCTATCGGTTTTTTAACCATCGGATAAATTTAAAACATGTGCTATTTTTAAACACCGATGGAAAAAAGACCGATGGCCTATGCACGATTGGTTTGTCCGATGAACAGTCCATCGGACTGTTTTCATCTGTAAAACCTATTGTGTGTACACGGCTTTACAGTTACAAATAAAAGTGTTAAAAAAAAAAATGGAAAAAAAAAAAAAACACAAAAAAATATATTAAACAAATAAAAATATTTGTTGTTTTATTGTTCTCTCTCTCTCTTTGTTCTCTCTCTATTGTTCTGCTTTTTTTTTTTTTACTGTATTCCATGCTTAACTGCAATGTTTTATTGTTATTATGTTTTATCATGTTTGCTTTTCAGGTATGTAATTGTTTTATACTTTACTGTTTACTGTGCTTTATTGTTAACCATTTTTTTGTTTTTAGGTACGCCATTCAGCTGCAGCGCAAATTTATATATCTTGACAGCAACAGCGTTTGCTCAAATGTCAGTTCCCAATCGCACAGAGACTACAGCATACATTCTGGTGCAGTTCTAGAGGAACGGTTATGAATAGGGTTGAGCGAGCCCGAACTGTAAAGTTCGGGTTCGTACCGGACTTTTGGGTTTTTGGTACCTGGACCCGAACAATTTACTGTATGTTCGGGTTCGGTGTTCAGCAATGTAATGGCGCATTTTAAAAAGCTGCAGGGCAGCCAATCAACATTTTTTTAACTTGCGTTCCCATAGAAGCCATCACAGCCATGCCTACTAATGGCATGGCTGTGATTGGCCAGTGCAGCATGTGACCCAGCCTCTATATAAGCTGCCTCTAGCACGTCACTCTGCTTCAGTCACTCTGCTTTAGTTAGTGTAGGGAAAGTCTGCTACTGCTGCTTTGAGGGAGAGAATTAGATAGGAGTCCTGTCCTGATTCAGAAATCGAATTACTCAGCGATGTACCTTGCTTTTGTTGTGTGGGTGCAGTGCACAATCTTTTTATCCTGCCCTGAGCCCAGTTCCAGAGAAAAGCTAACTTTTATCCGTCTGTTAGATTGGCTTTGGCGGGCATTTTATGCAAGCTCAGTGCACCAGCACTGCATATGTTACTGTGAGATACACCCTTTAGATACTGTTCTCCTATTCTGCTATAAAGAAAAAAAAATTAGGGCAAAAAAATATTTTTTGGTGCATTTTCTGCATATTTGTACGTGTGAGATAGACATTTTAGATACTGTTCTCCTATTCTGATCTTCAAAAAATATAATAATTTAGGGCAAAAATGTTTTTTTGGTGCGTTTTCTGCCATAAAAATTTATTTTGGTGCATTTTCTGCATATCTGTACGTGTGAGATAGACACTTTAGATACTGTTCTCCTATTCTGATCTTCAAAAAATATAATAATTTAGGGCAAAAATGTTTTTTTGGTGCGTTTTCTGCCATAAAAATTTATTTTGGTGCATTTTCTGCATATCTGTACGTGTGAGATAGACACTTTAGATACTGTTCTCCTATTCTGATCTTCCAAAAATATAATAATTTAGGGCAAAATTATTATTTTTTGGTGCATTTTCTGCCATAAAAAATTTTGGTGCATTTTCTGCATATCTGTACATGTGAGATAGACACTTTAGATACTGTTCTCCTATTCTGATCTTCAAAAAATATAATAATTTAGGGCAAAAAAGAAAAATTTGGGTGCGTTTTCTGCCCAAATTTTTTTTTTTTGGTGCGTTTTCTGCCATGAAAATTTACTTTGGTGCATTTTCTGCATATCTGTACGTGTGAGATAGACATTTTGGATACCGTTCTCCTATTCTGATCTTCAAAAAATATAATAATTTAGGGCAAAAAAAATTTTTGTTGGTGCGTTTTCTGGGCAAAAAAATATTTTTGCTGCGTTTTCTGCCAACAATTTTTTTTGGTGCATTTTCTGCATATCTGTACGTGTGAGATACACACTTTAGATACTGTTCTCCTATTCTGATCTTCAAAAATATAATAATTTAGGGCAAGATCCTAAATTTGAAAAATATGAGGAGACAGTCAAATAAGGGACGTGGCCCCGGTCGTGGTGCTGCTGGTGGAGCTCTTGTTGCAGGGAGAGGACGTGGTCGATCTGTGCCAGCTACACGCACAAGTGAAACACCTTCCTCAGGTGAGAGTAGGCGACAGAGCCTGCAGCGGTATTTGGTCAGGCCTAATGCAGCTCTACGAATGTTGAGGCCAGGCCCAGGACAAGTACAGGCGATAGTAGATTGGGTTGCTGACAGTGCCTCCAGTTCCTTCACATTGTCTCCCACCCAGTCTACTGCTGAAAGAGTTGGCACCTGCAGCCAATGTCCATCAGTCTTTCACCTCACCCCCTTGCAAATCAGCCAAGCAGTCTGAGTCCCAAGTCATGCAGCAGTCTCTTCTGCTTTTTGATGACTCTGTTAGCAGGGTTTCCCAGGGCCATCCACCTAGCCCTGCCCCAGAAGTGGAAGAGATTGAGTGCACCGATGCCCAACCACTTATGTTTCAAGATAAGTACATGGGAGGACCATCGCAGCACGTCTCGGATGATGAAGAAACACAGGTGCCAACTGCTGCTGCTTTCACAATTGTGCAGACTGACAAGGAGGGCAGGGGTGAAGACTGGGTGGAAGATGATGTGGAGGACGATGAGGTCCTCAACCCCACATTGAATCAACGTCATGCAGGTGACCTGTGTAGTTCGGAGGAAGAGGGGTTGGTCGCACAGAGCCACAGAGCCACAGAGCCACCAGCACAGCAGAAGAGGGAGCAGGGTGCAAAAGCGGAGCGTCCGTCCCCTAGACAGTAGACATGTGCACACTGAAATATTTTGTTTCGGAATTTCGTTTTCGTCCGAAAAATAAATTTATTTAGTTACTCCCGAAATTCGTTTATTTATTTCGTTTTTCTTTAGAAATTGCATTCGTCCGAAAATCTGAATTAATTAAGGTCGAATCTGTCATTGAAGGCTTATGGTGTCTGTCGAATGTTCAAAGAAGATTTGACAGAGCAGTGAAACTGTACGACGCTGCAATCATACATTTCCGGTCGAATGTTCCGCCCACAAGCTATAGAAGAATTCTAATGTTGTATGACTAGTAATAATTATATTTATTCATTACTATTACTAGCAGGGATGAGCCGAACACCCCCCTGTTCGGTTCGCACCAGAACCTGCGAACAGACAAAATGTTCGTGTAAACTTTAGAACCCTATTAAATACAATGGACTCGAACGTTCGATATCTAAAGTGTTAATTATAAAGGCTAATATGCAAGTTATTGTCCTAAAAAGTGTTTGGGGACCGGGGTCCTGCCCCAGGGGACATGTATCAATGCAAAAAGAAGTTTTAAAAACGGCCGTTTTTTCGGGAGCAGTGATTTTAATAATGCTTAAAATGAAAAAATAAAAGTGAAATATTCCTTTAAATTTCGTACCTGGGGGGTGTGTATGATATGCATGTGAAGTGGCGCATGTTTCCCGTGCTTAGAACTGTCCCTGCAAAAAGTGTCATTTTTGAAAGAAAAAAAATGCATTTAAAACTGACTCGCGGCTATTAATGAATTGTCGGCTCCCGGCAATACATACAAAAGTCATTGAGAAAAAAAAAAAAAAAAAGCGTGGGGGTTCCCCAGAATTCAATTACCAGGCCCTTCAGATCTGGCATGGATTTTAAGGGGAACTCCACCCCAAGTTTAAAAAAAAATGGCGTGGAGTCCCCCTAAAAATCCATACCAGACCCCTTATCCGAGCACGCAACCTGGCCGGCCGCAGGGGAAAAGGGGGGGACGAGAGAGCGGCCCCCCCTCCCTCCTGAACCGTACCAGGCCACATGCCCTCAACATGGGGAGGATGTCCCCATGTTGATGGGGACAAGGGCCTCATCCCCACAACCCTTGCCCGGTGGTTGTGGGGGTCTGCGGGCGGGGGGCTTATCGGAATCTGGAAGACCCCTTTAACAAAGGGGACCCCCAGATCCCGCCCCCCCCCCATGTGAATTGGTAACGGGTACATTGTACCCCTACCATTTCACGAAGAAAGCGTAAAAAAAATGTTTAAAAAAAACACACAAACACCTTGAAAAAGTCCTTTATTTAAAAAAATAAATAAATAAACATTCCAGCGGTGAAATCCAGTGTCCCGCGGCGATCCCGATGTCCAGCGCTGTCCTTCATTGGTTGTGCCTGAGCGGACCTGATGGGGAACTCCCTCTCAGTATTTTAAATGTATAGACCCGCCCCTTCTAAAGTTCCCCATCAGGTCCGCTCAGCGGACGAGATGCGGAACATGAGAAGGGGCGGGTCTATACATGTATTACCAAAGTGAGAGCAGTTCCCCATCAGGTCCGCCCCCTCGGTATGTCAGACCCGCCTACGTCATTGGCTTGAGCGGGGAACTTCCTTCACTATGTAAATTTAAATTTACATAGTGAAGGAAGTTCCCCGCTCAAGCCAATGACGTAGGCGGGTCTGACATACCGAGGAGGCGGACCTGATGGGGAACTGCTCTCACTTTGGTAATACATGTATAGACCCGCCCCTTCTCATGTTCCGCATCTGGTCCGCTGAGCGGACCTGATGGGGAACTTTAGAAGGGGCGGGTCTATACATTTAAAATACTGAGAGGGAGTTCCCCATCAGGTCCGCTCAGGCACAACCAATGACGGACAGCGCTGGACATCGGGATCGCCGCGGGACACTGGATTTCACCGCTGGAATGTTTTGTTTTGTTTTTTTTAAATAAAAGGACTTTTTCAAGGTGTTTGTGTGTTTTTTTAAACATTTTTTTACGCTTTCTTCGTGAAATGGTAGGGGTACAATGTACCACTTACCAATTCACATAGGGGGGGGGGGGGCGGGATCTGGGGGTCCTCTTTGTTAAAGGGGTCTTCCAGATTCCGATAAGCCCCCCGCCCGCAGACCCCCACAACCACCGGGCAAGGGTTGTGGGGATGAGGCCCTTGTCCCCATCAACATGGGGACATCCTCCCCATGTTGAGGGCATGTGGCTTGGTACGGTTCAGGAGGGAGGGGGGGCCGCTCTCTCGTCCCCCCCTTTTCCCCTGCGGCCGGCCAGGTTGCATGCTCGGATAAGGGGTCTGGTATGGATTTTTAGGGGGACTCCACGCCATTTTTTTTTTTTATTTGGGGTGGAGTTCCCCTTAAAATCCATGCCAGATCTGAAGGGCCTGGAATGGATATTTGGGGGAACCCCACGTCAATTTTTTTTTTATTTGCGGCGGGGTTCCCCTTAATATCCATTCCAGACCTGAAGGGCCTGGTAATTGAATTCTGGGGAACCCCCACGCTTTTTTTTTTTTTTTTATCAATGACTTTTGTATGTATTGCCGGGAGCCGACAATTCATTAATAGCCGCGAGTCAGTTTTAAATGCATTTTTTTCTTTCAAAAATGACACTTTTTGCAGGGACAGTTCTAAGCACGGGAAACATGCGCCACTTTACATGCATATCATACACACCCCCCAGGTACGAAATTTAAAGGAATATTTCACTTTTATTTTTTCATTTTAAGCATTATTAAAATCACTGCTCCCGAAAAAACGGCCGTTTTTAAAACTTCTTTTTGCATTGATACATGTCCCCTGGGGCAGGACCCAGGTCCCCAAACACTTTTTAGGACAATAACTTGCATATAAGCCTTTATAATTAGCACTTTAGATTTCTCCCATAGATTTTTCGAATTTGCCGCGAACACCCCAATTTGTTCGCTGTTCGGCGAACGGGCGAACAGGCAATGTTCGAGTCGAACATGAGTTCGACTCGAACTCGAAGCTCATCCCTAATTACTAGTCAACCAACATTCGAATTCTTCTATAGCCTATGGGAGGATGCATTTGACCGGAAATGTACGATTGCAGCGTCGTACAGTTTTGCTGCACCGTCGAATCTTCTAACTTTCGATGCTTTGTCGAATCTTCGTCATTCTAGCTATTTTACTGCTCCTCCTCTTTGGTTACAATCAGCCAATAACATTCATCATCAACTTTATTTTTATTTTACTTCCCCCACCCAATTCCAGCAGTGATCTTTTCTCTCTATGTCAAATCTTTTCTCTCTATAATAACAAATCTTTTCTCTCCTATGTCGAATCTTTTCTCTCCTATGTCGAATCTTTTCTCTCCTATGTCGAATCTTTTCTCTCCTATGTCGAATCTTTTCTCTCCTATGTCGAATCTTTTCTCTCCTATGTCGAATCTTTTCTCTCCTATGTCGAATCTTTTCTCTCCTATGTCGAATCTTTTCTCTCCTATGTCGAATCTTTTCTCTCTATAATGTTGAATCTTTTCTCTCCTATGTCGAATCTTTTCTCTCTATAATGTTGAATCTTTTCTCTCCTATGTAGAATAATCTTGGACTAATAGAGTTAAGGTTAGGCACATTCGACCACAGGTTCGATAGACACAGATTGTTATTGTCAGCGTCACATCGAATCTCCTATCTATATCGAACTGTTGTAGCAATGAAAACGAAAATAAAGCATTTGTTTATGTCGGATCTTTCGGTTTTCGGATTCTGTGCTTTCGTTTTCGTTTGTTAAAACGATAACGAAAATAGCTGAAATTCGGACGAAAATGCATTCGGACGAAAACGAATGCACATGTCTACTAGACAGTACGCCTTCTACTGCCCAACGCAGCAAGGGACTGAGCACACCAAAGCCAGGTGCAAGGAGTTCCCTAGTGTGGCAGTTCTTCAGACAATGTGCTGTTGACAAGACACGAGTGGTTTGCATGCTGTGCAATCAGAGCCTGAAGCGAGGCATAAACGTTCTCAACCTGAGCACAACCTGCATGACCAGGCATCTAAGTGCAAAGCATGAGCTGCAGTGGAGTAGACACCTCAAAAACCAAGAAAGGTCTCTGGCTCCTCCTGCTTCCTCTTCTGCTGCAGTCCCGGCCACTTCATCCACCTCTGTAGTGACAGTGGCACCTGCCACCCCGCAAACAGAGGATCTGCCAGCAACACTACCACCTGGGTCACCAACCATCTCCACAATGTCCCATGGAAGCGTTCAGCTCTCTATCTCCCAAACACTGGAGCAAAAGAGGAAGTACCCCCCTACCCACCCGCGATCCCTGGCCCTGAATGCCAGCATTGCAAAATTCCTGGCCTTTGAAATGCTGTCATTCCGTCTGGTGGAGACGCAGAGTTTCAAAAGCCTGATGGCATTGGCTGTCCCACAGTACATTGTGCCCAGCCGCCACTACATTTCCAGGCGAGCCATCCCTTCCCTGCACAACCAAGTGGGGGACAAAATCAGGTGTGCACTGCGCAACGCCATCTGTGGCAAGGTCCACCTAACTACGGATACGTAGACCAGTAAGCACGGGTATATCTCCCTAACAGCACACTGGGTAAATGCAGTGGCGGCTGGGCCTGAGGCGGATAGCAGTTTGAAAAGAGAAGAAAGTGACTTCTGGAAGCAGCACTCCGATTAAAAAGCCTTTATTCCAAAAAGGTTCAGGAAACAAAACACACTGCACGACACAGCAAACTGATCACATCTGGCTAACGCGTTTCACACTATTATAGTGCTTACTCATAGCTGATTATTGTACAAATGTTACCTAAGATATACCCTAAAACAGGGGAAGTCATAGGATCCAACCCCAAGGTGAAAATAATTAATTGATTAAAGATTGATGGACGTGAGGTGATTCAGGTGAAATAGGTGTGGTTCACTAACCACAATGAAAGGAAAACCAAAAAAAGTGCCTCACCATGCATGCAATCTTGTAGAAAATGTATGTAAGGAGGTATGTGTAAAGTATAAAGTGTGTGGTAGTGAAATGAAAAGATATCTAATAAAAACATGTATTGATTAATAAAAAATATAAAAATATATAAATTGAAAATTGTCAATAAAAAATGTGTATAATGTGCTTGATGAATCTAGACCATTTAATTTACATTAGTGTTGATTGGTCCATAGTGATATATACACATATCTTTTTGTTTTTTTTGTCTATTTTATTTTATATTTTTAGTTGTTTCTATTTTATTAGTGATTTGTGGAATGGAAATACTGTGAAGAAAAAACAAGTGTTTTAAATTAAACCAATATCTGAACAAATTGTATTCGTGTATGAGTGTATGTCTCTCTTGTCTGTTGGGATAAAGGTCATCCCGGGGGGGGGGGTATGTGGTACATAACAGTGAGCTGTTGTATGAACATGCAGTGGATAGATATATATACGAATAAACAAAGCACATGTGTAAAAATACACATATACACACACACACATATATATATATATATATTATATATATATATATATATATATATTAAAACTGCACGCAGGTACTCAATATATTCACTTCCCCTGGAGCCTCAAGTACAAAAATTTTTTTTAATTTTTTTTCCCAGCAAATATTCCAAACGGGATATATAAGACAAACTAGAATTATGTGTAAATGCAAATATGTGTAAATGCAAATATGTGTAAATGCAAATATAAATATAGTATGGTGTAGAGGGACATAGAGCCCATGCAACGTGCATGGTAAATAGGCACGCATGCATGGACAAATTGGTTTGGATTGGTTGTAATCAACCAATGTCCATAACCATAACCAATCTATATGAAACGTACATAAAAGGTCTTGATGGAACAGTGTGTGAAATATTTTTGTAATTTAAGGTATGAGTATGCACTGACAAACTAAAAGAACTATAAGAACTATAATTATGCCCATATATATGAGTAATGAATAGTAAAGGTAAAAAGAGTGCGTGTACATGCATGCCTGTCTGTTTCGGGACAAAGTGCATATGAATCCCAGACCAACAGGAATATGTCATTATAAACATACAGATCAATGTGCACACATACATAGTCCAACAAAAAGATGTATCCATGTGTGTGGTCGTTCCAAAATTGTGTATATCGGTTGAGGTACACGTCCAACTATGGATATCTCGATGGAAGTCAATGTATCCAATCAGAGTGTGGAAAGATGCACAAAATGGTTCTGTGTAAACAATTCACACTAGAGCAAGTGTCTGTGTGAAAATGTTTGTTTAAAAGTAATAACAATAATAACAATGACCTTGTGGTTGGATCCTAACCAAAATAAACGTGCATGATACCGACATATGTATGGGCACTCGACAAATACCAATGCAATATTGCATCTATGATATAGTTCAAAATACAATTTGAAATACAATTTACCTGCATATATATATGTTTTTTTAACTTCCAAAGTGGAAGATTATGGTTGTACCACCTACATATGCATAATTGTATTTGTATAAATCCAAAACAGTGCATACTATCAAAAATGACATAAACAGTACCAACATGAGTTAAAAGAATAGAAAAAGAGACTATGGAACACTCAAAACAAAAAAACGAGAAGGATGTGTGGAACATATATGACACAACCTAATCGTTACAATCTACCACTAGATGATAATTTGTGCAAATGAGAGACCAAGTCCATATTATTTCTTCAAAACCATATGAATTATGATTCAATGCTAAAAAAGGAATAAAAGAGGAAAAAAGAAAAGAAGTTGGTCTCAATGAAATAGTAGAACTTTCATGTTACATTAATATTGTAAATTATGTTACAGAAACCATGAAAATTAAAACATGCAACAAGCAATCAGTATCATGGTAACTGAATAAAATAAGATAAAATAAAATGGAAACCTCTGACAGCATTCCGAGTGTATAAATGCACGTCAATAGACGTGTCATATGTAGGGACAAAACACAGGACAAACCTCAGCCGACATGCATAGGTGACAGACGTTGAAAAGGACACTGTGCAGGACGCGAGAACTAGTCATAGTAGTGGGATACATCCCATTCAAAGTTAAGGCCCGCTGGTATCCTAGTATCCAACGAGAAGATCCAGTAGACTTTGCGCCTGCACAGTGTCCTGAACTTGTCTCCCCCTCTTGCAGGTAAACTGATTTTTTCTATGCCTTGTATGGAGAGGCATGAGACATTTTTCTGATGTACAGATGCCCAATGCCTAGCAACATTTGTATTCCTATCTTTCTGTATATCGTACAGGTGATCGTACAGTCTATCCTTAAGTCTCCTGGTTGTTCTTCCGACATATTGGATATCGCACTGTTCGCATTTAATCACATATACCAGACACTTGGTATTGCAATTAATAAATTGCTTGATGTCAAAAGAATTGTGATTGGTGCTTGACTGAACTATATCACCTGTTTTTATATGTTTACAGTAGTTACAGTGAGGCATTCCACATCTAAAGGTGCCCTGAAAGTGCAACCAATTGGTGGCCGAAGATTTACTTGAGAAAAGGCTGGGGGAAAGGCGACTGCCCAAGGTGGGGGCTCTACGGGACACTGATTTAACCCCCCTAGAGAGTATTTTGTGGTAAGCAGGGTCATTCAGTAGAATAGGAAGGTATTTCTCGATGGTGGATAGCAGTTTGGCGCATGTTCTTCCACCACCGAGGATTGCAGGGCGCTTCAGTTTGCCTCCTGTTGCTAACTCCTCCTATTCTGCTTCCTCATCCTCTACCGCCTCCTCATCCGGTCAGCATAACACCTTCACCACTAACTTCAGCACAGCCAGGGGTAAACGACAGCAGGCAGTTTTAAAACTTTCCTGTTTGGGGGAAAAATGCCACACCGCGCAGGAGTTGTGGAGGGACATGGAACAACAGACCGATGAGTGGTTGGTGGCAGTGAGCCTCAAGCCGGGCCTGGTGGTGTGCGATAATGGGCAAAATCTTGTAGCAGCTCTGGGCCTAGCTGGTTTGACGCACATCCCTTGCATGGTGCATGTGCTGAATTTGGTGGTGCAGGGGTTCCTTAAAAATTACCCCAATATGCCAGAGCTGCTGCAGAAAGTGGGGGCCGTCTCTGCGCACTTTCGGCGTTCTCACCCTGCTGCTGCTCGCCTGTCAGCGCTGCAGCGTAACTTCGGCCTTCCCGCTCACCGCCTCATATGTGACGTGCCCACAAGGTGGAGCTCCACCTTGCACATGCTGGCCAGATTGTGGCCCCGGAGCTTGTGACTGTGACGTCATGAGAAGCCTATATTAATTCGGAGCGGAGCGAACAGCCAGGATTACAGCGGGAGGAAGCGACGAGTCAACATCGAGGAGGAGAAGAGGGAAGAAGACGCAGACGACCATGGAGAAGACCAGCCCCTCCACTAGCAAAAGAGCTGGAAGAAGATAGTGGAGGGGCCGGGAGAAGGACAACGGAGAGCCGGACGAGACGACGGGAAGACCGGGCCTCCGCTAGCAAAAGAGCTTGAAGAAGATAGCGGAGGCCTGGCGGAAGAAAGAACCGGAGAGCGGGAGAAGAAGAAGGCAACGGAGTAGACCGGGCCCCACTAGCAAAAGAGCTGGAAGAAGATAGCGGAGGCCCGACGGAAGGAAGAAAGAACCGGAGAGCGCGGAGACGACACCGGAGACCCCCGAAGTCGGAAGAAGACCCCCGGAGCTGTGCAATAAATTACTTTAAAAACCTGTGTTGTGTTTTTTTCTTGACATTTTTTTCCACCAGGTGAATGGGTAGGGGTACAATGTACCCCATACTCATTCACATAGGGTGGGGGGCGGGATCTGGGGCCCCCTTATTAAAGGGGGGCTCCCGGATTCCGATAAGCCCCCCGCCCACAGACCCCGACAACCAACGGCCAGGGTTGTCGGGAAGAGGCCCTGTCCTCATCAACATGGGGGCAGGGTGCTTTGGGGTGGGGGGGCGCAGGTCGCCCCCCTGCCCCAGAGCACCAAACCCCCCATGTTGAGGGCATGTGGCCTGGTACGGTTCAGGAGGGAGGGGGGGCGCTCTCACTTCCCCCCTCTTCCCCTGCAGCCTGCCAGGTTGCATGCTCATATAAGGGTCTGGTTTGGATTCTGGGGGGACCGCCATGCCGTTTTTTTAAAATTTGGCGTGGAGTTCCCCCTCAAGATCAGCAGAGTAGAAGTCGCATGCCAAAGTCGGATCATGCAAGACTGCGGTCCGACTTTGATCAGACTTCAATGATATTCAATGGGCTGAAGTAGGATCAAAGTCGGACCAAAGTAGTGCAGGGAGCATTTTTAAAGTCGGACCGACATGTGTCGGACCAGTTAAGACGGCTCCCATAGGGAAACATTGATTTTCACACGTCATGCGACATGAGCTCCCAATGTCGGAGCGTTTGTCGCCCCAGTGTGAACCCGGCCTTAGGCTGGGTTCACACTGGTACGACACGACAGTCATACAACTTTCATCCTACTTTGCTCTGCGACATCAGTCCTACATTGATCCTACATTGGTCCGACATCCATCCGACTTTCATGAACAGGATACTACTTTTATCCGACTTTGTGATAGTCTGACTTGTCCTTTGACCAATCAAAACAATCCCAGTGTGAGATAAATTCATTTTACTGCTGCTGTAAGCACCATGTCGGATGTCAAATGTCGGATGGTTAGGACAAGGATCCTACTTTGATCCGACTTCAATGATATTCAATGGGCTGAAGTAGGATCACAGTCGGACCAAAGTAGTGCAGGGAGCATTTTCAAAGTCGGACCGACTTGTGTCGGACCAGTTAAGACGGCTCCCATAGGGAAACATTGATTTTCACACGTCATGCGACATGAGCTCCCAATGTCGGAGCGTTTGTCGCCCCAGTGTGAACCCAGCCTTAAGCCTACTTCTTTGATATAGTGAAGTGCCGACACCTGTGTTCAGTCTTTCTCCTAATATCATCAAGGCAAACGGTGTGTAGTGTGCCTGGAGCCTGAAACTCAGATTGTCTGGAGAGGAGAGGTCACAGAGATCGGAGGAGAAACAAGGAGTGTGGCAGAATCAGCTGGAGTGTGTAAATATATCATGAACCATCTTCACAGCATAAGGAAACAGTGAACCATCTTCACAGCTAGGGATGAGCCGAACACCCCCAAGTTCGGTTCGCACCAGAACATGCGAACAGGCAATAAATTTGTTCAAACATCCGAACCCTGTTAAAGTCTATGGGACACGAACATGAAAAAGTGCTAATTTTAAAGGTTTATATGCAAGTTATTGTCATAAAAAAGTGTTTGGGGACCCGGGTCCTGCCCCAGGGGACATGTATCAATGCAAAAAAAAAGTTTTAAAAACTGACGTTTGGTCGGGAGCAGTGGTTTTAATAATGCTTAAAGTGAAACAATAAAAGTGAAGTATTCATTAAAATTTCGTACCTGGGGGTTATATAGTATGTCTGTAAAGCAGCGCTTGTTTCCCGTGCTTAGAACAGTCTCTGCACAAAATGTCATTTCTGAAGGAAAGAAAGTCATTTAAAAGTACTCGCGGCTGTAATGAATTGCCGGTCCCGGCAATACAGAGAAAAGTCATTGAAAGTCATTGATAAAAAAAAAAAAAATGCGTGGGGGTCCCCCCAAATTCACATACCAGACCCTTCAGGTCTGGTATGGATTTTGAGGGGAACTCCGTGCCAAATTTAAAATAAAAATGGCGTGGGGTTCCCCCCAAAAATCCATACCAGACCCTTATCCGAGCATGCAACCTGGCAAGCCGCAGGAAAAGAGGGGGGACGAGAGAGCGCCCCCCCTCCTGAACCGTACCAGGCCACATGCCCTCAACATGGGGAGGATGCTTTGGGGTCTGGACCCCAAAGCACCATGTCCCCATGTTGATGGGGACAAGGGCCTCATCCCCACAACCCTTGCCCGGTGGTTGTGGGGGTCTGCGGGCTGGGGGCTTATCAGAATCTGGAAGACCCCTTTAACAAAGGGGATCCACAGATCCCGCACCCTATGTGAATTGGTAACGGGGTACATTGTACCCCTATAATAAAAAATCAAGCTGCGCAAAATCGTGAAATAAATCTATATAAATGTAAGAACAGTGAGTCCAATCACTGATGCATATTATGCTGCACACAAGGAAGATGATTGCATGTACAACTGACTAGCATGGGCTATAAAACCCAAAAGTACCCTCCTATGCGACCAAATGGCATAAAAAGTGCATCAGTGCATATAAAGTCCATATATCAGTTCACATTTAAATTGATGTCAAGATAAGTAGTCTGCAAAATTAGCATTGATATTCAGTTGATAGAGATATCTTCTAAACATGCATCTGTGACTTCAAACGATAAAACACCCGAGAAAAAGTGCTGTATTCCAGTACAAGAAAAAGTCCACCACCTCCAATAAGACTGCCGCTTGCCAGAGCCACTGATCCCTGAAAGAGATCAGTCTAAACCTGCGGCTGTTACCCCTGCCAGGGTCTCTAAGTGGCACGATCAGCTGCCTCCACCAGTGTAGTAGATGGACCTCCAATCCCTCTCAGCTCATCATATGCGTCATGGCAGAAAAAGAAAAATCCACCATAGCGTGATACAGTAAAAACAAATTTATTAAAATAAAAGAATTGCACTTACAATGTTGTGTAGATTATTAGATGTGTAAAAGTATATAGTGTAGCCAAGTGTGTCGAAATGGCTTAGGGAGGAGCGGGGTGCTGATGTCACCACATTTCCAACGCAGAGTCCCGGAAGGACGGGCTGTGGAAGCCGGCCGGCTACACTATATACTTGTCTGTGTGTTTTTATTTTTTTATTTTTAACACTTTCTTTGTGAAATGGTAGGGGTACAATGTACCCCGTTACCAATTCACATAGGGGGGGCCGGGATCTGGGGGTCCCCTTTGTTAAAGGGGTCTTCCAGATTCCGATAAGCCCCCCGCCCGCAGACCCCCACAACCACCGGGCAAGGGTTGTGGGGATGAGGCCCTTGTCCCCACAAACATGGGGACATGGTGCTTTGGGGTCCAGACCCTAAAGCATCCTCCCCATGTTGAGGGCATGTGGCCTGGTATGGTTCAGTAGGGGGGGCGCTCTCTCGTCCCCCCCTCTTTTCCTGTGGCCTGCCAGGTTGCGTGCTCGGATAAGGGTCTGGTATGAATATTTGGGGGGAACCGCACGCCATTTTTTTTTTATTTGGCCCAGGGTTTCCCTTAATATCCATACCAGACCTGAAGGGCCTGGTAATTGAATTTGGGGGGACCCCCACGCATTTTTATTTTATTTTTTTATCAATGACTTTCAATGACTTTTCTCTGTATTGCCGGGACCGTGCTTTTAAATGACTTTTATTCTTTCAGAAATGACATTTTGTGCAGAGACTGTTCTAAGCACGGGAAACAAGCGTTGCTTTACAGGCATACTATAGAGACCCCCCAGGTACGAAATTTAAAGGAATATTTCACTTTTATTGTTTCACTTTAAGCATTATTAAAATCACTGCTCCCGAAAAAACTTACGTTTTTAAACCTTTTTTTTTCATTGATACATGTCCCCTGGGGCAGGACCCGGTCCCCAAACACTTATTTATAACAATAACTTGCATATAAGCCTTTAAAATTAGCATTTTAGATTTCTCCCATAGATTCTTACAGGGTGTTCCGCGGCTTTTCGAATTTGCCGCGAACGCCCCAAATTGTTCGCTGTTCGCCGAACGAGCTAACAGGCAATGTTCGAGTCGAACATGAGTTTGACTCAAACTCGAAGCTCATCCCTATTCACAGCATAAGGAAATAGTGAGCCATCTTCACAGCATAAGGAAATAGTGATTACTAGGGATGAGCTCCGGCGTGTTCACATTGAACACGTGCAGAGCCCGACAGGAAGTCGGCACCGCGCTGCGCTAATCACAGCCAGGGAGACATTTCCCGATCTCTGCAGCCGAGCATTGGGAAATGTCTCCCTGCCTGTCATTAGCGCAGCGTGGTGCCGACTTCCTGGCGGGCTCTGCACGTGTTCAATGCGAACACGCCGGAGCTTATCCCTAGTGATTACACAGAGTGGGAGATTTCTGACCACTGTGAAGGAGGCAGTAATCAGTGATAATTGCTGCTGATTGCTGGGAGATCGCTCCTAAATCTGCCTACATCTTCTGTTTGCTATGACTGCTGTGTGGGATTGAAGGCTGTAGAAGGCATTGGAAAAAGGATCAGAATGTAAATTGTCATCAAGCTAAAGTGCTGTTGGTAAATTGAAACTAACATCTATTTTAACTAAGCTTATTTGAGCAGGCAAATAACAGTGATAAACAAATTGTTCCATTGGCTAAGGACGAGGAAATATGCATTTAAAACCATCTGATTGTTGACTGAGCCTACAACAGGTATTAAAGCATAGGTCCTGGATTGGATTGTCTATGTGGTAAATGGCATCAACATGTATTGCAGAACTCCTGACTGTTTAAATTAAATTATTAATTGGGACAACATGTTTTTGGAAGGATAGAGGGTTGTGGTTGCTTATGGTACTTTTTTTGAATGTGTTATTTTTTGGATCAGTTCCTGCGACACTCAGGGCAGATGATGCTAAACTGCTATGTAGCGGGTATTTGAATTATGTGAGGACTCTGGTGGTGTGAGGTTCCTTGGGGCCCCTGGGTGGCGCTGTTGTCTGGGGCCGGAGTTGAACTCACACCGCGAACCGTGCCTTTTTGTCCTCCCCTGGAGCTGGTACAGCGGGGCGGGGAACCCGCTGGGACGCAAAGGGAGAGGTCATAAAAGGGGCGGACGCCCTGTTTTGGGAGGATAGTCGGAGGACGCGGCCGCACCCAGGCACTTTTAGCTTGGGTGCTGGCGTTCTGGTGTTCCAGGCCTAGGCGCCCTTGGCCTAGCTGGAGCAGGGATGGAGTCCATCTCAGGCACCTTTAGCCTGGGGTGAGGTACTATGGCAGATGCCTGGGGCTCAGTACCTTCGACTGAGTTCCGCGAGGGTGGAGAAATCCGAGGGGGCCCTAACTCCTTGGGTGCCCATGTCTGAGTTTGTGAGGACTGGCGCACAGTAACTTCTGAGAGCCCGGCGCAGCATCGCTGGTGACAGAGAGGCCTCCACTTCTCCCTTGGACGGATTTCTTCCTTTGACAGGGGCAAAGTGAGCGAAGGTAAATTCACGTTCTATATTACCTAGTCAGTGGCAGTGACTATTCACCACTGGTGACAGCACAGTGGGCAGCAGAAAGAAGGGAAAGGATTGTGCCTCGATCTGTCCCCTCATTTTCCAAAGGAGAAAGATTGTTTTATTGCTTGGCAAGAAGAATAAAACTGAGTTGTACCTATTCACTGACTTGACTCTAGAACACCTACACAAAAGCCCAATCTCTGGCCTTCACCTCCCAGTTACGGAGGACATGGGCCGTGGTGTGTTTCTCTCTCTCTCTCCCAGGTACCCCTAGACAACAGCCATATAACCACCAAATCACCAGAGAGAGAGGTGAGGCCGCTACACGTGGGGACATCGTATCCGGGATATGTGTATGGTGTCTGAAATTGAACTTTGCTGCCCAGAAGAGTTCCGAGTAGGTCGGCCATATTGGCCAACGCGCCACGATGCAACCCATAACTGTGTAGTTCGTGGGCGGGGCAAGGGAAAAGCCTGCGAACAAGGGAAAATCCCGAGAGCAAGTGCAGAAGGTGGGAGGAGTCTGGCCATGTGGAGGTACGCACGTGGAGATTCCGGCGCAGGTGGGTCAGTGCGCAATGGAGCAGCAAAGAGAGAGGATGGCTTCAAGTGCTCCGTGGATTTCTGTTCCTTCCTTCGCGGATATGTCTTCTCTGGCTACTCCGATTATGGATACGGGGATAAGACTAAGGCCCCGGGGGCAAATGGCTCTCTTTACCTGTAGAGACATGGAAGCCCTCGGTGTGATCTGTCCCGGCTGTTCGGGACTGGTGGTCCAGCTGAAGCCGTTTGGGCGCTGTGAGGTCTGCAAAGAATTCCTCTTCGAGGTGGAACCATCCACATAAAAGCCTCGGGCTTTCCACCTCAACTACCTCACAGGGACTGCCACTCCGGAGGGAGAGATCGATGCTGGTGCATTTCCCGTGCGCACTGATCCGGGCGAAGGGACTGCCCAAGTGGAAGTGAAAAGAGAAAAATCCGAGGATGCTGCCTCGGTCACCAGCAGCTCCCTGCTCCGGCCACCGAAGAGAAAAGTCGGCCTGGTGGTGGCCTTGTGTGGCCGTGGAAGAGCTTCGCCCCACTGCTTGCCTGACCTGGATGGATTCGGTAGACAGCATCCTGGACATCCCTGCTCGTTTAGAGGTCCAGGTGATCCAGGGGTTGGGACTGTCTGTGTGGTAGAAAGTGGCGGTAGTCCACAGTCGGTAGAGGCCGTCAAGGGGGATAGTTCCATGACTGGGAATTATCTGCCCGCTGAGTGCTACGACACCTCTGACCTGGATTCATTGTCTGACAATGGCGATGATGGGGAGATAGACAAAATCTTCCAACAGAAGGGATGGGACAAGATGAAGCTACCCTTGGCCCGTGTAACGAGGGACCTACCCATGTCTACTGGAGAAAGTACACCCCGGGTAGAGGCCCCGGCGCCAGGGGATGAAGCTGGTCCTTTGTCTGAAGTTCCTCTTCTGGATTCAACATCCATTTCACCTGCTCCTGTTGCGGGAGTGCAACGTCAGTCACTGCGGGCTCCTAGGCCCAGGTCCACCGAGGTGGTGAACGCACCTCGCCACCCAGAAGCGATTGTTTCACCTGGAGAAGGAGACTGAGCTACTATGCCACCTTTGTCAAGGCTGCAGCGTCTCTTTGGCCAGAAGGTTGCTCAGGAATATGGGTGGGAATACCCGTATCTGCCTCGGGAGCTGCTCTATGAGGTGGAGGTCTTTCGGCAAAGGTGGTATGATACCTTTGTATGGGACAAATTGAAAGTACAGCAAGCACGGCAATACCTTTCTTGTTCACCAACAGTCACCAAGAAGTTTCAGGACTGTAAATCTAAATGGATGCTGGGAAGACACATTCATGCGGACAAAGTGGTGATCTGCCGCAAAGAAGGAAAAAGTATTGAGTACCATGTGGAGGCTTTTGATGATCGTCTGAAGCCTATATCATTGCCTCATCCAAGGTTTTACCTGTAAGGGAGAAAAAAAAAAAGACTCCTGTGTGCTTTTCTTTTCATTCCTGGCTGAACTTTCCGGAGTGCCTTCTCTTGAACACAGGGACTGTGCCCTAGTTTTTTTTTTTATGTATTTGGGCAGTTTACTCGTTGGAGATATGGGAGCTGTTTGTTTGTTCTCCCTCCTTCTCCTTGCGCTCAGAAGAAATCAGTGACTTTGGATTTTAGATAGTGTAGGATCACAGAGAAAATGTTCAGGAGGGAAGTTCATCTGAAAGTGATGAGTGTCTTGACCGTGGAACTGTCACCAGGTGGCAGTGTTGCACAATGATTGTTTGTTTTTTTTGACATTATGCAGCACTTATTGGAGTGAATGGGTTTCTTCTAGGATAGACCTATTCATTCCAAGCAAACACACATGTTGGTAGGATGTATGTTTCTTTTCTTTCCCTCTGCAGGAGACTCGTCTGTCAAGACTACTGAGAGTGGGTGGTCCTTAGACAGCCAGAGGGAGGGAGGAATGTAAATATGTGGGATATTTAAAGTGTTTTATTGAAAAGTTTTATAGTTGTATTGTTTTAAGTTTTCCCCTTCCCATTCAGGTCTTGGCACAAATCAGGGCTAAATTGTGTAGTTGGTTTCTGGGCTGAACTTATGACACCACTCTTTGTGGGATGTGAGTTTGTACCAGACACTGGGGACCAGTGTAAAATCACCAGGGGGAGAGTGTAGCGGGTATTTGAATTATGTGAGGACTCTGGTGGTGTGAGGTACCTTGGGGCCCCTGGGTGGCGCTGTTGCCTGGGGCCGGAGTTGAACACACACCGCAAACCGTGCCTTTTTGTCCTCCCCTGGTGCTGGTACAGCGGGGCGAGGAACCCGCTGGGACGCAAAGGGAGAGGTCATAAAAGGGGCGGACTCCCTGTTTTGGGAGGAGAGTCGGAGGACGCGGCCGCACCCAGGCACCTTTAGCTTGGGTGCTGGCGTTCCGGTGTTCCAGGCCTAGGCGCCCTTGGCCTAGCTGGAGCAGGGATGGAGTCCATCTCAGGCACCTTTAGCCTGGGGTGAGGTACTATGGCGGATGCCTGGGGCTCAGTACCTTCGACTGAGTTCCGCGAGGGTGGAGAAATCCGAGGGGGCCCTAACTCCTTGGGTGCCCGTGTCTGAGTTCGTGATGACTGGCGCGCAGTAACTTCTCTGAAGAGCCCGGCGCAGCATCGCTGGTGACAGAGAGGCCTCCACTTCTCCCTTGGATGGATTTCTTCCTCTGACAGGGGCAAAGTGAGCGAAGGTAAATTCACATTCTATATTACCTAGTCAGTGGCAGTGACTATTCACCACTGGTGACAGCACAGTGGGCAGCAGCAAGAAGGGAAAGGATTGTGCCTCGATCTGTCCCCTCATTTTCCAAAGGAGAAAGATTGTTTTATTGCTTGGCAAGAAGAATAAAACTGAGTTGTACCTATTCACTGTGTGGAACTTGGGTTACTCAAGCAAAGGAGTCAGGGACGAAGGACTAACCACCAAATCACCAGAGAGAGGTGAGGCCGCTACAGCTATATAGTGGAAGGGAGTTATTGGACATTAGATTACAGTATAATGCACTAGTTGGGAATGTACCCCTGGGGGGTTATAATATCCCAAAGAATCTAATCCAGTATATTGGGATCCCTTTAATTAGCACATTTGGTAAAAGGCGTAGGAGACGGAAGGAGAGGAAGCAGAAGCGAGGCTGTCGGCAGGCGTGCTGACAATTTTGAAGAAATTGCTTAAACGTGCATCCTCACAGGGTGACACTGTGGATGCACAGGTATAAATGTGCCAACGTTCCGATTCTATTCTTCCGTGCTGACAAGGTTGAGAAGGCAGGCCTACAGATCCCTGCTGCCCAGTCTCTTTCTAACCAATGCTAGATCCATAATACCTAAAATGGATGAGTTGCAGTTGCAGATCGCTACATGCAGTTTGGTTAAAGAGTGCTGTCTGTTGATAATAACTGAAACGTGGCTTCATCCTCTTGTACTGGACACTATTATGCACATATCTGGCCACACTTTCTATCGCCAGGATAGAAATAGAAATTCAGGGACGAGCAAAGGAGGTGGCTTTTGTATTTATGTTTTAAATGAGTGGTGCTCTGATAGTAAACTTGAGGACACTTATTGTTCGCCAGATTTGAAAATTATGCTGGTGAAGTGTAGACCTTTTTATTTACCCAGAGAATTTACAGTGGTGATTATTATTGTGGTATATATAGCGCAAGATGCGGATACTGCAGTGGCTCTGGATATTTTGTCAAATCTTATAGGCAAGTATCAACGTGCACATCCTGATGGGGTTTTGGTAGTTGCAGGTGATTTCAATAAAGCGAATTTGAGGGCTGCGCAGCCAAGTCTACATCAGTTTGTAAAATCTGCTACTAGAGGTGAAAATACATTACATATGGTGTATTCCAATATTAAGCAGGTCTACAGAGCTATTCCACTTTCCCATCTGGGTCAGTCAGACCACCTTTCTTTATTCCTTATTCCAGCATATATTGCTATCAGGCAGAAAATAGCTCCAGAGTGGAAAATAAGCAGAATTTGGCCAGAGGGCTCTCTCTCGCGGCTACAGGATTGTTTAGAAAGAACAAATTGGGAGATATTTGAGCAACAGTATTTAGATCTTGTGAAGGACTAGCATCAAGTGTAGAGCTTGAAGGACACCGCCACTCGCTGGTTCTTCTTTTTAAGGGTTGTTTGCCCATTTTTATTAAAGAAGTTCAAAACAAAATCAAAAGGTTTTCCCTCGCAGGGGTTTCAGTACTCCTTTTCAACAACAAAATGACATCCAGCCTCCTGGCTTATACATACAGCAGTGCTGCTCAGGCCTTCCACTTCAGGCTCTTGTCTGTCTCCTATAGACTATTCCATCTGCAACACCATCCATTTGGATAGCAGCCCCTTGCTGCTCTGACCCTCAGACCTGGGTCTCTGGCTTCCACTGTGCACACAAGCACTCTCTGACTTCTCCAGTGCACACTTGCACTCTATGGCTTTCCCAGTGCACACCTGCACTCGTCGGGAGGGTGGGGCCCAGAATGCTGGTCCTGATTCTGCTATCAGGCCCACACACACCTGAACAATCAGTGTGCAGTTGAGTCTCAAAACCCGGATCCAGGACTTGGGATTTCATCCCACCCGGATCTCTAAGAAATCCCCAAGCTCCGGGTCCCAAAGTGGACTTTAGTAAATCATGAGGAAACTGAAAAGCCAGTTTCCTCCCAAACAAGCAAATACCCTGGAGCCCCTCAACCTGCCTGGTTGAGAATCCTGTATTTATACACTGGTGGGGTACCACAATACCACATACCCTCCCCCTTTGTTTTGATCCGGAGGGAGAAACACCAGCACCCATCATTATGGTTGGGACACCTCTGTGCTGGCTGTCAGCCACGTAGGCCCAACCTTTTTTCCGGGTGCGCTTCCAGGTACGACCAACCCTGGATCTTAACAAGGTCCTATATTTCCCTATACTCAACCTTCTCCCTCTTCTTTTGGGGTTCCATAAGCACTGCCTCTCCTGAAATTTTAACAGGGCACCCCTGGTCTTTCCAATACCTTTGGACACCACACTGTCATGTACCTTTAACCACTTAACGACCGCCCACCGCCGATTTACGTCGGCAGAATGGCACGGACAGGCAGAATCACGTAGATCTACGTGATCGCCTTTGTGCAGTTGGGGGGTCCATCCGGACCCCCCTTCACTGCAGTGAGCGGCCGTTAAGTGTTCGGGAGCGATCAGGCATGAGGGGGCGGCCGCTCGATTCCGCCCCCCCTCGCGATCGCTCCCGGCCAATGAAAATGCTTCCTCCGCCATGTGATGTAAACAAGGCTGGAGGAAGTGATGTCATCTCCCTCGCCGCGGTCTTTTCGTTCCCGGCGCCGAGCAGAGAAGAAGCAGGTTAGTGCACCAACAGTCCACTGACACGTAGGCACACAAATCACCCCCCAGTCACCCCCAGATCACCCCCAGGTCACCCCAAAGCCCCCAATCACAGTGTCACTGATTGCAGTGATCATTTATTTTACTGATCACTGCATTTAGTGTCATCTGTGATTGTAAAAAGTTGCAGGGCAGTTAGGATTAGGCCCCTTTAGGTCCAGGGTAGCCCCCTAACCCCCCCTTATAAAGGTTTAACCCCTTGATCACCCCCCAGGTAACCCTTTCACCCCCTAACTTCAGCGTCACTAAGCGATTGTTTTTCCGATCGCTGTATTCGTGTCGCTGGTGTTTTAGATAGGCAGTTATTTTTTTTTAGGTTCGCCGCAGGTTTTTATTAGTGTCAGGTACCCCCATATATTATTTTAACCCCCTGATTGCCCCTAGAGTTAACCCTTTCACCAGTGATCGCCGTATAAGCGTCACTGGTTAGCCAGTAAGTTATTTAGTTATTTAGGTTACCCGTCAGGTTTTTATATAGTGTCAGGTACCCCCATATTTAACCTAATAAAGGTTTTAACCCCCTGATTGCCCCTAGTTAACCCTTTCACCAGTGATCACCATATAAAGGTTACGGGTGACGCTGGTTGATTAGTTTGCTTTTTATAGCATCAGGGCACCCGCCGTATATAACCCAATAAAGGTTTAACCCCCCTGATCGCCCGGCGGGTGAGATCAATTAGGTTTTAGCGCCAGAGAGGGTCTGCGTCGCCCCAGGAAGTGTTAGGTTAGTGACAGTAACGCTAACACCCACGCGCAAAGCATACACCCCCCTTAGTGGTATAGTATCTGATCAGATCTATACTAGCATCCCCAGCGGTTTAGGGTTCCCAAAAACGCAGTGTTAGCGGGATCAGCCCAGATACCTGCTAGCGCCTGCATTTAGCCCCTCCGCCCAGCCCAGCCCACCCAAGTGCAGTATCGATCGATCACTGTCACTTACCAAACACAACACACATAACTGCAGCGTTCGCAGTGCTTGGTTTTTGGGGCCCTGTACGCGGCTAGGCTCCCAAAAAGTCCCACACATGTGGTATCCCCGTACTCAGGAAAAGCAGCAAAATGTATTTTGGGGTGCAATTCCACATATAACCATGGCATGTGTGAGCAATATATCATTTAGTGACAACTTTTTGTACATTTTTTTTTCTTTTTGTCATTATTCAATCATTTGGGACAAAAAAAAAAAAAATATTCAATGGGGTCAACATGCCTCTCAGCAAATAGCTTGGGGTGTCTACTTTCCAAAATGGGGTCATTTGGGGGGGTTTTGTGCCATCTTGGCATTTTATGGCCTTCAAAACTGTGATAGGTAGTGAGGAGTGAAATCAAAAATTTATGCCCTTAGAAACCTTGAAGGCGGTGCTTGGTTTTTGGGGTCCCGTACGCGGCTAGGCTCCCAAAAAGTCCCACACATGTGGTATCCCCGTACTCAGGAGAAGCAGCAGAATGTATTTTGGGGTGTAATTTCACATATGCCCATGGCATGTGTGAGCAATATATCATTTAGTGACAACTTTGTGCAAAAAAAAAAAAGTTTGTCATATTCCCGCAACTTGTGGCAAAATATAAAATATTCCATGGACTGAACATGCCACTCAGTAAATAGCTTGGGGTGTCTACTTTCCAAAATGGGGTCATTTGGGGGGGTTTTGTGCTATTTTGGCATTTTATGGCCTTCGAAACTGTGATAGGTAGTGAGGAGTGAAATCAAAAATTTGCGCCCTTAGAAATCCTGAAGGCGGTGCTTGGTTTCCGGGGTCCCGTACGTGGCTAGGCTCCTAAAAAGTCCCACACATGTGGTATCCCCGTACTCAGGAGAAGCAGCAGAATTTATTTTGGGGTGCAATTCCACATATAACCATGGCATGTGTGAGCAATATATCATTTAGTGACAACTTTTTGTAATTTTTTTTTTTTTTTTTGTCATTATTCAATCACTTGGGACAAAAAAAAAAAATATTCAATGGGCTCAACATGCCTCTCAGCAATTTCCTTGGGGTGTCTACTTTCCAAAATGGGGTCATTTGGGGGGGTTTTGTACTGCCCTGCCATTTTAGCACCTCAAGAAATGAGATAGGCAGTCATAAATTTAAAGCTGTGTAAATTTCAGAAAATGTACCCTAGTTTGTAAACGCTATAACTTTTGCGCAAACCAATAAATATACGCTTATTGACATTTTTTTTACTAAAGACATGTGGCTGAATACATTTTGGCCTAAATGTATGACTAAAATTGAGTTTATTCGATTTTTCTTATAACAAAAAGTAGAAAATATCATTTTTTTTCAAAATTTTCGGTCTTTTTCTGTTTATATCGCAAAAAATAAAAATCGCAGAGGCAATCAAATACCATTAAAAGAAAGCTCTATTTGTGGGAAGAAAAGGACGCAAATTTCATTTGGGTACAACATTGCATGTCCGCACAATTTACAGTTAAAGCAGCGCAGTGCCGAATCCCAAAAACAGGCCTGGTCCTAATGGCCCGAAATGGTCCGGGGCTTAAGTGGTTAACAAACTATTTGGTTCATCATTGACAGACATATTCAAACCAACATTACACCTCTCAACGTTGCACAGATCACCAATGCCTTTTTTTCAGCATTTGCTAGGGCAGCGTCTGCAGAGGGCACACATAATGGAGGGCCGCCATTACCCACGGGAACCTCACAGAACGTCACCTCCCCTGGGTTCACCCACTCTACAGGCAGCTGTCCTACCACTTGACCTGTTCTGATGCCATCTGTATTTTTATCCACCTGAACAGACAAGCTCTTGTCTGATCCACATACCATTTTTACCGCACTTCTTATCCATTTCCCCGTCTCTGGGACCTTATTAGGTTTGTCACCTAAACCAAACAAACATCGGACTGGGGACCCCAGTCTTTTTAACCACCTTCGGTTGAGCCCCGGTCAGGATTTCTGCTGCTTTCTGGTCCACACTTGGCCCTTCCATCTCATGTGATTCTTCCACTGGTACAGCATACACACCCTTCACCGACAACTGACCAGTACTACCTTGGACCATAGCAGCAGAAATGCCTTCCACCTGGCTGTTAGGTGGTGAAACCTCAGACACTTTTTTTTCACCAAAGCTTCTCCCATATACCTCTTGTACAGAAAGTAACCCATCAGCATACCTAGAGGCGATTTTTAACACTAGTAATACAGTCATAAATAAACCATTTCTGTCTTGTCTTCCTTTGTGCTGTACCACCTGCCACTCAGGGGTCCACCTAATGGTACTCCGCAGTACCAGACTGTCTGACTGTGGTGGAGACACCCCAGTATAGACTGGCTGTACATCCCAAAGTTTAAGCATCTCCTTTAATACTTTTGTTAGAAACCATACCCCTGGCTCCAGACCCAAGTCCTTCCTGGGGACTTTCCTGATACTGGGGATGCAGACAGACTCACTTGCTGAGACGTGAGAGGTTGCAAGGTTTAATGGAACCTTCTCCCAGCTGGAGACAACCACAGCCTGGTGCTCAACCAGAGCGCTGCCAGGTGCTTGACTCATACCCAACTTCTCAGGTTCAGCACCAATGAACTGCTTCACATTACCAGTGACAACGTCACTTTGACACGCCATGTCAGCATAATTTTTGTAGGTTACTGACAAAGTGTCTGCTGTGTGCTCGCCCTTATATGGTCCATATTTCTCACAAGGGTTAACCCCTGCAGCAGCCACCGCGCCCTCAGGTATAAGCTGTTCTGCCGTCCCTCCTGCTGGCACAGCAGAAACTTTGTCCACCTTATTTTTGTGCATGAAAGCCTCATCTATCAGGGACATTAGATTTTTACCCCAACTATCCCAATCCGTTGTAGCTGTGCTCCATTCACTGGCGTTCCTCAGCCCTGATCCATCCGCCCAAGGAGACACATTAGAACAGATGGGTTTAGTTTCAGATTCATCACCCAAATTAAGAATCATGGCAGACTTCGGTAACACATGTTTTAGCACCGCAGGTTGCAATACACCACAACCACCACCTTGCTCGGGCGGCGCTTCATAAGCCTCACACACTTTTGCATTTTTCACAGGTTGTGTTAACCCACCATTTAGCGGCACATTTTTAGTACCAGCAGCTTGCACTAACACATTACCATTACACGGTACAGTTCCACTCTGTCCCACCAGAGTGACATCGCAGTTGTCCATGGCAACCTCCGACTCCAATACATGAAGTTCCCTGGAGATTTCTGGGGACAACTGTGCTGTCTTACCACCAATTGCTACAGGCAATGACCCATTTGTGACAACAGCTTTTGCTCTGGAAGAACCTGGGGTTTTCCCAACAGCAGCAAACTTTTCATTAACAGTAATACTTATAGCATTTTTAGTTTTTGCAGGCTGTCCTAGCCCACTGCCAACTTGAGGCTGGCAGACATTAGACACAACACTTTTAGTCATCAACACAGGTTCTGTTTGGACTTTAACCCCTGCATTCCCACTGGGTATGAAAAAGTCATTCTCAAGCGCACATTCTGTGGCCCCACTAACTGGGGTCACTCTCACATCATCATGGACAGTCTCGTAGCCAGTTCTTTTATACCTGAAATCAGCAGTTCCAGGCATCATTTCATTAAAGATAGTCTTACCCACCACAGTAGTTGGGGTCTCCATCTTCATTTGAGTATGTTGTCTTAAGAACCAGTCCTCAGCCACACATTTACTGGCCAACTCCCCCTGGTGGCCATGGGATGAAATCACAGCAGGCATCTCCCACTGTTTAGCACCCCCTGCAGACACCACAGAAAACTCCTCCTTGTTGCCAGGGGTGACTGCAAACATATTTGCAAAGGGACCTTGGCCCACAGGTAAAGACTTCTGTTTAGCAACATTACCTCTAGGTGCACCCCAGAATATAGGGCAAGACAATATTTCGTGCCCCAGCTGGCCACATTCCAGGCATGGTACTGGATGACTTTTCCCTAGTGCGTTTCTCTCCTGATGATTCCTTCCAGGCATAACTTCCACTCTCGTTGCCATGGGAGATCGCAGTCTCCCAGCAGAGCTTTGCTGGCTCTCTCCAACATGCTGTATTGGCTCCTCCGGAAGCCACTTGTCACGACCCATGGGAGGCACACCCCTTGGTCCACAGACAGCCCGACTGGCCTCCTCTGTGTTGCTATGGGCAACCACTCTATGTCCTGGCCTTTGATCAGCCTCTCTTCTGTCATATAACACAGGCTTCTCAGACCTTTGTTTTGCTAGGTAGCTTTGCACTGGAGCCAGGGACAAAAGGCACTTGGAGACTGCATGCCCCCACTCACTGCACCGCAAACAGCGCACTTGGTTCCATGTCTTGTCAGGGTTTCCCCACCCTGCATCTGCTGGACCCTGTCTCAAGCTGTGTCACTTTCACACTTTTTACAACAGCTGCTGGTTTAACTGCAGAAGTGTTGCCAGGGACAACAACACCCCTCTCCCAGGCATGGACATTCGGCAGCTCTCTTTTTGTATGGAAGGTTGGCTTGCCTTCCACTTTAGCTTGGTCCAATCCTGCCAGGTGTCGCTTGCACCAATCCACTGCAGATTCAAATGCTGGTGGACTCTCCACACTAGCAGTCATCTGTGCATTCATTGCACCAGGGTTGCTAGGGACAACAGCAGCCCTATTTTCCCTTGGAAAACTCTGTTTAGGCATGTATGGGGTTCGATCAGGCGGTAACAACCCCTCCAGCCACAGAGCTCTATCTATCATCTCAGCCATCCTTGCTTCTTTTAGGCGTTTTGATCGCCCCATCCTTGCGGTCTTGCACACAGCAACTTGTAACAGTTCTTGGCGGAGAAAAGGAAAAAAAAATCTGTTTGTTTCTCCTTTCACAGGTACACAACCTGCATGCAACAGTCCATCAAATAAACTTCTGCGCAATGCAGTTTGCCTGGCTGCCACACACAGCTAGCAGCAGTTCACTGCAGAGAAAAAAAAAAGACTTTTTGTTCACAGGTACACCACCTGCAACAAATTGGAGCACTGTCTCTTCAAGGCTAGTTACCTTTCGCTTGCAGGTTCTCCTCACCTGCACACACACAGATTATGCAGTCTCATGCACCAAAAACACAGTTCATATAACAGATGAACTTACTTGATTGTAGGGATCTCAGATTGTGCCAAAATTCTCCACCACTTGTGAAGGACTAGCATCAAGTGTAGAGCTTGAAGGACACCGCCACTCGCTGGTTCTTCTTTTTAAGGGTTGTTTGCCCATTTTTATTAAAAGAAGTTCAAAACAAAATCAAAAGATTTTCCCTCGCAGGGGTTTCAGTACTCCTTTTCAACAACAAAATGACATTCAGCCTCCTGGCTTATACATACAGCAGTGCTGCTCAGGCCTTCCACTTCAGGCTCTTGTCTGTCTCCTATAGACTATTCCATCTGCAACACCATCCATTTGGATAGCAGCCCCTTGCTGCTCTGACCCTCAGACCTGGGTCTCTGGCTTCCACTGTGCACACAAGCACTCTCTGACTTCTCCAGTGCACACTTGCACTCTATGGCTTCCCCAGTGCACACCTGCACTCGTCGGGAGGGTGGGGCCCAGAATGCTGGTCCTGATTCTGCTATCAGGCCCACACACACCTTAACAATCAGTGTGCAGTTGAGTCTCAAAACCCGGATCCAGGACTGGGGATTTCATCCCACCCGGATCTCTAAGAAATCCCCAAGCTCCGGGTCCCAAAGTGGACTTTAGTAAATCATGAGGAAACTGAAAAGCCAGTTTCCTCCCAAACAAGCAAATACCCTGGAGCCCCTCAACCTGCCTGGTTGAGAATCCTGTATTTATACACTGGTGGGGTACCACACTACCACAATCTGTATACAGAAACAGTTCTGGACTATATAAAAACTTGTGTGGATAATGTTACTGAGGATAAACGCATTTGGGTTTTTTCAAATCAGAAACCCTGGATGACTAAGGAAATAAAGAGTCTTCTTAGAGAATGGAATAGAGCATTCAGGGTCGGAGATAAAGCAATGTATAAGGCGTAGGAGACGGAAGGAGAGGAAGCAGAAGCGAGGCTGTCGGCAGGCGTGCTGACAATTTTGAAGAAATTGCTTAAACGTGCATCCTCACAGGGTGACACTGTGGATGCACAGGTATAAATGTGCCAACGTCCCGATTCTATTCTTCCGTGCTGACAAGGTTGAGAAGGCAGGCCTACAGATCCCTGCTGCCCAGTCTCTTTCTAACCAATGCTAGATCCATAATACCTAAAATGGATGAGTTGCAGTTGCAGATCGCTACATGCAGTTTGGTTAAAGAGTGCTGTCTGTTGATAATAACTGAAACGTGGCTTCATCCTCTTGTACTGGACGCTACTATGCACATATCTGGCCACACTTTCTATCGCCAGGATAGAAATAGAAATTCAGGGACGAGCAAAGGAGGTGGCTTTTGTATTTATGTTTTAAATGAGTGGTGCTCTGATAGTAAACTTGAGGACACTTATTGTTCGCCAGATTTGAAAATTATGCTGGTGAAGTGTAGACCTTTTTATTTACCCAGAGAATTTACAGTGGTGATTATTATTGCGGTATATATAGCGCAAGATGCGGATACTGCAGTGGCTCTGGATATTTTGTCAAATCTTATAGGCAAGTATCAATGTGCACATCCTGATGGGGTTTTGGTAGTTGCAGGTGATTTCAATAAAGCGAATTTGAGGGCTGCGCAGCCAAGTCTACATCAGTTTGTAGAATCTGCTACTAGAGGTGAAAATACATTGCATATGGTGTATTCCAATATTAAGCAGGTCTACAGACCTATTCCACTTTCCCATCTGGGTCAGTCAGACCACCTTTCTTTATTCCTTATTCCAGCATATATTGCTATCAGGCAGAAAATAGCTCCAGAGTGGAAAATAAGCAGAATTTGGCCAGAGGGCTCTCTCTCGCGGCTACAGGATTGTTTAGAAAGAACAAATTGGGAGATATTTGAGCAACAGTATTTAGATCTGTATACAGAAACAGTTCGGGACTATATAAAAACTTGTGTGGACAATGTTACTGAGGATAAACGCATTCGGGTTTTTTCAAATCAGAAACCCTGGATGACTAAGGAAATAAAGAGTCTTCTTAGAGAACGGAATAGAGCATTCAGGGTCGGAGATAAAGCAATGTACAGTTTTGCGAGAGCTAATCTGAAAAGAGGCATAAAAGAAGCCAAATTAGCCTATAAAAAGAAAATTGAGGACTATTTTATCAGAAACAATGTGAGGGAGGGCTGGAGGGGTATACAGTACTTGACATGACATAGAGGAACAAAAAAAATGGAAGGGAATTCTACTGCTTCACTGGTTGAAAAATTAACCAGTACAGATCCAAACCTATTTCTGAGATTTGGTGCTTACAAGTTAAAAACATTTTTGTTTGCTAGAAAATTACTTATAACCCCCACACATTATATATATATATATATATATATATATATATATATATATATATATATTTTTTTTTGAACACACTAGAGAATAAAATAGCGGTCATTGCAATACTTTCTGTCACACCATATTTGCGCAGCGGTCTTACAACAGCACTTTTTTGGGAAAAAATACACTTGCATTCAAAAATAAGACAACAGTAAAGTTAGACAAATTTTTTTTTTATATTGTGAAAGATAATGTTAAGCCGAGTAAATTGATACCCAACATGTCACGCTTCAAAATTGCGCCGCTCGTGGAATGGCGACAAACTTTTACCCTTTAAAATCTCCATAGGCGACGTTTAAAAAATTCTACAGGTTGCATAGTTTGAGTTACAGAGGAGGTCTAGGGCTAGAATTATTGCTCTCGCTCTACTGATCGCGGCGATACCTCACATGTGTGGTTTGAATACCGCTTTCATATGCGGGCGCTACTCACATATGCGTTTGCTTCTGCGCGCGAGCTCGGCGGGACGGGGCGCGTTGAATTTTTTTTTTTATTATTATTTATTTTACCTTTTATTTTTTCACTGTTCTTTAAAAAAAAAAAAAAAATGTGTCACTTTTATTCCTATTACAAGGAAAGTAAACATCCCTTGTAATAGAAAAAAGCATGACAGGACCTCTTAAATATGAGATCTGGTGTCAAAAAGACCTCAGATCTCAGATCTCATATTTACACTAAAATGCAATAAAAAAAAAAAATGTCATTTAAAAAAAAATACGTCGCTTGCGGCCTGCAATGACTTGGAGACGGGTGGGGGCCATCTTCCCCTCACTCATCTCCATGTCAGGCTAGGGACCGGTCCGGATCGCCCCCGCCGCTACCGATGGCCACGTTAAGCGGCGGAGGGCACCGGAGCGCGGCGGAAGGGGGGCCTCTCCCACCACCGATAAAAGTGATCTTGTGGCGAATCTGCCGCAGAGACTACTTTTATCTGAAAGAGAACCACCGGCTCTTGAAGAGGATACCAGGGTTATGGTAGCTAGCTGCTACAATAACAACAGTATTCCTCTTCAAAGACAGGATGTTTATAGTCGTCTGGCGGGAAGCAGGTGGTTAAATAGGTTCTTCACATGGTTTGAGGTTGTGTTACCAAACCAGGATATAGGGTGTCCTTTAGGTCCAGGAAACTGTACACTCACTATACAGGAATATGAGGTGAGGCAGGCGTTTAAGGCTATAAATGCGAGGAAATCATCAGGTCCAGAAGGGATCCTAGGGAGAGTAGTTAAGGCCAGTGCTGATCAATTAGCTGGAGTCTTTGCCAAGATCTTTAATCGATCACTATCATCTGCTGTTGTTCCTGCATGTTTAAAATCAGCCACTATAATTCCAAATAAGTCAACTGTGGGAAGTTTAGACAATTATAGACCAATAGCACTGACCTCAGTACTAATAAAGTGCTTTAAGAGGTTGGTCTTGAAATATATCAAAACTTGACTATCGTGTAGTTTAGATCCTTATCATTTTGTGTATAGGGCAAATAGAAGCACAGAAGATGCGATAGCTGTAGCGCTGCATGGGGCACTTGGACATCTGGAGCATTCAAGAAACTACATAAGGATTTTGTGTATAGATTACAGCTCTACCTTTAATACCATCATTCCAGATCGGTTGTTTGAAAAAATGCAAAAATTGGATCTGCCGCCATTTATTTGTTTTTGGAT